>JAKRSK010007639.1:0-23286 GCA_029891615.1 Natrix natrix natrix
CTCTCGACAACCTTCGCTAACAAAGCGAAGGTTGGAGGACCATGGACGATAGTTGTTGCTACAGAAGCTCTGGGTCTACAGGGAACGGCTTCTTGAGGAGGGGCCTCACCCACCAGCCTCCTTCAAGGCGGTGGGAAAGAACCCCTCTCTCAATGAAGCGTTGGTAATTCGCCTGAGCCAGCCTTGTGTCACCTCCCAGTGAAGCCGAAAACTAACCAAGAGGGACACAGGTCCAGCACACAAGTGGCAGCACTGAGTCTCCCCATAATCCTGTCCCATGCCCTTCGGGGGTCACAGGGTCCAAAACCCATACGCCAGATAGTCCTCCTACAAGATTCATCCCCGTCGCTCGCCCGGAATCTAACCCAGTCAGAGTCCAAGCCAGTCCGGATCTGAGCGATTTTATCCTGCAGATACTGAACAAAATTCTTCAGCCCTACCCTGCAAGGGGTCGTCCCCAGTTCCTTGGTTAAGTAAGGAGCGGGTTACTCCTAAACAGGGCGGCTGGGCAGTTATCTGCGGACTACGCGATAAGAGCGGAAAAATATTGCCGTTTTGCCGGCTTCCTATCGCCACTAAGTAGGATTATAATATAAACTTCTTACTAGTGTTCGATCAGATTTGGGACCGCACTGGCCCTCCAGCCACTCTCTAGGTGCGTCGTTTTCCCGGCGTTTCCATCTCCCGGAGCTCCCTGGTGAACCAGGGAGGCATCCGGATCGACACCGGTGTCAGAGGCCGCAAAGGCACAACATATCCAAAGCCCCAGCGGCAGCCCTATCCCAGGCTCCCACTAGGCTTCGTCGAGTGTGTGAGCAAGGGATTCAGGAAAGTCCCAAGCTCCATCAGGAACCTTTTCCGGGTCCATCAGGTGCCTAGGGTCGGAACCCACCTATGTTGAAAGAGTTTTTTTTCAATTGCCAATTGATTTATCGACAAGTAGAGAAATCGAGATTGAGATGTTATGTACTCCAGCTGCAGCACTTGCCGTGTAAAATTCCATATGAAGGATATATCCTTGTATCATGATATTTTCCAATATCATAGTTAGACATGATAAACATTGACAAAAAAAATATTAAATTCAATGGGAAAAAAAACAGTTACCCATTTAAATAAATAATTAACAGAGCATGTAAGCATAATTGTGTTCAGAACCTAGTTTTCCCTGCGGGATCGTATTCTGCCTGCCCCCCAAATACATCCCTACGGACGACCCATCCCTCGCGCACAGAGAGGGACTTCCCATCCATGGTGCCGTCCACCAGACAGAGTGCCATGGGGCGGGCGGGCCCTAGGAGCAGAGCCTTCTCTGTGGCGGGACCCAGCCCTGTGGAATGACCTCCCCCCGGATATTCTGAGTGACCACTACTGACCATCCCCGTCCTTCTCGTGTCCCACGCTCAAGCAAGACCCACCTTTTGTTTCCAAATAGCTGGCCCTGGGCTCAACCATAACTTCGTAACGCTCCCTGATTAGGGTTTTTTTAATTTTAGTAATTTTATTTAAGGGGATTTTTAAATAGTTGGTTTTAAATTGTCCCTTACACTTATAAGTCCAACTCATCCTCCATGTCACATATCGTATAATGTCTCCGTGTCTCATTTTGTGTATAATGTTTGTCTCTAATGTGTTTTTTTATACCGTTTTGATTGTACGCCCGCCCACGAGTCCTTCGGGAGAGGGTTGCGGCTAATCAATATAAATATTATTATTATTATTATTATAATTATTATTAATTAATTATTATTATTATTATTATTATTATTATTATTATTATTATTTATTTACAATATTAAATGTATGCAAATGTTTTCTAATTATGCCATATATCCAATATTTAGTGTATTATTGGTTGCAATGAATAAAATATATTTCTTTTATTTTACGATCTATTTTTTTTCCAAATTTATTTTGTCCTCCTTTTCATTGTAAAACAGCTGGTCCACCTTACATAATACCCTACCCCTTCTTCCTCATACCAGTTTCCTCCTCCACACAACAGCCACCACTGTGAGGTGAACCTGGGCCTGAGAGCAACGGGTTTCAATGTCACCCAGATGGATTTTTTATGTCTTCAGGGCAGAAAACCAGAAACCTCCCCGTTTCTCAGTTTTTCTAGCCTGGTTGCCCTTTAACCATTAGAACAGGGACGGCAAAGCCTATTAGTTCAACAATTCAGAAAATGGACCTCTAGCGGGCTGTAAAACCCTCAACCACAAGAAGAAACAGATTCCCTCCCCCCCCCCTTCCCCCCCGCCAATCTATGGCCACTCGGGCTGGCTGAAGGTCCTCACGGCCTGCCACTGTAAAAAGGTCAGTTTTAGCGTGGTTCCCCAAAGGTGTACAAAGTCTTGAGAAGAATGGTGCCATTTGGCCTCACAGCCTTGTGTGATACCCACAGCCTCTCTTACCTCCAAGGCTGTATGTATCCCCAACGAGGCCCCTGTGGCACTACCTGCGTGCTCCAGGTTTGGTCACGCCTAGTGACTTTCATTCTTAGAAGGCAGCGCTTCAGAGTCGTGATGCTTCTGTGGCATTCTGAAATCTGGAAAAATACATCCTGTATCTACGCACAATCTCCATGACACCAGAGAACCACTTTCAAGAATAGTTTTATCACCAAGGTGTTTGGTGAACTGGCTTGCATGTCATCCCAAACCTTGTGGGCATGTCATCTTTGCCACACATGTCCATATGGTTCACCATCACTGCTTCTAAACCTAAACTTTTCTACAAGCCCGTGACAGTATTTTGATAAGTGGCTGGATTTTAGGTTGGGATACAATCTACCCCAGTAATGAAACAAATTTGTGTTCTGATAAGGTGAAATACTGAGATATAAAGGTGTATATTAGGACCGTCTTCATTTTCTTAAATTTTATGACTTACTAGAGACTTTTCCAATGTTGGAAAAGGACTTCAAAGCCTTGCCACCCCTAATTTAATAACAATAATGTATTATATATTAGCGAATTGTGACTATTGTGAGTTTGAAGACCTCCTGAAAGTATATGCAACACATCTGTTGATATGTTGTTGTTGTTTGTTGTTGTTATTATTAGTATTGTTGTAGTTGGTTGTTTGTTGTTATTATTATTATTATTATTATTATTGCATCAAACGGAATTGTATTACATCACAGCGGTCCCCCCCCGCCAGTTGTTTTCGCGCGGATTTGGCCATTGATTATACTTAGTCGCCGCCCCACCCAGGGGCCTAGGACGTCGTAAACGTATTTTTCGTAAATATGTGTGCGGATACCAAGCCGTGCAGCTTATTTTGGCATTTGACTGATGGTAGATTATTTGTCAAGATTTTCACTGTCTTTTTTAAATGTAATTCCAGTGCTTTATGGAATAGCACCCAGTGTGCCGATTACCACTGGAATTACCACTTGCCGGGTATTGTGCCATAAATCGTATGAATTTTCAATTTTTAAGTTCCTGGTATTTTGCGATTTTTTTCATCATTCCATTCTCGGCCGACCCTGCATATCACCTGGTAGTAGCGATTGTCTATGATTGGTAAACCGTTATTTTTCTCAACCAGTGTGATGTCTGGTGTATTATGCGCCAGTATTTTATCCGTTTGTATGCGAAAATCCCACAAGATCTTGACCATCTGACCCTCGACGACTTTTTCAGGCTTATGTTCCCACCAGTTTGTTGCTGTTTTAATAGTTATAATTTTTGCACAAATTCCAGTGGATCATTTGTGCCACTGAATTGTGCCGCATTTTATAGTCAGTCTGCGCGATTTTTTTTACAGCAGCTGAGTATGTGGTCAACAGTTTCATCAGCCTCTTTGCAAAGTCTGCATTTGGCATCATCAGAGGATTTATTCGATTTTGGCCTTAATGGCATTTGTGCGGATAGCTTGTTCTTGCGCAGCCAGGATTAGTGACTCTGTTTCTTTCTTTAATGTACCTGCTGTTAACCATAACCAAGTTTTTTCACTGTCCACTTTATCTTTTATTTTTTCCAGAAATTGGCCATGCAATGCTTTGTTCTGCCAACTCTCCATTCTTAATTTTATCACATCTTTTTTGTATTCTTGTTTCGTCTGTTGGGCCTTCAATAGATTTTTGTTCTTTACTTCGATTAATAGATGTTCTTGACTTTCTTTTAAATAATCAGCCAGTGCATGTTTTTTCTTCTTCAACTATTTGCTTCACTTGTAATAATCCTCTGCCACCTGATTTTCGGGGTAGGTATAGTCTATCAGTGTCACCACGTGGATGTAAACTGTAGTGCATTGTCATTAGTTTCCTGGTTTTTCGGTCCAAAATGTCCAAATCAGTTTGTGTCCAGTTAACTAACCAGCTGTGTATCTTATAACTGGTATTGCCCAGGTGTTTATGGCCTTGATTGTATTTCCACCATTCAATTTAGATTTCAAAATTTTCCTAACTCTGTTGGTGTACTCTCTCCTGACAATAGTTTTTACTTCTCCATGTTTGATGTTATCCAACTGCAAAATGCCTAAGTATTTGTAGGCTTCATTTTCTTTGCATTTAATTAGTTGGCCATTGGGCATTTCAATTCCCTCACACGTAGTGATTTTGCCCCCTTTTTATGGATACAGTGGCGCATTTTTCCATGCCAAACTGCATTGAAATATCGGTGCTGAATACTCGGACTGTGTTTGTCAGTGATTGGATTTCTATTTCTGACTTTCCATAGAGTTTCAAATCATCCATATATAATAAATGTGAAATTTTTTCAGCTTCTTTGGCTGTTTGGTAGCCTAATTTCATTTTTTTTAAGATTACTGATAGTGGGATCATCGCGATGATGAAGAGAAGAGGTGAAAGTGAATCACCCTGGAAAATTCCTCGCTTGATATTGACCATTCCGTAGTTCTCATTCCCTACTGCCAACTCAGTTTCTCCATTGTTTCATCGCCTTTTCAGTGAAGGATGTAATATTTTTACTAATGCCAGTTGTTTCTAAGCATTTTATGATCCAACTATGTGGCAATGAGTCGAATGCTTTTTTATAATCAATCCAGACCATATTCAAGTTTGTTTTTTGCTTTTCTTACAATTTTCTAATATCATTTTATCAATTAGGAGCTGATCTTTTGTGCCCCTACTCCTTCTTTTGTTGCCTTTTTGCTCTACTGGCAAGATGTTGTTTGTTTCCAAATAATCCATAATGTTATCTGCAATAATGCCTTGTGAGTAATTTAAAGGTTGTTGGCAAGCATGTTATTGGTCTGTAGTTTTCAGGTATTGTTCCTTTAGTTGCATCTTTCTGAATCAAGTATGTTTTTCCAGTTGTCAACCATTCATCAATTTGGCCATTTTGTAACATCTCATTCAGTTGCCTGGCCAATATTGCATGTAAACTGGTCAGATATTTGAGCCAGAAACCATGTAATTGGTCCTTTCCAGGTGATGTCCAATTCTTTACTTTTTTTACTCGATTTTTGACCATCTCAGTTGTTATTTCTAATAATTGCATTTGTTTGTTGCCAATGCTTTTCTCAAAGTCATGTATCCATTTTGCTTCCTTATTGTAGTCCTTTGCATTTTCCCACAATTCTTTCCAGAATTCAACTGTGGCCTGCTTTTCTGGTTTTTGACTTTTGGTGTCATCATTCACATTAAGACTTTGATAAAAACGCCGTTGGTACTGATCGAAATTGCTGATTTTGTTTATACTGGATGATTCGTGCCTCATATCTTTCAATTTTCCTAGCTGTTGCTGTTATCTGCTGTTTTACAATCTCTACATGCTTCATTGATGTTTCTTGTATCCAATCTATACCTTCTGATTAGCTGATCTATAATTTTGTTATTTCTAAGCCGTTGCTCACGCATGTTCTTCAATTGCTAGCATCTGCCCTTAATTTTTTGACTTTTTGTTCCAATCGGATTTTTCCCACTTTGGCTTTGATGTTTTTTCTGTTGTGTAACTAGGTGCTTTGATTTTAATGCCTAGTTCATTAGTGACTATTGCGGCTGCGCTGTACATTAACTGGTTCGTTTCCAAGATGGATCCAATTCAAATTGTTGAAAGCACTGCATTAACCATTTTCATGATAGGGGCCAAAATTTTCTTAGGCACAGTTTTTAATGATGGTAAACGTTTGCCGTTCCTTATTAAGCAGAAAATGCTCCCATGATCTTGTCCTTCAATTCTTTTTGTTTCTGAGTTAGTTCATCAGTTGGTTCAGTAATAACTGGTTCTGGTGATAGTGTTGTTTATTTCCTCCCCGACAGCTTCTTCTGGGAGTTCTACTACAATGTCTTTAGGTGTGTCTTGAGTATCAGTTATTTCTGCTTGTGATAGTTGTTTTCTTAGTTTTGCAATTTGCTTGAATTTCCTCAAGTTCAACTTCACTAAAACACTTTATTCCGTGTAATAAATCGCCTTTGATCTGCAAGTCGTTGTTCACTAACATTTGAATCTGGATGTTGTTGTTTCCATAATTCATACATTCGCTTTAAATAACCTCTTTTCCCAGGCTCTGAGTTGTAATAACAGGCCATTATGGCACGGTTTTCATCTGCATTATATTTTTGTCGTTTTTATTTTTATTATTATTTTATTATTATTTTATTTATTATTTTTATTATTTTTTATTATTATTTTTATTTATTATTTTTTTTATATTTTATTTATATTTATTATTATTATTTATTATTTTTATTTATTATTATTATTTATTATTTATTATTTTATTTATTTTTATTATTTATTATTTATTATTTATTATTTATTATTTTATTATTTATTATTTATTATTTATTATTATTATTATTTTACTACTACTACTACTACTACTACTACTACTACTACTACTAACTACTACTACTACTAGATTTTTTTCTGGATAGGTTTTTGGGAAGTGTGGTTTGCCATTGCCTTCTGTCTAGGACTGGGAGAAAATAGCCCCAAATCACTCAGCTGGTTTCATGCCTAAGGTGGACTGTTATAAATGTTCATAAAACTGCAGGAGATAAGGGTGCAGAAATAAAGCACAGCTGTTTTTGTCACATCCGCTACTATTAATTGGAAGTCAGGCTTCTAATCATTCAGTTAAAACTCCTAAATTTTCCAACATTACAGTAAAACTTCTAAATCCTCCAACATTATGCTCTGTTGTGGATATAGTAGTCATTAAAAAGGAGCAATATAATAGATAAAACAATTAGGAGTGAGCTCCAACAAGAAAAAAAACATAGCAAGCAATTAGAAACAATATTATTGAATATTATCAATTATTTTTGTTCTAACACATTACGTTTTTTTTTTTTTTTTGCAAAGGGGTCTGTTTAAAAAGCACATTCAGTAGAAAAGATAATTTATTTTTCAGAAAGAAAAAACAGCCAGTTTCATACATGGGTTGAATTCTGAGCCTTACTGGATAAAACTGCATTATTCACTTAAAACCACCTGTTACATAACACACAGTTTGCTTTTTAGTTTTTGGAACTTCATACATTCCCTTTAAATTTTGCCTCAGTTAGCTCAGCCAAACATCTGTATTTCATTCTCGGATAGTATTCCTGATGAGCATTGCTTATTCTTCCATTGCGAAACTCCTTTGCATTAATCACCTTCCAAGTGTTCCCTATAATTTGGAAAGCATTATATGTCCTCTTCCTTTGAGGAAGCTTAAGCTTTACCAATGAATTAATTTTGGATGGACCTGCATGTACCTATGATGACAAACTCATCATACGTGAGTTTAAACATTATTGTCTCCTTGTTCACTGAGTTATATAGGAAAAGCTAAGAATGGGAATAACAGTTGTGGAGTAATACGTGACAACGTTTCCCATCAAAAGCTGGAATGGATTTGCTTCTAAATTCTGGAGGTGAGAAAGTTCTTCCTTTTTTCCAGACCAAGACAGATAGCTCAGAGTTGGACATGCAAAGCATGCAATTGAAAAAGACCCCTTATTTCCGGGGCTAGTGGAAGAGAGCCAGAATATTTTGGAATGGCATCTTGGCATTGCAGCTGAAAGGAAACTGTTTGTTTGTAAGCAAGCCATCCTCCTACTTTTTACTCCTGCTGATAAAGAGAGCTTGAGCTGCAATCCTTGTTCTGGGAAACCTCCTGAGTGTTTCCTTTGAGGAAAAGTCAAGGCGGACCTCCAATTACTTCACCTAGTTGTTTTTCCTAAATTGCTTTTGCTTTTTTGAACTGTGATCATGTAGCCAGCCAATATATATATAAAATACCATAAAATATTATAAAATGCATATCACAAAAGTAGCCCCAGGAAAACTTGGTGCTAAATTCTTTATACTTTCTTGTATGAACAATATTGTATTTATTTTTATCCCACTTTTATTATTTTTTATAAATAACTCAAGGTTCTCTGAACAGGCATCGTTCTTTCAAGATTAAGTTTCTTGCCTTCCTGATGAAACTCTAAATTCCCAATCAGCTCAAACATACTTTTGTGAGGCATTTTCAACTCCTCACACAATGTAATAGGTAAAGATAAAGGTTCCCCTCACACATATGTGCTGGTCGTTCCCGACTCTAGGGGGAGGTGCTCATCTCCGTTTCAAAGCCAAAGAGCCAGTGCTGTCCGAAGACATCTCCGTGGTCATGTGGCCAGCATGGCTAAATGCCAAAGGTTCACAGAACGCTATCACCTTCCCACCAAAGGTGGTTACTATTTTTTTACTTGCATTTTTACGTGCTTTTGAACTGCTAGGTTGTCAGAAGCTAGGACAAGTAACAGGAGCTCACTGTGTTACATGGCGCTAGGGATTTGAACTGTTGAACTCCTGATCTTTTTGACTGACAAGCTCAGCGTCTTAGCCACGAGCCACCACGACCCTTACACAATGTAATAAATGTGTAAAAAATAATGGACAGAGTGCAGCCAACATTTCCTTAGTACAGTTCAGCAACACTCACTGGTGTTAATGAAAAAATTAAATATTGGGTTAAGGTTGCAATCTCATGCAGACTGATTTCAGGGAATCAAATTCCACTGAACACAGGAAACTTTACTTTTAAACGATATGCAAAGATTGTGATTAATGTATCTTCTTAGTATCTTGGTTCAATCTGTTTAGAAACTCTCCAAATTTTGGCATTTCATTTTGAAAGAAGTTACTTTTAAGTTATACGTGTATGTTTGTTTAAGTTATATGTAAGCTCTTTGCCAGCTCCATTAACTTTAAGATCCAATGGTTTCAATCCATTAAATCTTCAGCATCGCTTTTTAAAAAATATGTATTTTTAGGTGCTTCTGTTTTTTTCTATCAAATAAGCTCCTTCTTTTCATTAAACTAGACATACCCAGTTCCGGCAACCGTTCTTCATATGTTTTAGCCCCCAGTCCCTTAATCATCTTTGTTGCTGTTCTCTGCACTCTTTCTAGCAGTGACGTGCAGTGAGGTTTATGGCTGGTGAGGCACTGACCCAGTGCTGGGTTTCAAATTTTTTTAGACTTGTGGACTTCAACTCCCAGAATTCCACAGCCAGGCCATGCTCAGATTCTGATTTAAAGCGACAGCATTTGTTTTTCTCCTTTGCAAAAGAAGATTCCTTCTTTCTTTTTCTTTTTCTTCTTCCTTCCCCTCCCTCCCCCCTCTCTCAAACACACACACAACACACACACACACACACACACACCACACACACACACACACACAGAAGTTGGATTGGACTACACACACTTTCCCCCAGCCCAGAAGGATCCAGCCCAGCTTCACTGATTACAGGTTTCAAAAGGCAATGTGGCTCTGCCTGCAATCAAACTACACTTTGAAGTTTGAAGTTTGAATCCCCCCCCCTCCCTCCGATCCACACGTACCTTTTCCAGCTGTTTCAGAGAGGATTTCAACTCTGCTTTTGCCTCGGGTCCCCTGAAGAAGCCCCGCCCAAATGAGCGCCCTCTACTATGAGGCAGGAGAACTACGTGCCTCACCTACATCAGGAATTTTTAGGCTTTTAACCCTTGCTTAACTCTGCTCGAGTGATCATAAAACGCCTAAAGTCAGACTAGATGAGGCATGCAGTTCTCCTGCCTCATAGTAGGGGCGCTTTTTTAGAGGCTTTTTTAAACAGTTAAGCAGAGTCAATCCACGGTGAGGCAGCAAGTAGCTCAGCTTTTTCCTTTTACATTTTCTTTTGTTTTCATGATGACAGAGGTGAGGCTGTGCCTCCCCTACCTCCCCTGACTGCACGTCACTGCTTTCTAGAGTCTCTACATCTTTCTACATTGTGGTGAGCAAAACTGAATGCAGTATTCCAAGTGTGGCTTTACCAAGGCATTATAAAGTGGTATTAACACTTTACGTGATCTTGATTCTATCCCTCTGTTATGCAGCCTAGAACTGTGTTGGCTTTTTTGGCAGCTGCTGCACACTGCTGGCTCATATTTAAATGGTTGTCCACTAGGACTCCAAGATCCCTCTCACAGTTGCGACTATTGAGCGTTACTACTATTTATAGGAACTTCCATATTAGCACTGTTTTCACTTTCCAAATTCTCAGGATCTGTTTGAAGGAAGGTAAAAGACATCCCTGACAAGTTCCATGTCACATCTTAATTATGATGGAAATATTTCCATCAGTATTTATGCAAGCAGGAGTAGCATAATAAATGTTTATCCATGAAAGAAAATGTGATGGAGATTCAAGGTTCCTTTTTTTCATAAATTGTTCTAAAAACTTAATTGGCACCACATCAAGGACATCTAACAAAGCCGTTCCAGTTGTTCATTACTACCAGAATACTCTGCCAACATGTTTACCAATAATGTAATCCTGTCACAAGCTTCATATCCTTTAATTAAAACCAGACTGTGCTGGCTAAATTATGGAAAGCCATATTGTGATAAGCTCCATGCCAAAGAAGCTGTCAAAATCTTGGCAACTACATTTATCAAAGCTATCAGATTATAACATGCACAGTCTGTGGACTCCTTTTCCTTTCGAAAGCCACTGTTATGTAAAGCTCAGAATACGATAAGAGCGATAGCTTTTTTCAAAAGATTTGTTATGTATCTTTACCGGAGCTAGGCTTTCCTTACTTTGTTGATTTTGTATCCCTTGGTAGGAATCCTATCCAGTCGAAGGATCTTTCCAGATTTCATTTCATTGCTTTAAATATTATCAAATATATATGACAAAGTTCAAGATTTAGCAAAATTCCTTGATTGGGCATGCACATGATTGGAAGATTTATTCCCTTTAATGAGTCTTCTCTGCGATTCAATGTTGTGAGCCAGATTCCCGGGGGGGGGGAGGAGGGTCTGTCTTCCAGAGGAGTAAAGAGACAGCTTAGTTCTGATCATTTGTGTGAGAGAAAGAGGTGAAGTCTGTCCCTCCCTAATAGTTCAATGAATGTTTGTTTGTATCCTGCCATTATTATTTTTACAAATAAGGTGGCAAATATATCCAACATACCTTCATATGGTTCATATAGATACTAATATGCTTCAGTTTGGCAAGATTCTGCCTATAAGTGTGGAACAATAAAGAAATTTGCTTATAAGAATCACTACATGTCTTTCTTTCTTTTTTTTTTAAACAAAATTTTATTGGTTTTTTTAAAAAAATATTCAAGGAAAGGGGTAATGGATGAAGTTCAAATTTTGACAGTTACATTATGCAGGAAAATGGCCCTCCCCCCATTCTCATAACTTTCATTTACTAATACATTAGTTTGTTATTACTTAATACTATTTTGTCAGCATATAAACTTTTATCTTAAGCTAGTTTCAATCATTTTATATCACACAGATTTTCAAGTTCATTTTTGTGATCTGAGTTTTCTCAATGTTGCCTCTTCTCCTCCCCCCCGATAGAGCTCCGGCACCTCCCGTGTCCTGTATGTCCGGTGTAGTTTCATGAGGTTTATCTAGGAGGACTTAATTTTTTTCCATGAAGGCCTCAGCCTCAGTGGTTGTGTTGATTCTAACTCTTGTGTCTTCCCAGAATATTAGCATACCTTCTGGCAGCAGCCATCTAAACCACACCCCTTTCTGGTAAAATTTATTCGCTAAGAGCGAATATTTTTTTCTTTTATCTCTAACTTTCTTTGGGATCTGTTTCAGAATGGCTATTTCTCTATCCTTGTATTTTAGTGTTTTGCCCCCTTTGTGCATTCAGAATCTCATCTCTTGTGGTCTTTCTAAGGAATTTACTACATGTCTTTCTTGGTTTTTGGAGTCTGGCACCCTCCATCTATCAATAAATACTCTGTATTTTGTTTATGGCAGATTGATTTCTTTGCCCAGTTGAAGTATAAATAAATAAATAAATATAAATAAAAAGAATGTCTTCTTTATTAGAAGCTTGTTTAACAATGACGGCTGCACCTGTCCCCTCCTTTTAATTGAACTGGGCTCTTCGCTTATGGCTTCAGGGATATATCCAGAGATGATATTCAGCAGGTTCTGATCAGTTCTGGAGAACCAGTAACAGAAATTTTGAGTAGTTCGGAGAACTGGTAAATACCACCTTTGACTGGCCCCGCCAGTCAAATTCTTTGCCTCCCGAGTCCCAGCTGATCAGGAGGAAATGGGGATTTTGCAGTAACCTTCCCCTGGAGTGGGGAGGGAATGGGGATTTTACAGTATCCTTCCCCTGCCACGCCCACAGAACCAGTAGTAATAAAAATTGACTCCCACCACTGGACATCTCCATATAATTTTTGTGCCAGCATTAATAGAAATGGTTTGGCAGTGAGTTCTAGAACATTGTTTTGATCTCCAATATAGAACATTGCCATAATCTTTCTTAGTAATAGCCAATAATTCTGCTTACTTTTTTAGTCCAGACAAGCTCAGTATAGTACCGTCATCTATTGATACACACGTTATTAGGTGGATTTCCTAGATAGGAATTTGGGAACTGTATCCCAAACACTTCTAGTGGATCCAGAATGGGGAGAGGCTGCCCATAATCAGTCCCGTTTCAGCTCTTTAAATATTTCCAGAAGTTTGCTTGAAATGATACTGATATTATAATAACATATAATTCCATATACTTCCAAGACATCTGAAGGTAGCCACCTCACAATGGAAGTTCCTCCTAAAATACTATTGGCCAATCAATAAGGGTTGGGGGACACACAATTTCATGATCAAAAGAAGTAAAACTATCATTTCAGCTAAGTCGAGGAAGCTGGTGCTGAAATGAATCATTGCAAGTTGCTGAAATACAGTGATAATTTGAAGATTCAAGGTTTACCACCAGCATGAAACACTCACAGTGTTATTTTAAATTATATCTGAATTTTATTCCAAATATCAGGAGATAGAATTTCAACTTCTGAACTAAAATGTCAACACTGACCTGCTTGGAATTATTTTTATAAAATATGCATTTATAGTCATCATTTCAAAGAAGTTTTCTTTTCTTTAATTTTATTTATGTTAGCACAGATATTATGACCAATATGTACCTCTTTTTCCATCCAATCTCTTGAACTACACAACATCAGGAATGTAAGATATGGGAAGAAGAATTGGATCTTGACTACTTGCCTCTCTATACATTGTCAAGATCCTTACAGATAGAAAAAATAATAATAGTAGAGAAATAGTAGAGATACATTTATTTTCTTTATGATGGCTTATAAAAGGAGCATTTAAAGAGAGTTTTGGTCAATTTTAGTCTACACGAGATAGAAGGAATCACTACGTGACTCTGCTGGTTTTATAAAGTGAATCTGCTTATTTAAAATATATTCATAGAATAAACACCTTTCACAGCCTTGCATATTCTGGCTAAACCAGGGAGAGCCATGTTTCTTACCATAATTCCAAGATTGCTCTCTATGGGGAATCATAGGCCTCTGGCAATTAATTACGTTCTAGAGTTGATGTGAATACATTTGAGGACAAAAAAAATGCTGGGCTGCCAATTTTAAGCACAATGGAAATAATACTAACTCACTAGCTGACCTTTTTTTATTGTATGCATGTTAGCATAACAGAAAAATAGTTAATACATCCAGCTAGCCCACTCTTCACTCTTACCTTGCATGTTAGCCAGAAAAGGATGGCAGCCAAACTTTCCAAGGGAAGACTTTAACATACATGCTAAGATCACTAAAGGGTATTAGTAGCTGGCCTACTAAGGGATGTTTGTTGTTCCCACTGTTACGAATAATGTAAGTTGCCTAAGAAGTACAGTAATGCCCTCACATTTTTAACGTTAGTTTAAATGGGGATCTTTCAGTAAATTATTTTAAAAAGAAGTTTATCCATTGTTGCCAGAAGTGCATAGCAAACAGTGGTGATTAGATGGTGAAGTAAATACAGGCCACAACACCAACACTAATATCAATAATTATTTTCCCATTGCATTAATTAGACTATCCCTATTTAAAATTATGAGACTGCAATGTACAACACTGCTTTAGCCATTTTGGCAAAAGTGCTGAATAAACACCTTCATTGCCACTGGAGCCAGCTGGATGCAGGCAGCTAGGACTGCAAAACCCATGTTCTGCATCAGGCATCTTGAGGCACCATTCCAGTGAAAACTTTTGCCTCTTGACTATCCCGTTAGGAAAGGCCAGGGAACCCTGATTTATTGCAGGTATTCCAGATGTGCCCACAGAATAATTCTCAGTCATGTGCCAGCATGACATTACAGAGCACTGTTACCATCCCACCAAAGTGGTACCTATTTATCTACATGCATTTGCATGCTTTCAAATTACATAGACACACCCTGACAATGTCAGGTAGCCAATGCTGTTTGGGCAGCTGTGGAAAGACTTGAATAAAAGACCTGATCATCTGATTATTTTCACACTTACTGGGTATGGTAAAACATTTCATACAAGCAGTGTGTGTGT
This sequence comes from Natrix natrix natrix, assembly GCA_029891615.1. Classification (NCBI taxonomy): domain Eukaryota; kingdom Metazoa; phylum Chordata; class Lepidosauria; order Squamata; family Natricidae; genus Natrix; species Natrix natrix. Next base: position 14,798 of record JAKRSK010007639.1, read on the forward strand.
GTGTGTGTGTGTGTGTGTGTGTGTAGTCAGGATTTCCAAGAGGGAGGTGTTGTATTCCAGAGGGCAAAGAGGCAAGGTGAAAATCCAAAATGATAAGTTAAAATACTGCATGCAAAAGATTTCAAATGTCCAACCTGACGTTGACCTCTAAACAGAGCTTCTATTTAGAATTTGTACATTTTCTGGGCAGAAGTACCTTTTAGAAGTGTGCTAAGATATGCACTCTGAAAAATAGCAGGTGGGGCTTGGATATTAGCTTAATTTGATTTGATTTCCTCTAATTAAGATACAGCTAAAATGATTATTTTCCTGTTGTATATCATAACTCCACCCTTCTGCCACATTAAAGTACTGCAGGTTGGCAAGATTTTCAGAATAGTCCATGGTCTACACCCAGAGTTTGCACTCTAGTATGTAGCTAGTGCTGGGTGGGAAGAATCAATAGAATCAGTTGATGAGAGGCTATTTCCTATCAATATTTTCCATTCAAGACCTGGATATGAAAACTGCTGTATATACCTCCAAAGGTGGCAAGCTGTCATTTTAAGAGTCTCAGGAACTCAGGGCAACCTCTGGATCAACTCACAGAGCACAGTGGTTCTGAGAAGTTTACAAATTTTGAAACCCAAAATGAATCTCAGATTTATTTGACTTACATAAAGTAAAAGCCCAAATTAAAACTGAGTTAAATCTTCAGAAAATAACCCTCTAAGACAGGCACTGACAGACATTTTCTGGACCAGGTAGACCCCTTTCCATAATCACAAACAACACTAAAATAAATAATAGAAAATTATCTGCAATTCTTCAGGATTTTAGCATTCTTTTACAAGATCATCAAAAGCATATGACATTTATAGATCTCATTTGGTGAAATTTCAATTAGTGGATCAACTAGTCTCTTTGAAGTGCTTTCCCCACCAGATTTCTCAGTACCTGGCCTGAATTGCTATTTCCGAGATCATCTTGCTCTCAACTTCCCCCAAGATCTCTGAAAAACATCAGTGTCCACATCTCTGGACAAATATAAACTTTTCAGTGCCTCTATGAAGACTAGGAAGTTGGGGACATTCCCTTCTTGGAAGGAAAGTGTTCCCAAAGATTGAAGATATCCCTTGAAAAAGTTCCAAGGTGCTTTTTTTTTTCAAAAAGGCAACTGGACTTTGTTTTTCCTTGAGGTTGCGCTTCTCATCCAAAAGCGTCTTCAGTTCTCAGAAGTAAAGAAGCTCCTTGGATGAGAATCAAAACATCTTTAAGGAGAAACAAAGAAAATCCAGTTGCCTTTTTAAAAAGCATCTTGGGACAACCATGACCTAGATGACTGAGAATCTCCATAGAGAAGGTGTACTGTTGGGTTCCTTCTTCTCCACAAAAAAGACTGTGGAAATCCTTGGCATATTCTCTTATCTGAGAATGCACAGAGTAGACCAGTGTTGGGGAACCTATTTGGCACTGAATGTCCAAACCAGAACGTGTGTGCACTGGAAACCCGAAGACCAGCTGGCTGGCACGTGTATGTCTGTTTTTTGCGTGTTTTTCAGGCGGAAAACGGCCTGGAAAATGGCCTAAAAACAGCCTGAAAACAGAACCAGAACTGGCCTGGAAAAGGCCCCAAAAGAAGCCTGGTTTTTGGCTGTTTTCTGGTGCTCCAGTGCCCGTGAAGACTAGTTGGCCGTGCCGCAGGGGTGGGTTCCTGCCAGTTCTAACCTCTTCTATAGCAGAGGCTCCACAAATCTACAGTGCCGTTTAGAACCAGTTCCAGCTCCCTCCCCCCGCCCGTCCGCACATCATCAAGATGAAGAGCGAGAGGAGGAATTCTAGGCATTGAAGTCCACAAGTCTTAAAGCTGTCAAGTTTGAACACCCCTGGGGTTTTTTTTCTAAAGGGTTAGGGGTGCAAGGGTCTTGTAACTTGACAGCTTTAAGACTTGCGTGCTTCAAATGCCAGAGTTTCTGAGCCAACATTTTGGTTGCTAAGCAAGAGCGTTGTTAAGTGAGTTTCACCACATTTTACAAGTTGGCCATGCCCACCCAGTCACACTCCCACAAAGCAGGCCACACCAACAGAAGAGGTTTTAAAAAAATTTGAAACCCACCACTGCCGTGCTGGAAACCAGAAGAGCACCAGTCAACAGCATGCATGCCCACAGAGAGGTCTCTGCGTACCACCTCTGGCACATGTGACATAGGTTCACCATCACAGGAGTAGACCATATCTATCCTAGGTAAAGTATCTGGGGCATATATGTTTGCTGAGCCTTATAGGGTTTTAAAGGTAACCACTTGTGAACAAACCCCGTTGAACTCAATAGGACAAATTTTTGAGTGGCCTTATTTAGGAATAGCTGTACTCCAGAAAGGGAAAGGTAATAATGATTTTAGTGGTCCCATATTAGAAAAAAGAAACTGGAAGGTATCCATTTTATGAAAGTGTCTAATCTGAAAATAAAACTGAAGAACATTTTCTCCTTTATTATTATCTCTATTTATTTATTTATTTATTTATTTATTTATTTTTCATGTTTCTTAACTGCCTATCTCCCTCAGAGAGGGGTTCTGGGCAGTGTACAACAGAATCAAAATCAACATTAAAACCAGAATAATTTAAGATTAAAAATGTTTTGAAATGATAAAAGTAGCATTGCTATAATGGATAATTCATAAAAAACATAATATCTTTCCAATATATTGGCACACTTCTGAAGCTTCCTCACAATATACTTTTTTTTCCTCTTAAAAAAAAATTCCCAAACCCTCTAAATGCTGTGTTAAATTAAACCTCTGTTTGATATCAATTGAAAGTGCATTAATCAGAAAAGTCTCTGGGAAGCTTTGAGTCCCCTTCAGCTGCCTGTGAGGTCTGTTGTACTGAATATAAACCATCCAGCAGCCGTTCAAACATCAGTTCTCTTTTCTACACTGTGTGTGGGACCTCTATGGTATGAGAGGCCAGGAGACAAGGCATACGCCAGGAAAATAACAGCGAACAAGCCAAAACATTGAAGCTGCTGGGGAGAATAATTGAAGCAGAATTGTAAACTGAGCCTCCTCAAAACCTACTAAATTGCTTGGTTCCATTCTGGACATCCATTTTCTAAAGCCATTAATAAAGCAGGCATGAACATATTTAAAGCAAAAGCAATCCGAAGGCAATGGATTAAAGCAATTTCTCAAATCCATCCAGGTTACATTGGTGTTAAAAAAACCAACAACAGCCTCCCACTACATGGCTCTCTCCCTTACACATACCCAACTATGACTAATTTACAAAGCCAAACTTTGGACAGATTGTTCCCAGCAATCCACTCAATAATCTGCAAGTGGTCATGAACAAAGTCTTCATAACCCAGCTCATGTAACAGAAGGGAACAAATGGGAATTGTGGTGAGCGGAATGCAGAGTACATACCGTATGTTTTTATGCATACGTGATAGAATCAAGATCCCGTGAAGTGTTAATACCAATTTATAATGCCTTGGTAAGGCCACACTTGGAATATTACATCCAGTTTTGATCACCACAATGTAAAAAAGATGTGGAGACTCTAGAAAGAGTGCAGAGAAGAGCAAAAAAGATGATTAGGGGACTGGAGACTAAAACATATGAAGAACGGTTGCAGGAACTGGGTATGTCTAGTTTAATAATTTTATTTGATTAGCCGCAACCCTCTCCCGAAGGACTCGGGGCGGCGTACAATCAAACAGATAAAAAATACACATAAGACAAACATATGTACAAGAGAACAGAGACATATACATATGTGCATGGAGGAGGATGGACTTAAGTGAAAGACAGTTAAAAATACAATTTAAAATCCCCTAATAAAATTACCAAATTAAAAAACCCATCAGGAGCGTTACGAAGTTATGGTCGGGCCAGGCCAGCTATTTGGAAAAGGTGGGTCTTGAGCTTGACACGGAAGGAGCGGAGGTCAGTAGTAGTCCTAATATCCGGGGGGAGGTCATTCCACAGGGCTGGGCCCGCCACAGAGAAGGCTCTGCTCCTAGGCGCCGCCCCATGGCACTGTCTGGTAGACGGCACCTGGAGAAGTCCCTCTCTGTGCGAGCGGATGGGTCGTAGGGATGTATGGGGCAGAATACGATCCCGCAGGTAACTAGGTCCTGAGCCATGGAGCGCTTTAAAGATCGTAATCAAAACCTTGAAACGCACTCGATAGACCACAGGAAGCCAGTGCAGCTCGCGCAGGAGAGGTGTCACATGGGAGTACTTGGTACTCCCCATAATCACCCGCGCGGCCGCATTCTGGACCAACTGCAGTCTCCGAGTGCATTTCAAGGGAAGCCCCATGTAGAGAGCGTTACAGTAGTCCAGGCGAGACGTCACCAGCGCATGGGTGACTGTGCGTAAGGCGTCCCGGTCCAATAGGGGGCGCAATTGGCGCACCAGGCGAACCTGGTGGAACGCCCCCCTGGCCACGGCTGTCACATGTTCATCCATGGACAGCCTGGCATCCAGGAGGACGCCCAAATTGCGCGCCCGCTCCACGGGGGCAAGTTGAATGCCCCCAATGGCCAGAGATGGAATTATCTGGTTGAACCGGGGGGCCGGCACCCACAGCCACTCCGTCTTGGAAGGGTTGAGCCTGAGTCGGTTGTCATCCATCCAGACCCGTACGGCTTCCACACACCGGGACATCACTTCGATGGCCTCGTTGGGGTGGTTCGGGGTGGAAATGTACAGCTGAGTATCATCAGCGTACAGATGATATCCCACCCCGAAACCACGGATGATCTCACCCAGCGGCTTCATGTATGTGTTGAACAGGAGCGGCGAGAGGACCGACCCCTGTGGCACCCCACAAGTAAGGGGGCTTAGGGTCGACCTCTGCTCCCCTGCCAACACACGTTGCGTCCGGCCGGAGAGGTAGGAGCCGAACCACCGCAAAACGGTGCCCCGGACCCCCAACCCCTCCAGTCGGTGCAACAGGATACCATGGTCGATGGTATCAAAAGCCGCCGAGAGGTCTAATAGGACCAGGATAGAGGAGCAACCCCTATCTCTGGCCCTCCAGAGATCATCTACCAACGCGACCAAGGCCGTCTCAGTGCTGTGCCCAGGGCGAAAGCCGGACTGGCGCGGGTCTAGATAATCATTCTCCTCCAGATGTCGTGGGAACTGAGAAGCCACCACACTCTCTACAACCTTCGCCAAAAAGGGAAGGTTGGAGACAGGACGATAATTGGCCAGCTCCGTAGGGTCCAGGGAAGGCTTCTTGAGCAAGGGTCTCACCACCGCCTCTTTCAAGGCGGCCGGGAGAGACCCCTCACCCAACGAAGCGTTCACTAGGCCCAGGAGCCAGTCGCGCGTAACCTCCCAGGAAGCCAGTACAAGCCAGGAGGGACACGGGTCCAGCAAACATGTGGTAGGTCGCAGTCGTCCACGCAATCTGTCCAAATCCTCGATGGCAACCAAGTCAAACTCCTCCCAAAAAGGTTTCTCAAGACTCGCCACTGGCGTCTCGACTGGGCCACTGAAGGGGACCCAATCCTTCCGGATTTGAGCGACTTTATCCAGCAGATATTTCCCAAACTCCTCTGCTCTACCCTGTAGAGGGGCCTCCCGCGGCCTCTGAAACAGAAGGGAGCGGGACACCCGAAACAGGGCGGCAGGGCGGTTCTCTGCGGATGCAATGAGAGCGGCACAATATCGACGTTTGGCCGTTCTCAATGCCACTAGGTACGTCCTTAAATGGGCTCGTACCTGTGCTCGGTCCAATTCGGATCGGGAGGATCTCCAACGACTCTCTAGGCATCTCTTGCGGCGCTTCATCACCCTTAGCTCCTCGGTGAACCAAGGAGCCAGGGTGGATCGTTGCCGCCGGAGAGGCCGCAAAGGCGCCACCCGGTTCAAGGCCCCGGTAGTCGCATTATTCCACGCGGCCACCAGGTCCTCTACCCGAGGGCGGGTCAGGGCTGCAGGAGGTGGCCCAAGCTCCGTCTGGAACCTGTCTGGTTCCATCAAGCGCCTGGGGCGGAACCATCTAGTGTTTTCCGGTTCCGCCTCCCCGCAGCGAGGGGTAGCACCAGGGAAGTCAAGTCGGAGGAGTGAGTGATCTGACCATGATAGAGGAGTGATGGTTAAATTCACTCCTCCCAGATCACTCAACCACTGGCGAGAGACAAAAACGAGGTCCAAGGTGTGACCTCCCTCGTGTGTCGGGCCCTGAATCATTTGAGTCAGGTCCATGGCTGTCATGGAAGCCATGAACTCCCGAACCCCCTCTGATGCTTCTCCCACCGACGGCAGGTTAAAGTCCCCCATTACTAAAAGTTTGGGGGTCTCAACCGCCACCGATGAGATTAGCTCGAGGAGCTCAGGCAGGGTCGCTGATGTATGGCGGGGAGCCAGGTATACTATCAGCAGGCCCAACTGCCTCCCAGGGCCCCATTTCACAACAAGGGATTCACATCCGGACGTCTGTGGCACAGTGGACTCCCTCGGCTCTAAGTCCTCCCGGATAATCACTGCTACCCCACCGCCCCTTCCCCGGGCCCGGGGCTGGTGAAATGCTTGGTAACCTGGTGGGCACATTTCCACGAGGGGTAACCCTCCCTCGTGGCCCAACCAGGTTTCCGTTATTCCCGCGAGGTCCGGCTCCCCCTCCAAAATTAGATCATGAATGAGGGGGGCCTTATTGATAACGGACCTCGCATTGCATAACAGCAGCCTCAGGCCCTGGGCCTGCAAATCCTGACCACCTAGAACGCGGGGGTTGGTACAAGCGACCGGGTGTAACCAGCACCCACGGTCTCCCAACCGACTGCGAGTTGTTAATCTGTCCTCGTATCTGCCCCTCCCTACGACCGTTGGAATCAAGGAGCCCTGTATAGGAATGGTATCCTCTCCCCCCTCCTCCTCTCTGCTCCTTCTGCTCAAGACCCCACCTGGTGACCTGGCTTCGTCATCGCTCCTGATCTGACCCACCCACCCCCCAACCCCTGAACCCCTAAAAGAATTTAAAAAACATTTGACTAAAAACCCCCTAAGTCTCCGCTTCCTCCACCTCTCGGGATTAATGAATCCGTCATCAAGGTGGGCCCTTGAGAGGGCGGAGGGCCACACCTGCGAGAGGGGGGACTCCCGCAGCAGGAGCAAATCTGACCTCGAGTGTATACTGGGGGGAGCTGCAGCAAGGGCCAGGGTGCTATAGATGTTAATTAAGTCAGCAAGCCAGGTTCCACATCAGATGGTAAGTCAGTACGTGGATAATAAGTGGATGGTAGATAGATGGTGAATAGGTGGAAAGTAGATGGTAAATGGTGGAGGCCAAGAGGCAATCTGTGGTGTGGGTGGGCAGGCAGTCTAGTAGATGTTTGATGGAGTTTGATGGTAAAATTGATGGTAAATTTGATGGTAAGCGGGTGAAAGCTGGTGAAAGATGGTGAAAGATGGTGGGGGGTAGTCCCGCAGGCACACACAGTAGTCCATAGTTATAGATAGTCAAAATAACAAGTAAACAAGTGACAAGCGGGCGGGTTAGCCATGGCAGGTAGATGGCAAATGGCAGGGGTTGATAAATCCTTTCTCTTCCTGGCACTAAACCTCCTGCCAATGGAAGCCTCCTGCCAATCTCCTGGGCACAGACCTGTCCTGCCCTTGGTGCCACAGGGCTCCCTCCTTCTGCCAGGCTCCAGCATAGCTCTTTAAGGGCAAGCCCCATCGTAGCCTGCCTCCCCCCAACTTCAGCGGCCCCCCCGGTGTTAGTCCTGGCCCGAGCGCTGCTCCGGCCGGCCTACGGCTCTCCCGCAGGCCTTCTTCGGCCTCCAGCGTCTCGAGCCTCATGCAAACCCCCGAACGGCCTTTCTGCAGTCCTCACCCTCCAATTTGGCCTTGCTAACATCGCCGATACTGTCGTTGTGCCGCCCGGGTCGCTGGGATGCCGCTGGGATGCCGTCACTGCCACCTGTTCATCCTGCCTCTGCCCCTATCTCCGCAGTCGCCGCCGCCGCCATTCGCCAACCTCCAGCTGAAGCTCCAATGCCGACTCCACCTCCAACTCTCATTTCGGCTCCAGCTGGGGCTATTTCTTCATCTGTCCTGGCTGTTTGACCACCCTGGAGGGCCAATTAAGGCTCCATGGAAAGGCAGGGTGGTCGCTGCTCTTAATTCCCGACCCTCACGATGGAAAGAGGGCCAGGGGCGCCCCCTCCCCCGTCAAAGAGCTCCGTGGAAGTACGGAGCTCAGAAGTCAGCAGCCATTTCCCCCGGAAGCTCCTCCTCCTTAATAGAAAGAAGGACTAGGGGAGACATGATAGCATTGTTCCAATATCTCAGGGGCTGCCCCAAAGAAGATGGAGTCAAGCTATTCTCCAAAGCAGGTGAGGTTAGGACAAGAAGCAATGGGTAAAAAACGAATCAAGGAGAGAAGCAACCTAGAACTGAGGAGAAATTTCCTGACAGTTAGAACAATTAATCAGTGGAGCAACTTGCCTCCAGAAGTTGTGAATTCCCCAACACTGGACCTTTTTA
>JAKRSK010007640.1:0-24428 GCA_029891615.1 Natrix natrix natrix
CCCAGAGGTTTCATGTATATGTTGAACAGGAGGGGTGAGAGAACCGACCCCTGGGGCACCCCACAAGTGACGCGCCTGGGGGTCGATCTCTGCCCTCCAGTAAACACAAACTGCGACCGATCCGACAGGTAGGAGGAGAACCACTGTAAAATGGTGCCCCCCACTCCCAACCCCCCGAGTCGTTGCAGTAGGATACCATGGTCGATGGTATCGAAAGCCGCTGAGAGGTCTAATAGGACCAGGACAGAGGAACAACCCCTGTCCCGGGCCCGCCAGAGATCATTGACCAACGCGACCAATGCCGTCTCCATGCTGTACCCGGGCCTGAAACCCAACTGAAACGGATCCAGGTAGACAGCTTCATCCAGGTACTGGGGAAGCTGACATGCTACCACACTCTCGACAACCTTCACTACAAAGCGAAGGTTGGAGACCGGACGATAGTTGTCTAAAGAAGCTGGGTCCAGGGAAGGCTTCTTGAGGAGGGGCCTCACCACCGCCTCCTTCAAGGCGGTGGGAAAGAACCCCTCTCTCAATGAAGCGTTGGTAATCGCCTGGAGCCAGCCTTGTGTCACCTCCCGGGAAGCCGAAACTAACCAAGAGGGACACAGGTCCAGCACACAAGTGGCAGCACTGAGTCTCCCCATAATCCTGTCCATGCCTTCGGGGGTCACAGGGTCAAACCCATCCCAGATAGTCGTCTCAAGATTCATCCCCGTCGGCTCGCCCGAATCTACCCGGTCAGAGTCCAAGCCTGTCCGGATCTGAGCGATTTTATCCTGCAGATACTGAACAAATTCTTCAGCCCTACCCTGCAAGGGGTCTTCCCCAGTTCCTTGGTTAAGTAAGGAGCGGGTTACCCTAAACAGGGCGGCTGGGCAGTTATCTGCGGATGCGATAAGAGCGGAAAAATATTGCCGTTTTGCCGCTTCTATCGCCACTAAGTAGGATTTAATATAAATTCTTACTAGTGTTCGATCAGATTTGGACCCACTGGCCCTCCAGCCACTCTCTAGGCGTCTTTTCCGGCGTTTCATCTCCCGGAGCTCCCTGGTGAACCAGGGAGGCATCCGGGATCGACACCGGGTCAGAGGCCGCAAAGGCACAACATGATCCAAAGCCCCAGCGGCAGCCCTATCCCAGGCTTCCACTAGGGCTTCGGTCGAGTTGTGAGCAAGGGATTCAGGAAAAGTCCCAAGCTCCATCAGGAACCTTTCCGGGTCCATCAGGTGCCTGGGGCGGAACCATCTAGTTGAAAGAGTTTTTTTCAATTGCCAATGATTTTTCGACAAGTGAGAAATCGAGATTGAATGTTGATACTCCAGCTGCAGCACTTGCCGTAAAATTCAATATGAAGGATATTTCTTGTTCAGATATTTCCAATATATTGTTAGAAGATGATACATTGACAAAAAATATTAATTCAATGGAAAAGTACTCATTTAAATAATAATTAACAGGCATGTAAGCATAATTGGTTCAGGACCTAGTTACCTGCGGGATCGTATTCTGCCCCATACATCCCTACGACCCATCCGCTCGCACAGAGAGGGACTTCTCCAGGTGCCGTCCACCAGACAGTGCCATGGGGCGGCGCCTAGGAGCAGAGCCTTCTCTGTGGCGGGCCCAGCCCTGTGGAATGACCTCCCCCCGGATATTAGGACCACTACTGACCTCCGCTCCTTCCGTGTCAAGCTCAAGACCCACCTTTTCCAAATAGCTGGCCTGGCTCAACCATAACTTCGTAACGCTCCTGATGGGTTTTTTAATTTAGTAATTTTATTTAAGGGGATTTTAAATTGTGTTTTAATTGTCTTTCACTTATAAGTCAACTCTCCTCCATGCACATATGTATATGTCTCTGTTCTTTTTGTATATATGTTTGTCTTATGTGTATTTTTATCCGTTTTGATTGTACGCCGCCCCGAGTCCTTCGGGAGAGGGTTGCGGCTAATCAAATAAAATTATTATTATTATTATTATTATTATTATTATTATTATTATTATTATTATTATTATTATTATTATTATTATTATTATTTACAATATAAAATGTTGCAAATGTTTTTATTATGCATATATCATATTTTAGTGTATTATTGTTGCAATGAATAAAATATTTCTTTTATTTACGATATATTTTTTCCAATTTATTTGTCCTCCTTTTCATTGTAAAAAAGCTGGTCACCTTACTAATACCCCTTCTTCCTCATCCAGTTTCCCACACAACAGCCACCCTGTGAGGTGAACTGGGCTGAGAGCAACTGGTTCAATGTCACCCAGATGGATTTTTATGCTTCAGGCAGAAACCAGAACTCCCGTTTCTCAGTTTTCTAGCCTGGTTGCCTTTAACCATTAGAACAGGGACGGCAAAGCCTTTGTCAAAAATTCAGAAAATGGACTCTGCTGGGCTGTAAACCCTCAACAAAAGAGAAACAATTCCCTCCTCCCAATCTAGGCCACTCTGGGCCTGAAGGTCTCAACGGCTGCCACTTAAAAAGGCAGTTTTGCGTGGTTCCCCAAGGTGTACAAGTCTTGAAGAATGGTGCCATTGCCTCACAGCCTTGTGGTACCCACAGCTCTCTTACCTCCAGGCGATGTTCCCCAACAGGCCCCTGTGGCCTACCTGCTCCAGGTTGGTCACACAAGACTTTCATTCTTGAAGCAGCTTCAGAGTATGTGCTTCTGTGGCTTCTGAAATCTGGAAAAATACATCCTGTTCTCGCACAATTCTCATGAAACCAGAGAACACTTTCAAGAATAGTTATCACCAGGTGTTGGTGAACTGCTTGCATGTCATCCCAAACATTGTGGCATGTCATCTTTGACACACATGTCATTGGTTCACCATCACTGCTCTAAACTAAACTTTTCTACAGCCCGTGACAGTATTTTGTAAGTTGCTGATTTTGGTTGGGAAAAATCTACCCCAGTAATGAAACAAATTTGTGTTCTGATATAAAGGTGTATTAGGACAGTCTTCATTTTCTTAATTTTTGACTTACTAGAGACTTTTCCAATGTTGGAAAAGACTTCAGCATTGCCACCCATAATTTAATAAAATAATGTTTATATAGCGATTGTGACTATTGTGAGTTTGAGACTCCTGAAGTAGATGCACACTGTTGTTGTTGTTGTTGTTGTTGTTGTTATTATTATTATTGTTGTTGTTGTTGTTGTTATTATTATTATTATTATTATTGCATCAACGGAATTGTATCACAGCGGCCAGTTGTTTCGCCGGATTTGGCATTGATTACTAGTCGGGCCCCACCCAGGGGCCTAGGACGTCGTAACGTATTTTCGTAATATGTGTGCGGATCCAAGCAGTGCAGCTTTTTGCATTTGACTGATGGTGATTTTGTCAAGTTTTAACTGTTTTAAATGTAATTCCAGTGCTTTTGGAATAGCACCCAGTGTGCCGATTACCACTGGAATTACCACTGCTGGTTTGTGCCATAATCGTTGAATTTCAATTTTTAAGTCCTGGTATTTTGCGATTTTTTCATATTCCTTCTCGGCGACCCTGCTATCACCTGGTATTGCGATGTCTATGATTGTAACCTTATTTTTCTCAACCAGTGTGATGTCTGGTGTATTATGCGCCAGTATTTTATCCGTTTGTATGCGAAAATCCCACAAGATCTTGACCATCTGACCCTCGACGACTTTTTCAGGCTTCAGGTTCCCACCAGTTTGTTGCTGTTTTAATGTTATAATTTTTGCACAAATTCCAGTGGATCATTTGTGCCACTGAATTGTGCCGCATTTTATAGTCAGTCTGCGCGATTTTTTTACAGCAGCTGAGTATGTGGTCAACAGTTTCATCAGCCTCTTTGCAAAGTCTGCATTTGGCATCATCAGAGGATTTTTCAATTTTGGCCTTAATGGCATTTGTGCGGATAGCTTGTTCTTGCGCAGCCAGGATTAGTGACTCTGTTTCTTTCTTTAATGTACCTGCTGTTAACCATAACCAAGTTTTTTCACTGTCCACTTTATCTTTTATTTTTTCCAGAAATTGGCCATGCAATGCTTTGTTCTGCCAACTCTCCATTCTTAATTTTATCACATCTTTTTTGTATTCTTGTTTCGTCTGTTGGGCCTTCAATAGATTTTTGTTCTTTACTTCGATTAATAGATGTTCTTGACTTTCTTTTAAATAATCAGCCAGTGCATGTTTTTCTTCTTCAACTATTTGCTTCACTTGTAATAATCCTCTGCCACCTGATTTTCGGGGCAGGTATAGTCTATCAGTGTCACCACGTGGATGTAAACTGTAGTGCATTGTCATTAGTTTCCTGGTTTTTCGGTCCAAAATGTCCAAATCAGTTTGTGTCCAGTTAACTAGACCAGCTGTGTATCTTATAACTGGTATTGCCCAGGTGTTTATGGCCTTGATTGTATTTCCACCATTCAATTTAGATTTCAAAATTTTCCTAACTCTGTTGGTGTACTCTCTCCTGACAATAGTTTTTACTTCTCCATGTTTGATGTTATCCAACTGCAAAATGCCTAAGTATTTGTAGGCTTCATTTTCATTGCATTTAATTAGTTGGCCATTGGGCATTTCAATTCCCTCACACGTAGTGATTTTGCCCCTTTTTATGGATACAGTGGCGCATTTTTCCATGCCAAACTGCATTGAAATATCGGTGCTGAATACTCGGACTGTATTTGTCAGTGATTGGATTTCTATTTCTGACTTTCCATAGAGTTTCAAATCATCCATATATAATAAATGTGAAATTTTTTCAGCTTCTTTGGCTGTTTGGTAGCCTAATTTCATTTTTTTTAAGATTACTGATAGTGGGATCATCGCGATGATGAAGAGAAGAGGTGAAAGTGAATCACCCTGGAAAATTCCTCGCTTGATATTGACCATTCCGTAGTTCTCATTCCCTACTGCCAACTCAGTTCTCCATTGTTTCATCGCCTTTTCAGTGAAGGATGTAATATTTTTACTAATGCCAGTTGTTTCTAAGCATTTTATGATCCAACTATGTGGCAATGAGTCGAATGCTTTTTTATAATCAATCCAGACCATATTCAAGTTTGTTTTTCTTTTCTTACAATTTTCTAATATCATTTTATCAATTAGGAGCTGAACTTTTGTGCCCCTACTCCTTCTTTTGTTGCCTTTTTTCTCTACTGGCAAGATGTTGTTTGTTTCCAAATAATCCATAATGTTATCTGCAATAATGCCTGTGAGTAATTTAAAGGTTGTTGGCAAGCATGTTATTGGTCTGTAGTTTTCAGGTATTGTTCCTTTAGTTGCATCTTTCTGAATCAAGTATGTTTTTCCAGTTGTCAACCATTCATCAATTTGGCCATTTTGTAACATCTCATTCAGTTGCCTGGCCAATATTGCATGTAAACTGGTCAGATATTTGAGCCAGAAACCATGTAATTGGTCCTTTCCAGGTGATGTCCAATTCTTTACTTTTTTTACTCGATTTTTGACCATCTCAGTTGTTATTTCTAATAATTGCATTTGTTTGTTGCCAATGCTTTTCTCAAAGTCATGTATCCATTTTGCTTCCTTATTGTAGTCCTTTGCATTTTCCCACAATTCTTTCCAGAATTCAACTGTGGCCTGCTTTTCTGGTTTTTGACTTTTGGTGTCATCATTCACATTAAGACTTTGATAAAAACGCCGTTGGTCTTATCGAAATTGCTGATTTTGTTTATACTGGATGATTCGTGCCTCATATCTTTCAATTTTCCTAGCTGTTGCTGTTATCTGCTGTTTTACAATCTCTACAGCTTCATTGATGTTTCTTGTATCCAATCTATACCTTCTGATTAGCTGATCTATAATTTTGTTATTTCTAAGCCGTTGCTCACGCATGTTCTTCAAATTGCTAGCATCTGCCCTTAATTTTTTGACTTTTTGTTCCAATCGGATTTTCCACTTTGGCTTTGATGTTTTTTCTGTTGTGTAACTAGGTGCTTTGATTTTAATGCCTAGTTCATTAGTGACTATTGCGGCTGCGCTGTACATTAACTGGTTCGTTTCCAAGATGGATCCCGATTCAATTGTTGAAAGCACTGCATTAACCATTTTCATGATAGGGGCCAAAATTTTCTTAGGCACAGTTTTTAATGATGGTAAACGTTGCCGTTCCTTATTAAACAAAAAATGCTCCATGATCTTGTCCTTCAATTCTTTTTGTTTTTGAGTTAGTTCATCAGTTGGTTCAGTGATAACTGGTTCTGGCGATAGTGTTGTTATTTCCTCCCCGACAGCTTCTTCTGGGAGTTCTACTACAATGTCTTTAGGTGTGTCTTGAGTATCAGTTATTTCTGCTTGTGATGTTGTTTTCTTAGTTTTGCAATTTGCTTGAATTTCCTCAAGTTCAACTTCACTAAACACTTTATTCCGTGTAATAAATCGCCTTTGATCTGCAAGTCGTTGTTCACTAACATTTGAATCTGGATGTTGTTGTTTCCATAATTCATACATTCGCTTTAAATAACCTCTTTTCCCAGGCTCTGAGTTGTAATAACAGGCCATTATGGCACGGTTTTCATCTGCATTATATTTTTGTCGTTTTTATTATTATTTATTATTTTTATTTATTATTTATTATTTTTATTTATTATTTATTATTTTTATTTATTATTTATTATTTTTATTTATTATTTATTATTTATTATTTATTATTTATTATTTATTATTTATTATTTATTATTTATTATTTATTATTACTACTACTACTACTACTACTACTACTACTACTACTACTACTACTACTAGATTTTTTTCTGGATAGGTTTTTGGGAAGTGTGGTTTGCCATTGCCTTCTGTCTAGGACTGGGAGAAAATAGCCCCAAATCACTCAGCTGGTTTCATGCCTAAGGTGGACTGTTATAAATGTTCATAAACTGCAGGAGATAAGGGTGCAGAAATAAAGCACAGCTGTTTTGTCACATCTGCTACTATTAATTGGAAGTCAGGCTTCTAATCATTCAGTAAAACTCCTAAATTTTCCAACATTACAGTAAAACTTCTAAATCCTCCAACATTATGCTCTGTTGTGGATATAGTAGTCATTAAAAAGGAGCAATTAATAGATAAAACAATTAGGAGTGAGCTCCAACAAGAAAAAAAAACATAGCAAGCAATTAGAAACAATATTATTGAATATTATCAATTATTTTTGTTCTAACACATTACGTTTTTTTTTTTTTTTTTTTTGGCAAAGGGGTCTGTTTAAAAAGCACATTCAGTAGAAAAGATAATTTATTTTTCAGAAAGAAAAAACAGCCAGTTTCATACATGGGTTGAATTCTGAGCCTTACTGGATAAACTGCATTATTCACTTAAAACCACCTGTTACATAACACACAGTTTGCTTTTTAGTTTTTGGAACTTCATACATTCCCTTTAAATTTGTCTCAGTTAGCTCAGCCAAACATCTGTATTTCATTCTCGGATAGTATTCCTGATGAGCATTGCTTATTCTTCCATTGCGAAACTCCTTTGCATTAATCACCTTCCAAGTGTTCCCTATAATTTGGAAAGCATTATATGTCCTCTTCCTTTGAGGAAGCTTAAGCTTTACCAATGAATTAATTTTGGATGGACCTGCATGTACCTATGATGACAAACTCATCATACGTGAGTTTAAACATTATTGTCTCCTTGTTCACTGAGTTATATAGGAAAAGCTAAGAATGGGAATACAGTTGTGGAGTAATACGTGACAACGTTTCCCATCAAAAGCTGGAATGGATTTGCTTCTAAATTCTGGAGGTGAGAAAGTTCTTCCTTTTTTCCAGACCAAGACAGATAGCTCAGAGTTGGACATGCAAAGCATGCAATTGAAAAAGACCCCTTATTTCCGGGGCTAGTGTAAGAGAGCCAGAATATTTTGGAATGGCATCTTGGCATTGCAGCTGAAAGGAAACTGTTTGTTTGTAAGCAAGCCATCCTCCTACTTTTACTCCTGCTGATAAAGAGAGCTTGAGCTGCAATCCTTGTTCTGGGAAACCTCCTGAGTGTTTCTTTGAGGAAAAGTCAAGGCGGACTCCAATTACTTCACCTAGTTGTTTTTCCTAAATTGCTTTTGCTTTTTGAACTGTGATCAGTAGCAGCCAATATATATATAAAATACCATAAAATATTATAAAATGCATATCACAAAAGTAGCCCCAGGAAAACTTGGTGCTAAATTCTTTATACTTTCCTTGATGAACAATATTGTATTTTATTTTTATCCCACTTTTATTATTTTTTATAAATAACTCAAGGTTCTCTGAACAGGCATTGTTCTTTCAAGATTAAGTTTCTTGCCTTCCTGATGAAACTCTAAATTCCCAATCAGCTCAAACATACTTTTGTGAGGCATTTTCAACTCCTCACACAATGTAATAGGTAAAGATAAAGGTTCCCCTCACACATATGTGCTGGTCGTTCCCGACTCTAGGGGGAGGTGCTCATCTCCGTTTCAAAGCCAAAGAGCCAGTGCTGTCCGAAGACATCTCCGTGGTCATGTGGCCAGCATGGCTAAATGCCAAAGGTTCACAGAACGCTGTCACCTTCCCACCAAAGGTGGTTACTATTTTTTTACTTGCATTTTTACGTGCTTTTGAACTGCTAGGTTGTCAGAAGCTAGGACAAGTAACGGGAGCTCACTGTGTTACATGGCGCTAGGGATTTGAACTGTTGAACTCCTGATCTTTTTGACTGACAAGCTCAGCGTCTTAGCCACTGAGCCACCACGACCCTTACACAATGTAATAAATGTGTAAAAATAATGGACAGAGTGCAGCCAACATTTCCTTAGTACAGTTCAGCAACACTCACTGGTGTTAATGAAAAAATTAAATATTGGGTTAAGGTTGCAATCTCATGCAGACTGATTTCAGGGAATCAAATTCCACTGAACACAGGAAACTTTACTTTTAAACGATATGCAAAGATTGTGATTAATGTATCTTCTTAGTATCTTGGTTCAATCTGTTTAGAAACACTCCAAATTTTGGCATTTCATTTTGAAAGAAGTTACTTTTAAGTTATACGTGTATGTTTGTTTAAGTTATATGTAAGCTCTTTGCCAGCTCCATTAACTTTAAGATCCAATGGTTTCAATCCATTAAATCTTCAGCATCGCTTTTTAAAAAATATGTATTTTAGGTGCTTCTGTTTTTTCTATCAAATAAGTCCTTCTTTTCATTAAACTAGACATACCCAGTTCCGGCAACCGTTCTTCATATGTTTTAGCCCCCAGTCCCTTAATCATCTTTGTTGCTGTTCTCTGCACTCTTTCTAGCAGTGACGTGCAGTGAGGTTTATGGCTGGTGAGGCACTGACCCAGTGCTGGGTTTCAAATTTTTTTTAGACTTGTGGACTTCAACTCCCAGAATTCCACAGCCAGGCATGCTCAATTCTGATTTAAAGCGACAGCATTTGTTTTTCTCCTTTGCAAAAGAAGATTCCTTCTTTCTTTTTCTTTTTCTTCTTCCTTCCCCTCCCTCCCCCCTCTCTCAAACACACACACACACACACACACACACACACACACACACACACACACACACAGAAGTTGGATTGGACTACACACACTTTCCCCCAGCCCAGGAAGGATCCAGCCCAGCTTCACTGATAACAGGTTTCAAAAGGCAATGTGGCTCTGCCTGCAATCAAACTACACTTTGAAGTTTGAAGTTTGAATCCCCCCCCCTCCCTCCGATCCACACGTACCTTTTCCAGCTGTTTCAGAGAGGATTTCAACTCTGCTTTTGCCTCGGGTCCCCTGAAGAAGCCCCGCCCAAATGAGCGCCCTCTACTATGAGGCAGGAGAACTACGTGCCTCACCTACATCAGGAATTTTTAGGCTTTTAACCCTTGCTTAACTCTGCTCGAGTGATCATAAAACGCCTAAAGTCAGACTAGATGAGGCATGCAGTTCTCCTGCCTCATAGTAGAGGGCGCTTTTTTAGAGGCTTTTTTAAACAGTTAAGCAGAGTCATCCACGGTGAGGCAGCAAGTAGCTCAGCTTTTTCCTTTTACATTTTCTTTTGTTTTCATGATGACAGAGGTGAGGCTGTGCCTCCCCTACCTCCCCTGACTGCACGTCACTGCTTTCTAGAGTCTCTACATCTTTTCTACATTGTGGTGAGCAAAACTGAATGCAGTATTCCAAGTGTGGCTTTACCAAGGCATTATAAAGTGGTATTAACACTTTACGTGATCTTGATTCTATCACTCTGTTTATGCAGCCTAGAACTGTGTTGACTTTTTTGGCAGCTGCTGCACACTGCTGGCTCATATTTAAATGGTTGTCCACTAGGACTCCAAGATCCCTCTCACAGTTGCGACTATTGAGCGTTACTACTATTTATAGGAACTTCCATATTAGCACTGTTTTCACTTTCCAAATTCTCAGGATCTGTTTGAAGGAAGGTAAAAGACATCCCTGACAAGTTCCATGTCACATCTTAATTATGATGGAAATATTTCCATCAGTATTTATGCAAGCAGGAGTAGCATAATAAATGTTTATCCATGAAAGAAAATGTGATGGAGATTCAAGGTTCCTTTTTTTCATAAATTGTTCTAAAAACTTAATTGGCACCACATCAAGGACATCTAACAAAGCCGTTCCAGTTGTTTCATTACTACCAGAATACTCTGCCAACATGTTTACCAATAATGTAATCCTGTCACAAGCTTCATATCCTTTAATTAAAACCAGACTGTGCTGGCTAAATTATGGAAAGCCATATTGTGATAAGCTCCATGCCAAAGAAGCTGTCAAAATCTTGGCAACTACATTTATCAAAGCTATCAGATTATAACATGCACAGTCTGTGGACTCCTTTTCCTTTCGAAAGCCACTGTTATGTAAAGCTCAGAATACGATAAGAGCGATAGCTTTTTTCAAAAGATTTGTTATGTATCTTTACCGGAGCTAGGCTTTCCTTACTTTGTTGATTTTGTATCCCTTGGTAGGAATCCTATCCAGTCGAAGGATCTTTCCGGATTTCATTTCATTGCTTTAATATTATCAAATATATATGACAAAGTTCAAGATTTAGCAAAATTCCTTGATTGGGCATGCAACATGATTGGAAGATTTATTCCCTTTAATGAGTCTTCTGCGATTCAATGTTGTGAGCCAGATTCCCGGGGGGGGGGGGGGGGGAGAGGGTCTGTCTTCCAGAGGAGTAAGAGACAGCTTAGTTCTGATCATTTGTGTGAGAGAAAGAGGTGAAGTCTGTCCCTCCCTAATAGTTCAATGAATGTTTGTTTGTATCCTGCCATTATTATTTTTACAAATAAGGTGGCAAATATATCCAACATACCTTCATATGGTTCATATAGATACTAATATGCTTCAGTTTGGCAAGATTCTGCCTATAAGTGTGGAACAATAAAGAAATTTGCTTATAAGAATCACTACATGTCTTTCTTTCTTTTTTTTTTAAACAAAATTTTATTGGTTTTTTTAAAAAAATATTCAAGGAAAGGGGTAATGGATGAAGTTCAAATTTTGACAGTTACATTATGCAGGAAATGGCCCTCCCCCCATTCTCATAACTTTCATTTACTAATACATTAGTTTGTTATTACTTAATACTATTTTGTCAGCATATAAACTTTTATCTTAAGCTAGTTTCAATCGTTTTATATCACACAGATTTTCAAGTTCATTTTTGTGATCTGAGTTTTCTCAATGTTGCCTCTTCTCCTCCCCCCCGGTAGAGCTCCGGCACCTCCCGTGTCCTGTATGTCCGGTGTAGTTTCATGAGGTTTATCTAGGAGGACTTAATTTTTTTCCATGAAGGCCTCAGCCTCAGTGGTTGTGTTGATTCTAACTCTTGTGTCTTCCCAGAATATTAGCATACCTTCTGGCAGCAGCCATCTAAACCACACCCCTTTCTGGTAAAATTTATTCGCTAAGAGCGAATATTTTTTTCTTTTATCTCTAACTTTCTTTGGGATCTGTTTCAGAATGGCTATTTCTCTATCCTTGTATTTTAGTGTTTGCCCCCTTTGTGCATTCAGAATCTCATCTCTTGTGGTCTTTCTAAGGAATTTACTACATGTCTTTCTTGGTTTTTGGAGTCTGGCACCCTCCATCTATCAATAAATACTCTGTATTTTGTTTATGGCAGATTGATTTCTTTGCCCAGTTGAAGTATAAATAAATAAATAAATATAAATAAAAAGAATGTCTTCTTTATTAGAAGCTTGTTTAACAATGACGGCTGCACCTGTCCCCTCCTTTTAATTGAACTGGGCTCTTCGCTTATGGCTTCAGGGATATATCCAGAGATGGTATTCAGCAGGTTCTGATCAGTTCTGGAGAACCAGTAACAGAAATTTTGAGTAGTTCGGAGAACTGGTAAATACCACCTTTGACTGGCCCCGCCAGTCAAATTCTTTGCCTCCCGAGTCCCAGCTGATCAGGAGGAAATGGGGATTTTGCAGTAACCTTCCCCTGGAGTGGGGAGGGAATGGGGATTTTACAGTATCCTTCCCCTGCCACGCCCACAGAACCAGTAGTAATAAAAATTGACTCCCACCACTGGACATCTCCATATAATTTTTGTGCCAGCATTAATAGAAATGGTTTGGCAGTGAGTTCTAGAACATTGTTTTGATCTCCAATATAGAACATTGCCATAATCTTTCTTAGTAATAGCCAATAATTCTGCTTACTTTTTAGTCCAGACAAGCTCAGTATAGTACCGTCATCTATTGATACACACGTTATTAGGTGGATTTCCTAGATAGGAATTTGGGAACTGTATCCCAAACACTTCTAGTGGATCCAGAATGGGGAGAGGCTGCCCATAATCAGTCCCGTTTCAGCTCTTTAAATATTTCCAGAAGTTTGCTTGAAATGATACTGATATTATAATAACATATAATTCCATATACTTCCAAGACATCTGAAGGTAGCCACCTCACAATGGAAGTTCCTCCTAAAATACTATTGGCCAATCAATAAGGGTTGGGGGACACACAATTTCATGATCAAAAGAAGTAAAACTATCATTTCAGCTAAGTCGAGGAAGCTGGTGCTGAAATGAATCATTGCAAGTTGCTGAAATACAGTGATAATTTGAAGATTCAAGGTTTACCACCAGCATGAAACACTCACAGTGTTATTTTAAATTATATCTGAATTTTATTCCAAATATCAGGAGATAGAATTTCAACTTCTGAACTAAAATGTCAACACTGACCTGCTTGGAATTATTTTTATAAAATATGCATTTATAGTCATCATTTCAAAGAAGTTTTCTTTTCTTTAATTTTATTTATGTTAGCACAGATATTATGACCAATATGTACCTCTTTTTCCATCCAATCTCTTGAACTACACAACATCAGGAATGTAAGATATGGGAAGAAGAATTGGATCTTGACTACTTGCCTCTCTATACATTGTCAAGATCCTTACAGATAGAAAAAATAATAATAGTAGAGAAATAGTAGAGATACATTTATTTTCTTTATGATGGCTTATAAAAGGAGCATTTAAAGAGAGTTTTGGTCAATTTTAGTCTACACGAGATAGAAGGAATCACTACGTGACTCTGCTGGTTTTATAAAGTGAATCTGCTTATTTAAAATATATTCATAGAATAAACACCTTTCACAGCCTTGCATATTCTGGCTAAACCAGGGAGAGCCATGTTTCTTACCATAATTCCAAGATTGCTCTCTATGGGGAATCATAGGCCTCTGGCAATTAATTACGTTCTAGAGTTGATGTGAATACATTTGAGGACAAAAAAAATGCTGGGCTGCCAATTTTAAGCACAATGGAAATAATACTAACTCACTAGCTGACCTTTTTTTATTGTATGCATGTTAGCATAACAGAAAAATAGTTAATACATCCAGCTAGCCCACTCTTCACTCTTTACCTTGCATGTTAGCCAGAAAAGGATGGCAGCCAAACTTTCCAAGGGAAGACTTTAACATACATGCTAAGATCACTAAAGGGTATTAGTAGCTGGCCTACTAAGGGATGTTTGTTGTTCCCACTGTTACGAATAATGTAAGTTGCCTAAGAAGTACAGTAATGCCCTCACATTTTTAACGTTAGTTTAAATGGGGATCTTTCAGTAAATTATTTTAAAAAGAAGTTTATCCATTGTTGCCAGAAGTGCATAGCAAACAGTGGTGATTAGATGGTGAAGTAAATACAGGCCACAACACCAACACTAATATCAATAATTATTTTCCCATTGCATTAATTAGACAATCCCTATTTAAAATTATGAGACTGCAATGTACAACACTGCTTTAGCCATTTTGGCAAAAGTGCTGAATAAACACCTTCATTGCCACTGGAGCCAGCTGGATGCAGGCAGCTAGGACTGCAAAACCCATGTTCTGCATCAGGCATCTTGAGGCACCATTCCAGTGAAAACTTTTGCCTCTTGACTATCCCGTTAGGAAAGGCCAGGGAACCCTGATTTATTGCAGGTATTCCAGATGTGCCCACAGAATAATTCTCAGTCATGTGCCAGCATGACATTACAGAGCACTGTTACCATCCCACCAAAGTGGTACCTATTTATCTACATGCATTTGCATGCTTTCAAATTACATAGACACACCCTGACAATGTCAGGTAGCCAATGCTGTTTGGGCAGCTGTGGAAAGACTTGAATAAAAGACCTGATCATCTGATTATTTTCACACTTACTGGGTATGGTAAAACATTTCATTCAAGCAGTGTGTGTGTGTGTGTGTGTGTGTGTGTGTGTGTGTGTGTGTGTGTAGTCGGGATTCCCAAGAGGGAGGTGTTGTATTCCAGAGGGCAAAGAGGCAAGGTGAAAATCCAAAATGATAAGTTAAAATACTGCATGCAAAAGATTTCAAACGTCCAACCTGACGTTGACCTCTAAACAGAGCTTCTATTTAGAATTTGTACATTTTCTGGGCAGAAGTACCTTTTAGAAGTGTGCTAAGATATGCACTCTGAAAAATAGCAGGTGGGGCTTGGATATTAGCTTAATTTGATTTGATTTCCTCTAATTAAGATACAGCTAAAATGATTATTTTCCTGTTGTATATCATAACTCCACCCTTCTGCCACATTAAAGTACTGCAGGTTGGCAAGATTTTCAGAATAGTCCATGGTCTACACCCAGAGTTTGCACTGTAGTATGTAGCTAGTGCTGGGTGGGAAGAATCAATAGAATCAGTTGATGAGAGGCTATTTCCTATCAATATTTTCCATTCAAGACCTGGATATGAAAACTGCTGTATATACCTCCAAAGGTGGCAAGCTGTCATTTTAAGAGTCTCAGGAACTCAGGGCAACCTCTGGATCAACTCACAGAGCACAGTGGTTCTGAGAAGTTTACAAATTTTGAAACCCAAAATGAATCTCAGATTTATTTGACTTACATAAAGTAAAAGCCCAAATTAAAACTGAGTTAAATCTTCAGAAAATAACCCTCTAAGACAGGCACTGACAGACATTTTCTGGACCAGGTAGACCCCTTTCCATAATCACAAACAACACTAAAATAAATAATAGAAAATTATCTGCAATTCTTCAGGATTTTAGCATTCTTTTACAAGATCATCAAAAGCATATGACATTTATACATCTCATTTGGTGAAATTTCAATTAGTGGATCAACTAGTCTCTTTGAAGTGCTTTCCCCACCAGATTTCTCAGTACCTGGCCTGAATTGCTATTTCCGAGATCATCTTGCTCTCAACTTCCCCCAAGATCTCTGAAAAACATCAGTGTCCACATCTCTGGACAAATATAAACTTTTCAGTGCCTCTATGAAGACTAAGAAGTTGGGGACATTCCCTTCTTGGAAGGAAAGTGTTCCCAAAGATTGAAGATATCCCTTGAAAAAGTTCCAAGGTGCTTTTTTTTTCAAAAAGGCAACTGGACTTTGTTTTTCCTTGAGGTTGCGCTTCTCATCCAAAAGCGTCTTCAATTCTCAGAAGTAAAGAAGCTCCTTGGATGAGAATCAAAACATCTTCAAGGAGAAACAAAGAAAATCCAGTTGCCTTTTTAAAAAGCATCTTGGGACAACCATGACCTAGATGACTGAGAATCTCCATAGAGAAGGTGTACTGTTGGGTCCCTTCTTCTCCACAAAAAAGACTGTGGAAATCCTTGGCATATTCTCTTATCTGAGAATGCACAGAGTAGACCAGTGTTGGGGAACCTATTTGGCACTGAATGTCCAAACCAGAACGTGTGTGCACTGGAAACCCGAAGACCAGCTGGCTGGCACGTGTATGTCTGTTTTTTGCGTGTTTTTCAGGCGGAAAACGGCCTGGAAAATGGCCTAAAAACAGCCTGAAAACAGAACCAGAACTGGCCTGGAAAAGGCCCCAAAAGAAGCCTGGTTTTTGGCTGTTTTCTGGTGCTCCAGTGCCCGTGAAGACTAGTTGGCCGTGCCGCAGGGGTGGGTTCCTGCCAGTTCTAACCTCTTCTATAGCAGAGGCTCCACAAATCTACAGTGCCGTTTAGAACCAGTTCCAGCTCCCTCCCCACGCCCGTCCACACATCATCAAGATGAAGAGCGAGAGAAGGAATTCTGGGAGTTGAAGTCCACAAGTCTTAAAGCTGTCAAGTTTGAACACCCTTGGGTTTTTTTTTTCTAAAGGATTTAGGGGTGCAAGGGTCTTGTAACTTGACAGCTTTAAGACTTGCGTGCTTCAAATGCCAGAGTTTCTGAGCCAACATTTTGGTTGCTAAGCAAGAGCGTTGTTAAGTGAGTTTCACCACATTTTACAAGTTGGCCATGCCCACCCAGTCACACTCCCACAAAGCAGGCCACACCAACAGAAGAGGTTTTAAAAAAATTTGAAACCCACCACTGCCGTGCTGGAAACCAGAAGAGCACCAGTCAACAGCATGCATGCCCACAGAGAGGGCTCTGCGTACCACCTCTGGCACATGTGACATAGGTTCACCATCACAGGAGTAGACCATATCTATCCTAGGTAAAGTATCTGGGGCATATATGTTTGCTGAGCCTTATAGGGTTTTAAAGGTAACCACTTGTGAACAAACCCCGTTGAACTCAATAGGACAAATTTTTGAGTGGCCTTATTTAGGAATAGCTGTACTCCAGAAAGGGAAAGGTAATAATGATTTTAGTGGTCCCATATTAGAAAAAAGAAACTGGAAGGTATCCATTTTATGAAAAGAACGTTGGTCTTACCTGAACGTTTTTTTCTGGAGAGTGGAGGGAGGGGTCACTGAAGGGTTATTACAGCCTGATTGGTCCATTTGACTGAGAGAAAACTTCTTAGCCTTCGGCTTCTCCCGTTGGCTCCCAGTTTCCGCGATGTCACGGTCAGCGTCTGCATGATGTAAGAAGACAAGGGAAAGCCGCCCAGGGCCACCCGATCCTACCCCTCCCGGACCCTGTCTATCTACCTAGGGCGGGAAAGTGACCCCTCCCTCCACTCTCCAGAAAAAAACGTTCAGGTAAGACCAACGTTCTTTTTCCAGTAGAGTGGAGGGAGGGGTCACTGAAGGGACATACCCACGCTACGTCCCAGGGAGGGGAGACTGGGTCCCGGGGGGAGGATCGGCCGCCACCCGCTGGAGAACCCTCCGCCCAAAGGACGCCTCAGCCGAGGCATAAGTGTCCAGGCGGTAGTGTCTTATGAAGGGAGTAGGGGAGGCCCAGGTGGCCGCGCGACAGATGTCCTCGAAGGGCGCCCTTGTGGCCCAGGCCGCTGAGGAGGCCGCACTACGAGTGGAGTGAGCTGTAATCCCCGAAGGGGGGGATTTTCCCGAGGCCCCGTAAGCCTCAACAATGGCCAACCTGATCCACCTCCCAATAGTTGAAGACGAGACCTTTTTACCTAGGGAACTCGGATGAAACGAGACAAACAGCGCCTCGGTCCTACGAATGCCCTCCGTCCGTTTCAGATAAATACGGAGGGCCCTGCGTACATCCAACCGATGCCACGCCTGTTCTCTCTCCCTTGTTGGATTGGGGCAAAAATTTGGTAGGACAATTTCCTGGGCCCTATGAAACAGAGTGTTAACCTTCGGGATGAACGAAGGATCCAAACGCAGGACCACCCTGTCCTGGTGAATCATGCAAAGGTCACTTCGAACAGAAAGGGCCCCCAATTCAGAAATACGCCTGGCCGATGTAATGGCCACTAAAAATACTACTTTCAGTGAGAGGAGACGCATGTGAACCGACCTGAGAGGCTCAAAGGGAGAACCCGTCAGCGCCTTCAGGACGAGGGTAAGATCCCAGGTAGGGAACCTATGAACGGGGGGCGGACGGATGTTGGCCGCCCCTTTAAGGAACCTCTTCACCAATGGTGAGCGAGAGAGGGTAGAGGAGCCCTCTCCTCCCAATATAGTGGATAGGGCCGCTACCTGACGCCTGAGTGTACTATGGGACAACCCGTCCTCTAGCCCTTTTTGGAGAAACTCTAAAACGTCTGGAACCGTGGCCCTAGCTGGATCCACCCCCCTGGGGCTACACCACTTCGCGAAAGCCGTCCAGGTGGCGTTATAGATTCTAATTGTGGATGGTCTCCTAGCTGCCTCCAAGGTAGCTATGACCCCTGATGACAACCTCCTCCCCTTCAGTAATCCCCTTTCAAGAGCCACGCGGTCAGATGCAGCCACTGCGGCTCTGGGTGAATTAAGACTCCCTGACACAGGACTACCTCTTCTGGCGGAATCCTCCAGGGGTCTGTGACCGAGAGCTGTACCAGGTCTGCGAACCATGGTCTCCTCGGCCAATATGGGGCTAATAGAATGACGTGAGCCCTCTCTGTGACTACCTTCCGAATGGTTCTGGGAATGAGGGGAAGGGGGAGGAATGCGTAGAGGAGACCCGGAGGCCACCGGGTTCTGAGAGCATCCGCTCCTTCTGCTGCTGGAGTCTTGAATCGGGTGAAAAATCTCGGCAGTTGTGCATTGCCGGGGGAGGCAAACAGGTCTACAAGGGGGTTGCCGAATCTGAGGCAAATCTTCCGAAACAACTCTGGATCCAGCTGCCACTCGCCGTTGTCCAGAGTCGCCCGGCTCAACCAGTCTGCCTGGTGGTTGGACTCCCCCGATATATGTTCCGCCGTAATTGAGGCCAAGTGTCTCTCCGCCCATAGGCCTAATGTCTGTGCCTCCTGCCACAGGGCTCGGGAGTGAGTCCCCCCTTGACGGTTGACATGAGCTTTCGTCGCTACATTGTCCGTAAGCAGGAGGACGTGTCGCCCCTGCAGCTGGCGGTGGAAAGTCCGGAGGGCCAGTCTCGCGGCCTTGAGTTCGAGCCAATTTATATTGTGTCTGAGGTCCGAGGCAGTCCAACGTCCCTGGGCCATGTCGGACCCCATCACGGCCCTCCATCCATAAAGGCTTGCGTCCGTCGTGACTTGTACTCTCTCCGGCTCCCAAATTGAGGCCCCCTGTCGCAATGCCGGGGACATCCACCACTTGAGCGAGCATCTCACTTCCGGCGTTAAGCGAAGCGGTCGCAGAGAGTTGCTCAACATTCTCCTTTGGGCTGGTATCAAGGCCCACTGGAGGGGACGCAGATGTTGACGGGCCCAGGGAACTATCCCTATACAGGATACCATCTTCCCCAGGAGTCGGGATAAGGTCAGGGTGGAAACGGACCTTTTTGTCCTGATGGACGTGATCAATTGTCTCAGACTGGTTAGGCGGTCTGGGGACAGGCGAACCCTCCCTGACTCAGAATCTATTACTGTCCCTAGATGCAGAATCTGTCTGGATGGGGATAGATGACTCTTGGGAAAGTTTACTGAGAAACCTAGTGTCTGGAGCCATTGGATGGTCAGCTGGAGGTCTGCTCTGGCTCTGGGGAGGGACCCTGCCTGTACTAGGACGTCGTCCAGGTAGCACTGGAGCCTCACCGGAATGGATCTCAGGTATGCAGCCAGGGCCGCCAGGACCTTGGTGAACGTCCGAGGGGCCGAGGCCAGGCCGAATGGAAGGGCCCGGTACTGGTAATGCTGGCCCTCGTGGGAGAACCGCAGGAATTGACGGTGAGCCCGGAAGATGGGGATATGAAGATAGGCCTCCGTCAGATCTACCGAGGCCATGTAATCCCCTTTTCGGATGCCCTGCAGGATAGACTTTAGGGAGGCCATCTTGAAGTGCCTGTAAACTAGATACTGATTCAGGCGCTTCAGGTCGAGAATCGCCCTCCAACCCCCCGAGGTCTTCGGGACTACAAAGAGGTTTGAATAGTAGCCCCGCCCCCTCTCCGGGTCCGGAACGACCTCCACCGCTCTGATTTCTAGAAGGTGTGAGACGGCGAGGTCCATGAGACGACGGCGTTCCGGATCCCGGGATGGGGAAAACACTCTGAAGCGTCTCGGAGGGTAGGAGAGAAACTCTAGTCTTAGGCCGTGGCGGATGGTCGCTCGGACCCACCCGTCTGATGTGATCTGGTCCCACTTGTCCGCATGCAGTGCCAGACGGCCGCCTATGGGATGACTCGGGTTCGAGTCATTTCCCTCTGTGGAAGGGGCGCCCCCCCCCGCGAAAGGGCCGTTTGGATTGGGACTGGTACCTGGAGCGGTCCTGAAAATTCTGCCTGTTGTATTGCCTGTCCTGTCTGTACTGCTGGAAACGGGGCTCCTGGTCCCTGTCATAATTCCTGAAGGAAGGCCTGCGATACGGGTGACTGCGTGTTTCGGTCTTCTTGGTGGAGGTGGGCATCACCTTCTTCTTGTCTTTATTCTCCACCAAGATTGGGTCTAGGGCAGACCCAAACAGATTGGGACCCGCAAAGGGGGCAGCTATTAAATCCCATTTGGCTTTATTATCGATCTGCCAATTCCTAAGCCAAAGGAGTCGGCGAGCGGCCACGGAGGTAGCTAAGGCGCTGGAGCCGAATCGCATAGCATCCAGGGTTGCGTCGGCCGAATACTGGCAGGCTGCCATAATCTTAGTTAAATCCTGATGGACGCGATCGTCCTGGATCGGGATACGATCCTGGAACTGGCGGAGCCACATAACGGTCGTGCGATTAAATTACGAGGCGGCGGCCGCCGCCCGCATAGCCCATGTGGAAGCCTTGTAATTTTTCCGCAAGGTGAGCTCCGCCCTTTTATCCTCCAGCTTAAGCTTATCTGCCGCATCCACCGAGACCACCGGGGAAGATGAGACCAGGGCAGCTATCGGTTGATCTATGGCCGGCAATTGGATGGCCTGTAGGAAGGCCTTCTCCATGTTATAAGCCCACCTGTCATTGCTGCCAGGGGGAGAAAAATTTGAAGGTCTAGCCCACTGACTGGTGGCCACCTCCAAGAACAGAGGAGGGGCAGGGATCTCTTCTTTATTGGTGGCCGTGTTTGAGAACATTACCATATCCGGATCTCTGGGCGGGGGCACTGTGGGGTCCCCCGTGCCCACCTTGGTGGTTCTCCTAGCCTTTTTCAGTAAGGGCTTAAACATGGCCTGGATGAATAGATTGGAAGAGGTGGGCTGATCAGTGGCCGCATCCTCTTCCTCAGAGAAACCCCAGTCGTCTTGACGACTGGCCTCCCCCCTAGAGGAGACCTCGCTCATGAGGGAAGGGGAAGAATTCCTAGACCTGGCCCTGCTGAATGGAGTAATCCTATTATGCTGGGAAGGTCTGTCTCTTTGAGCTATTCCCTTGGAAATGGCTGCAGAGATTAACCTCTTTAGGTTTTCAGGGAGGTGTTCTAGATCCTCCTCGTCATAATCAGAATCATAGTCATGGGGAATCGAATCCCTGTGGGACCTCCTACCCCGGGAGGGGCCTGCAGAGGGGCCCTCTAAAGGATCATTTCTATCCAAGCCCCCTGTCCCAGGGGAAGTTGGGGGTGGGGGTGAAGCCCCCCGTCCTTCACTCCTAACAGATCTGGATGAAGAGGAAGAGGGAGAAGAAGGGCTGAACCCCCTGTTGACAGAAGGGGAATGACTAGGAGCCTCAGGTCTGGGGGATCTAGATCTAGGCCTGGGATCCCTGACCTTCTTCTTTTCTGCCCTCTCAATGGCTTTCTCAATTGCCCTGGAACGCCTAAGCTCGTCCCTTTGTAGGGCTCTGGAGGGGCGATCCTCCGCAGAAGGCCTAGAGACACGAGGCCTGGCTGGGGCAGTGGGGCCTGACTTATCTTCTTGGGCCTGGGGAGTTGCAGCTTGAGCTGCCTCGGATCTCGCTGCCATCGCCCCACTCACGTGCTCTGATGAAGTATGGAAGTAGAGTAGTCGCAGCCAGAAGCCTCTTGCTGGTAGACACTCTCAACTTGGGCCTTGAATGTTGGTGGGGGCTCGGTAGGCCTGGGAAGCTAGGCCCGACACGTGTCCAAAATGGCCGCCGGCTGAGGATTGTTGTTCTTCTTCTCAAGCGGCCGTTTAAAATGGCGCGCGAGCCTGCCGCTTGCCTCCCCAGCAATTTGTTAGGCTTGCCGCTTTAAAAACAACAGATCGCGGCCCGTGGACGATCTCCGCCGGTCTTCACGCCCGGCAAGAGCTGCTGGTGCTCCGGTCTCGTTTGCGCGCCACCGCCGAGGGCACCGCCGACCCGGTCGCGTTTAGTGGCTGCCGGTCTTCACGCGCGGCAAAAAGCCGCCGGCGCTGCGGCTTCAAGGCAAGCAAATCGTCTTGGGGGAGGATTTGTGAGCTGTAAGCCCCCCGGCACGCCCGAGTCACCAGGAATCAGTCAGGGGGGGAAAAAGGCCCGCAGGGAGTTGGATGGAAAGAGCTTCGCTCCGCGCTGCTTTCCCTGCCTATTTAGGACCGCGATAGTTTGTCCTATTGGGCACAGCTCTATTTTATGCTAGTAATTTGCTTTGATTTAAAGTATCCAATTGATCCAATTAATTTTCGAATTTAGTACTCACAATCACTCTGGGAACCAAAAATTAAGTCTTTGGACCTTCTTGACTGAGAGGAAACTGGGAGCCAACGGGAGAAGCCGAAGGCTAAGAAGTTTTCTCTCAGTCAAATGGACCAATCAGGCTGTAATAACCCTTCAGTGACCCCTCCCTCCACTCTACTGGAAAAGTGTCTAATCTGAAAATAAATCTGAAGAACATTTTCTCCTTTATTATTATCTCTATTTATTTATTTATTTATTTATTTTTCATGTTTCTTAACTGCCTATCTCCCTCAGAGAGGGGTTCTGGGCAGTGTACAACAGAATCAAAATCAACATTAAAACCAGAATAATTTAAGATTAAAAATGTTTTGAAATGATAAAAGTAGCATTGCTATAATGGATAATTCATAAAAAACATAATATCTTTCCAATATATTGGCACACTTCTGAAGCTTCCTCACAATATACTTTTTTTTCCTCTTAAAAAAAAATTCCCAAACCCTCTAAATGCTGTGTTAAATTAAACCTCTGTTTGATATCAATTGAAAGTGCATTAATCAGAAAAGTCTCTGGGAAGCTTTGAGTCCCCTTCAGCTGCCTGTGAGGTCTGTTGTACTGAATATAAACCATCCAGCAGCCGTTCAAACATCAGTTCTCTTTTCTACACTGTGTGTGGGACCTCTATGGTATGAGAGGCCAGGAGACAAGGCATACGCCAGGAAAATAACAGCGAACAAGCCAAAACATTGAAGCTGCTGGGGAGAATAATTGAAGCAGAATTGTAAACTGAGCCTCCTCAAAACCTACTAAATTGCTTGGTTCCATTCTGGACATCCATTTTCTAAAGCCATTAATAAAGCAGGCTTGAACATATTTAAAGCAAAAGCAATCCGAAGGCAATGGATTAAAGCAATTTCTCAAATCCATCCAGGTTACATTGGTATTAAAAACAACAACAACAGCCTCCCACTACACGGCTCTCTCCCTTACACATACCCAACTATGACTAATTTACAAAGCCAAACTTTGGACAGATTGTTCCCAGCAATCCACTCAATAATCTGCAAGTGGTCATGAACAAAGTCTTCATGACCCAGCTCATGTAACAGAAGGGAACAAATGGGAATTGTGGTGAGCGGAATGCAGAGTACATACCGTATGTTTTTATGCATACGTGATAGAATCAAGATCCCGTGAAGTGTTAATACCAATTTATAATGCCTTGGTAAGGCCACACTTGGAATACTACATCCAGTTTTGATTACCACAATGTAAAAAAGATGTGGAGAGTCTAGAAAGAGTGCAGAGAAGAGCAACAAAGATGATTAGGGGACTGGAGGCTAAAACATATGAAGAATGGTTGCAGGGACTGGGTATGTTTAGCTTAAGAGAAAGAAGGACTAGGGGAGACATGATAGCAGTGTTCCAATATCTCAGGGGTTGCCACAAAGAAGAGGGAGTCAAACTATTCTGCAAGGCACCTGAGGGTAGAAGAAGAAGCAATGCGTGGAAACTAATCAAGGAGAGAAGCAACTTAGAACTGAGGAGAAACTTCCTGACAGTTAGAACAATTAATCAGTGGAACAACTTGCCTCCAGAAGTTGGGAATGCTCCAACACTGGACTTTTTAA
>JAKRSK010007641.1:0-26583 GCA_029891615.1 Natrix natrix natrix
GATGGAGGAAAGAAACAAGAATCAATGAGGACTTCCGGTTCCGGCGGCTGACGGTGACGGGCAAGTCCCTTGCCCGCTCCGGCTCCCCGGTGGGCTTCCCCACTTCTTGGGGGGCACAGGACGCCCCGGAGAGGCGTCCTGCTGAAGGAGCGGCTTCGCGGGGGATCCTGGCATTGGCGGCGGCTGGTGGGGGGGGCCCGCTTCGCTCTAGGCATCGGTGAGCAGTTTCGGAGGGCGCTTCGCGTCTTCGCAACAGGCTGATCGGACGATGAAACAATAGAAGGAAGCAGTGGCGGTGTGGTGAGGCGCTTCCCCCCTTCATTCCCTTTTTGGACTTAAAGGACTTTTCAGCACTCTATAACTTTAACTTTCGGATTTCCTTGGAGGCGCGGCTGGAGGGAGGGGGATTTCCCCCCCCTTGGACAAGCGGCTTGAAACAATTCTGCTCTCAGCCCCAGGGGAAGGAGGAAGGGGGAGAGCCAACCAATGATGCCTCACCCCTGCAAAAGTGATTTTTCACTGAACTTAGCTCCATAATTTATGGATGATCTGAGAACTTTGGGAACTTTTAAAAACTTTGTTATGCCTCTGAGCCCAAAGCTGGCAGGGCAAGATGGCACACTTCCGTTGTCTTCATGAACTCTGAAACCTGACTCCACCTTTAAAATTCAGGCTTCCGGTCTT
The DNA here is from genome assembly GCA_029891615.1 of Natrix natrix natrix. Classification (NCBI taxonomy): domain Eukaryota; kingdom Metazoa; phylum Chordata; class Lepidosauria; order Squamata; family Natricidae; genus Natrix; species Natrix natrix. Next base: position 685 of record JAKRSK010007641.1, read on the forward strand.
TGTCTCCGTGCTACCCAGAAGAATCTCCTGTGGATTGTTATTCTTTGAACTCTCTGGGGGAAATTTTTTTCTCTATTGCCAGACTGACTAGAGAAATTCTCCTCTGCCTGGTTCTTCTGCCTCCTGGACTCATCTGGCTGCTCTGCTTCTCCAGCTGTCCATTCTCCATACTGACTGATCTCTTTATCTTATAAACCATGTCTCCTAAAAAACCACCCCCTGGAAAACCTGGCTTTGCTATTTCTGCCCCGACATCTGCAACATCCAGTCCTGCCACACAATCAAAGATCACAGATCTGATGCAACCTAAGAGCACAGAGATGGATTTGCAACAAATGCTGCAGCAACTTATACAGGGCCAGGAAGAAATCAAGAAACAATTAAAGAAAATGAAGGAAGAAATTAAAGAGAATCAAGTCCAAATCTACAAGAACTCACAGAGACTGGACCTTGTGGAGGGTGGGGTGGCAGAGGTGAGGGGGGGGGGTCTGAAGCGGTGCAGAGGGGAAATAAGGAACTTGATATCCAGCAAATGAAAACAGAGTTTGAGAGAATGTCCTTTTATCTTAGATTTCAAAATGTTATAGAAGCAGATGGGGAAAATATAAGGGACATTATGACTAACATCTTGGCTGAATACATCCACAAAGAAAAACAACAGATGGAATGGGAGATAGATCTGGTTTATAGAGTGAACTCTGCTTATGCCAGAACACACAATGTACCCAGGGAGGTCCATATTAAATTCCTTAGAAAAAGCACAAGAGATGAAATTCTGGGTGTACAAAGGGGGCAGGCACTAACATACCACGACAGGGAGATAACCATCTTGAAGCAGATCCCCAAGAAAATTAGGGAAAAAAGAAAAAGTTATTCGCAATTGGCGAATAAATTATACCAGAAGGGGGTGTGGTTTAGATAGTTGATGCCTGAAGGTATGCTGATATTCTGGGAGGAGACAAGAATTAGAATTAACACACCCATAGAGGCACAGGCCTTTATGGAAAAAAACAAAACAAACCTAGAAAAAACAGAAGATCCCACAACGGATATGCAGGACACGGGAGGGGCCGTAGCTCTGCCAGCGGGGGGAGAAGGGGCAATACCAAGAAAGCTCAGATCACAAAAATAAACAAGAAAATTTCATATTATAAACTGACCGAAAGTAGTAATGGAATTATATGTGGAACATATACTACAATGTGTAAACTGATTGAAAATATTAATAGAACTAACATGCTGATTATATATGATTATGTATCAATGTTTTATACTTAGATGTATTCTATGAGTTTGGGGGGGGGCACCTGCCACACTTTGCAACTGCTAAAATTTGTATACCTTTCCATTTACCTTTTCCCTTATAAATGTTAAAAAAACCAATAAAATTCTTTTCAAAAAAAAAAAAAAGAATCAATGAAGGAATGTAACAAAACTCAAAAATAATAGCTATGGGTAAAATAAGAAAGTTCAGAATGGTGAAACCCAAATAAAACACAATTGAATGGGGAAAAAATAATAATAATAAAAACCTTAGTTAATTTTTGGTGATTAATAAGTAGAACGTGGTAGATGCTTATAGAATGTTTTTGTTTTCAAAATGTTTATTCATTAACAGATAACCCATCATGACAATAATAATGAAATAATAACTCTAACTGGTAAAAACAATTTGGATATAAACTATAATATGGGACCTGGGGAAAAGATTTACTAATTTTATTAATATTTTTTTGTTTAGATTTTGTTATAAAGATGTAATCTCTCCAGGGTACTTATACATTCTAGTAATAAATTTTTGTCTAGATTTATTATAATACAAATATAAATGATTCTAGACAAAAGCACGTTTAAACAAATATAGTTAAATGAGAATGATGGTATATTGATGGTATAAAGATTTCTGATTTAAAATGTACAATTCAATATGAATGAAATATAAAGAATGATTGTAGTAACGCACGAAATTTATTTGTAACCAATCGACATGCTTTCTGGAAGATGTAATGAAGAATGTTTTTGTGTGTTTTTTTTTTGTTTAATTAAAACAATAAAATAAATAAATCAAAAGAATGTGGACTTGTGCCCAGGTATTTCTGACTTAGCAGCATACAGCCATGCATTAACAACCCATTCTCAAGGAGAAACCAGCCAGATTCAAGATTGCACAGAAGTATTCTTGCTGCTTGTTGGAAGAAAATGTCCCTCTGGCTTCAGTTCCAAGTGGGGAAAAAAGACACTGGAAACATGGTGGTTGATTGGAAAGATGGTTTAATGGTGGACAGGACCACATGCTTTGAGGTCCTGGGCAAAATAAGAGCACATGGGTCAGAGAGGGAGAGAAATTTATACGTTGGGCTTTGAACTTGCTTCTTGTGCCTGTATCCTGATTGGTTGTCATACTCCCATGGGGCCATGCAGGGGTAACTTTGTAGGTTGTCTTGAGTCCCAGGCTTGGTTGAATCTTGCTGGGTGATGATGTAATGAAGGGGCTTTGGGCAATTCCTATTATGGTTTAATGGCTTTGTCCTGATTTGGATCTTTAGTGAGGGCTAATCCTATCATGTCCTGAGGGCCATGTTAGAGCTGAGGCTCTGAGTTTACATCTTTAGAAACATGTTTCTCCTTTAGGGAAAATATAACATTCTGCCTTTTTAATATTTCCTGGAATATTTCATTATTTTAGGAGAGGGGTCGGTGCTAACTACCTACATGCTCTCATATGAGTAACTTAATAGAGGATTTTAAAAGCTAGAAGGAGCATCAGGAGCAAGGGCAGTTTGCTCCCAGCATTACTGCTGGTTCAGTGCGCGCAAAAATTTTGTTCATTCGCTTGCTTTACTCCTGCTCATGCCAGATGCACGCTCCATGCGTGTGCACATTTGCACAAAAATAGGTCTGTGCATAGGAGTCTGGTTTAAATGGTTATTGCCAGAAGGAATGTTGATCTTTTGGGAGGGAAATAGGATTAGAATTAATACAGTACAGGAGGCGGAAGCCTTCATCAAAAAAAATTCTCTCCTTCTAGAGGACGAACATAGTGAATGTGGGGGGAGGGCCAGCATGGTGCAGGATAAGAAGGAGGGGGGCTGAAGGCTCCTCTGGGGGCAGGGAGAAAGAAGCAATATCGAAAAGGCTCAGATCGCAAAAATAAAAATATTTGAAATAAATAGCAATCGGTGATACTTTAGAAAGTGACAAAGGAAAATGAATGAACACATGGTTAACATTACAGAATAAGATCTTGTTTTCCAGTAGAGTGGAGGGAGGTGTCACTGAAGGGTTAACACAGCCTGATTGGTCCATTTGACTGAGAGAAAACTTCTTAGCCTTCGGCTTCTCCCGTTGGCTCCCAGTTTCCTCTCAGTCAAGAAGGTCCAAAGACTTATTATTTGGTTCCCAGTTGATTGTGAGTACTAAAATTGAGATTTATTTGGTCAATTGGATATTTCAAAATTAAAAAGAAATTAATAGAATAGAATTGGAGCTGTGCCCAACAGGACAATCTATCGCTGTCCTAAATAGGCAGGGAGAGCCGCGTGGAGTGAACTCCTTCTCATCCCTCTTCCTCCCTGCCGGGCCTTCCCTTCCACCCGGTTGATTCCTGGTGCCTCGGGCGTGCGGGTGGCTCACAGCTCTCAGATTCTCCCCCGACGACCCGCTTCCTCAAGCCGCAGCGCCGGCGGCCTTTTGCCGCGCGTGAAGACCGGCAAGCCCCTTAACTTGGCCGCGCCGCCTCTCCCGGGTCGGCGGTGCTCTCGGCGGCGGCGCGAGCGCAAGACCGGAGCACCAGCGGCTCTTGCCGGGCGTGAAGACCGGCGGAAGATCGCCTACGAGCCGCGATCTCCTGTTTTTGGGTCGGCAAGCCGTCGGAACGGCTGGGGAGACAAGCGACGGCACGTGCGCCATTTTAGCGGCCGCCTGAAGAGAAAGCAATAATTTCAGCCGGTGGCCATTTTGGACATGTGGCGGGCCCAGACTCACCGGGCCTTACCGAGCAGCCACCGACACACAAAGCCCAGGCTGAGCGTTTCCCACCAGCGCGGGGCTTAAAGGCTGCAACAACTCAAGACCACCTCAACTTCCCTTCATCTGAGCACGTGAGTGGGGCGATGGCAGCGCGATCCGAGGTCGCTCAAACCGCGACTACCCAGGCTCAAGAAGACAAGTCAGGCCCCACGGCCCCAGCCAGGCCTCGAGTTTCTAGGCCTTCTGCAGAGGATCGTCCCTCTAGAGCTCTACAAAGGGACGAGCTTAGGCGTTCCAGAGCAATTGAAAAAGCCATTGAGAGGGCAGAGAAGAAAAAGGCCAGGGATCCCAGGCCTAGATCTAGATCCCCCAGACCTGAGGCCTCTTGTCATTCCCCCTCTGTCAACAGGGGGTTCAGCCCTTCTTCTCCCTCTACCTCTTCCTCTAGATCGGTTAGGAGTGAAGGGTGGGGGGCTTCACCTCCTCCTCCAACTTCCCCTGGGACAAGGGAATTGGATAGAAATGACCCATTAGAGGGCCCCTCTGCTGGTCCCCCCAGGGGTAGGAGGTCTCACAGGGACTCGATCTCACGTGACTATGACTCTGAATATGATGAGGAAGATCTAGAACACCTTCCTGAAAATCTAAAACGTTTAATTTCTGTAGCCATTTCCAGGGGAATAGCTCAAAGAGATAGACCCTCCCGTCATAATAGGATTACGCCGTTCAGCAGAGCCAGATCTAGGGCTTCCTCACCTTCTCTCATGAGTGAGGTCTCCTCTAGGGAGGAAGCTCGTCGCCAGGATGACTGGGGTTTTTCTGAGGAAGAGGATGCGGCCACTGAACAGCCCACCTCCTCCAACCTATTCATCCAGGCCATGTTTAAGCCCCTATTCAAAAAAGCTAGGAGAACCACCAAGGTGGGCACGGGGGACCCCTCGGTACCCCCTCCCAGAGATCCGAATATGGTGATGTTCTCAAACACGGCCACCAATAAAGAGGAGATCCCTGCTCCCCCTCTGTTCTTGGAGGTGGCCACCAGTCAGTGGGCCCGGCCTTCAAATTTTTCCCCTCCGGGCAGCAATAACAGGCGGGCTTATAACATGGAGAAGGCCTTTCTACAGGCCATCCAACTACCGGCCATAGATCAACCTATAGCTGCCCTGGTCTCATCTTCCCCGGTGGTCTCGGGGGATGCGGCAGATAAGCTTAAGCCGGAAGATAAGAGAACGGAGCTCACCTTGCGGAAAAATTACAAGGCTTCCGCATGGGCAATGCGGGCGGTGGCCGCCGCCTTGTATTTTAATCGCACGACAGTGATGTGGCTCCGCCAACTCCAGGATCGTATCCCGATCCAGGATGATCGCATCCACCAGGATTTGACTAAAATTATGGCGGCGTACCAGTATTCGGCCGATGCGACCCTGGATGCCATGCGATTCGGCTCCAGCGCCTTAGCTACCTCCGTGGCCTCACGCCGGCTCCTTTGGCTTAGAAATTGGCAGATCGATAATAAAGCCAAATGGGATTTAATAGCCACTCCCTTTACGGGTCCCAATCTGTTTGGGTCTGCTCTAGACCCGATTTTGGTGGAGAATAAAGACAAGAAAAAGGTGATGCCTACCTCCACCAAGAAGTCCGAAACACGCAGTCACCCGTATCGCAGGCCTTCCTTTAGGGATTATGACAGGGACCAGGAGCCCCGTTTCCAGCAGTACAGACAGGACAGGCAATACAACAGGCAGAACTTTCAGGAACGCTCCAGGTACCAGCCTCAATCCAAGCGGCCCTTTCGCGGGGGGGGGGCGCCCCTTCCGCAGAGGGAAATGACTCAAATCCGAGTCATCCCATAGGCGGCCGCCTGGCACTGTACGCGGACAAGTGGGACCAGATCACATCAGACAGGTGGGTCCGAGCGACCATTCGCCACGGCCTAAGGTTAGAGTTCCTCTCCTATCCCCCGAGACGCTTCAAGGTATTTCCCCCATCCCGGGATCCGGAACGCCGTTGTCTCATGGACCTCGCCGTCTCCCATCTTCTGGAAATCAGAGCGGTGGAGGTCGTTCCGGAGCCGGAGAGGGGACGGGGCTACTATTCAAATCTCTTCGTAGTCCCGAAGACCTCGGGGGGTTGGAGAGCAATCCTCAACTTGAAGCGCCTGAATCAGTACATAGTCTACAGGCGCTTCAAGATGGCCTCCCTGAAATCAATCTTGCAGGGTATTCGGAAGGGGGACTACATGGCCTCGGTAGATTTGACGGAGGCCTATCTTCATATCCCCATTCTCCGGGCTCACCGTCGCTTCCTGCGGTTCTCCCACAAGGGCCGACACTATCAGTACCGGGCCCTTCCATTCGGCCTGGCCTCGGCCCCTCGGACGTTCACCAAGGTCCTGGCGGCACTGGCGGCTTACCTGAGATCCATTCCGGTGAGGCTTCAGTGCTACTTGGACGATGTCCTGGTCCAGGCAGGGTCCCTTCCCAGAGCCAGGGCAGACCTCCAGCTGACCATCCAATGGCTCCAGACACTAGGTTTTTCAGTAAATTTCCCCAAGAGCCACCTGTCCCCCTCCAGACAGATCCTACATCTAGGGACAGTAATCGATTCCGAGTCAGGGAGGGTTCGCCTATCCCCAGACCGTCTGACCAGTCTGAGACAGTTGATCACATCCATCAGGACAAAAAGGTCCGTTTCCATCCTGACCTTATCTCAACTCCTGGGGAAGATGGTGTCCTGTATAGGGATAGTCCCCTGGGCCCCCCTACACCTGTGTCGCCTCCAGTGGGCCTTGATACCAGCCCAGAAGAGGATGTTGAGCAACTCTCTGCGACCGCTTCGCCTAACGCCAGAGGTGAGACTCTCTCTCAGGTGGTGGATGTCCCCGGCACTGCGACAAGGGGCTTCAATTTGGGAGCCAGAGAGAGTAACAGTCATGACGGACGTGAGCTTATTTGGCTGGGGGGCCGTGATGGGGTCCGACATGGCCCAAGGACGATGGACTGCCTCAGACCTCAGCCACAACATCAATTGGCTGGAGCTCAAGGCTGCGAGACTGGCCCTCCGGACCTTTCATCGTCATCTGCAGGGGCGACACGTCCTCCTGCTCACGGACAATGTAGCGACGAAAGCTCATGTCAACCGTCAAGGGGGGACTCACTCCCGTGCCCTGTGGCGGGTAGCGCAGGCATTGGGCCTGTGGGCAGAGAGACACTTGGCCTCAATTACGGCGGAGCATATATCGGGGGAGTCCAACCACCAGGCAGACTGGTTGAGTCGGGCGACTCTGGACAACGGCGAGTGGCAGCTGTCCCCAGAGTTGTTTCGGAAGATCTGCCTCAGATTCGGCACCCCTCTTGTGGACCTGTTTGCCTCTCCCGGCAACACACAACTACCGAGATTTTTCGCCCGATTCCAGACTCCAGCGGCAGAAGGAGTGGATGCCCTCAGAACCCGGTGGCCTCCGGGTCTTCTTTATGCCTTCTCCCCCCCTTCCCCTCATTCCCAGAACCATCCGGAAGGTAGTCACAGAGAGGGCTTGCGTCATTCTATTAGCCCCTTACTGGCCGAGGAGACCATGGTTCGCGGACCTGGTCCAGCTCTCGGTCGCGGACCCCTGGAGGATTCCACCAGAGGAGGTCGCGCTGTGTCAAGGGGTCTTACTTCACCCAGAGCCGCAGTGGCTGCATCTGACCGCGTGGCTCTTGAAAGGGGATTGCTGAAGGGGAGGAAGTTGTCATCAGGGGTCATAGCTACCTTGGAGGCATCTAGAAGGCCGTCCACAATCAGAATCTATAATGCCACCTGGGCGGCCTTTGCAAAGTGGTGCAGCCCAAGGGGGGTGGATCCCGCTAGGGCCACGGTTCCGGACGTTTTAGAGTTCCTCCAAAAAGGGCTGGAGGATGGGTTGTCCCATAATATGCTCCGGCGACAGGTAGCGGCCCTATCCACCATCTTAGGAGGGGAGGGATCCTCTACCCTCTCCCACTCCCCATTGATAAAGCGGTTCCTCAAAGGGGCGGCTAACATCCGTCCGCCCCCAGTTCATAGATTCCCTACTTGGGATCTTACCCTCGTCCTGAAGGCACTGACGGGCTCTCCATTTGAGCCGCTCAGGTCGGTACACATGCGTCTCCTCTCGCTTAAGATAGTGTTCTTAGTGGCCATTACATCGGCCAGACATATATCTGAGTTGGGGGCCCTTTCAGTTCGCAGCGACCTTTGTATGATTCACCAGGACAGGGTGGTCCTGCGTTTGGATCCTTCGTTCATCCCCGAAGGTTAACTCTCTGTTTCATAGGGCCCAGGAGATTGTCCTACCAAATTTTTGCCCCAATCCAACAAGGGAGAGAGAACAGGCGTGGCATCGGTTGGATGTGCGCAGGGCCCTCCGTATTTATCTGAAGCGGACGGAGGGCATTCGTAGGACCGAGGCGTTATTTGTCTCATTTCATCCGGGTTCACTAGGCAAAAAGGTTTCGTCTTCGACTATTGGGAGGTAGATCAGGTTGGCCATAGTTTGAGGCTTACGGAGCCTCGGGGAAATCCCCCCTTCTGGGATTACAGCTCACTCCACTCGTAGTGCAGCCTCCTCCGCGGCCTGGGCCACAAGGGCGCCCTTCGAGGACATATGCCGAGCGGCCACCTGGGCCTCTCCTACCCCCTTCATAAGACACTACTGCCTGGATACTTACGCCTCGGCTGAGGCGTCATTTGGGCGGAGGGTTCTCCAGAGGGTGGCGGCCGATCCTCCCCCTGGGACCCAGTCTTCTCTCCCTGGGACGTAGCGTGGGTATGTCCCTTCAGTGACACCTCCCTCCACTCTACTGGAAAAAGAACGTTGGTCTTACCTGAACGTTTTTTTCTGTTGAGTGGAGGGAGGGGTCACTTTCCCGCCCTAGTTAGATAGACAGGGTCCGGGAGGGGTAGGATCGGGTGGCCCAGGGCGGCTTTCCCTTGTCTTCTTACATCATGCAGACGCTGACCGTGACATCGCGGAAACTGGGAGCCAACGGGAGAAGCCGAAGGCTAAGAAGTTTTCTCTCAGTCAAATGGACCAATCAGGCTGTGTTAACCCTTCAGTGACCCCTCCCTCCACTCAACAGAAAAAAACGTTCAGGTAAGACCAACGTTCTTTTTCTGCTTATCTTTTGTATTTTGTTCTTAAGATTGTTAAAACTGTGAGTGCTGGATGGGTTACTAACACCAGTGTGGGAGCTGCCAAAATTTTTTGTATACCCATTTACCTTTTCCCATATATGTGTAAAAACCAATAAAACTTTTTGGAAAAAAATATATAGGTCCGTGCATGCACAAAACATTCAAAAAAGAAACAAAAATAAATTTTACAATTGTTCTGCCCATGCGCAGATCCCAAAATCAAAATGGTGGCCCCATAAAATAACTGTTTCGGGGGCGTGGCAGGCCTGGGTCGCTGCTTGTTCCAGTGACCCAGGCTGCCAAACCACTACCGATTCAGCTAAACCGGTCCAAACCGGTAGGAACCCACCACTGATCAGGAGGCAGATGTTTTCACCCAGATGTACTTAGGCAAAACTTTTATTACGGAATTCAAGCCCACTACTGGGAAGAAAGTTAATGGACCATTTCACTTAAAGGCCTGCAGACACTGCACTTCACTGCGGGAAGGAATATATTCAATCTCTTGGAATGGGATATTTTAGAATCTCCTTTCTCTTAAACATTTAAAGAGACACCAATATTATATCTGCAGTTTTATTATTGTAAGCATGCCAGAATTATTCTACAATGGGTGGCCATGCAAATCTTTAAAATAAATAAATATTTTTTTAAAAAAAAAAACCCTATCTTTAGCTGCGGAATTTTCTCAAAAAATGAGAATTGACCATATCACATTGCTCTCATGAGAAACCTGATTCTGGTAGAATTCTGATTCTTCTTTTCCCTGAATTTCTTTAGTTAGTTTGTCCATTTCAGCACAGTCCATAATCTTTCTTATTATTTCATCTTCACTTGGAGTTAGTTTGTTTTTCCATTTCTGGGCATAGGCAATCCTTGCCGCCGTTGTTATATGTAGTATTAAATACTGGATTTCTTTTTTGTATTTCGCAGACAAGTCCACATTCTTGTTCTCTTCCTGGCAGGTTCAAGCCCTTTCCTTAACCATGACCTTCCTTTACGTCTGCTTCCTGAGATCCCTAGTTGACATTCTATTTTAGAGTAAGTCTCGGTTTATTTCATGGACATAATTGTAGGTAAGTGTGCAAATAAAGGTGGGGAATCTGCAGCCGCTGCCTCAATCTCCCCTTTGCATGGACCCATGTTGACCATTTAATCTAAGATAGGCCATTTAATCTAAGATAGGGTTTCCATGCACGAAGAACCAAGATTTATTGCAGATATTCTAGCTCAGGGCTCAGCAACCTGCAGCTCTGGAGCTGCATGGGGCTCTTTCATCCCTCTGCTGTGGCTGCCAGTCACCCGTCTGCACCACAATTGATGTACAGCAGGGGTGTCCAAACTTGGGAACTTTAAGACTTGTGGACTTCATGAGAAACAAGACAAGAAGCCAAACTCTGAACAGAACAGGGCAAAACAAAGTAACTCCAAGACAGTAAAGAAGTGAGACAAGCCAGTATTACTCTGTTCTTTTTTATTCATCCTGCATACTGAATGGCTATGAAGAGAAATTAGATTAGAAGAAGAGGAACACGGATCTACATTGGTGGAACAAACATGAATAACCTCCTCTAGGCTAGCACACTTTCTCTTCCAATTAAACAATCAAATCGGCCAAGATGATCTGCAGGAAAAAGAGTGGGGACAGCAAATAACTGTAGTCATAATTGCCCATATAGAGGGGAAAAAATATCAACCCATAACAATATGACAAGAAAATCAAACAAAACACATCAACATTTCATCAACATCAGCAAAGGTTTGTCATCTCTTCTAAACATTATATAAAACTAAGGTGTGCTATAATGCTCTCTCTTAATTGGTATCAGAAAATATATGTTTACAGGTAAAGGTTCCGCGCATATGTGCTAGTTGTTCCTGACTCTAGGGGGCGGTGCTCATCTCCATTCCAAAGCCAAAGAGCCAGTGCTGTTCAAAGATGTCTCCATGGTCATATGGCCATCATGACTAAACACCAGAGGTGCATGAACGCAGTTACCTTCCCACCAAAGGTGGTCCCTACTTTTCTACTTGCATTTTTACATGCATTCAAACTGCTAGGTTGGCAGAAGCTGGGACAAGTAACGGGAGCTCACTCCATTACGCGATGCTAGGGATTTGAACTGCCGAACTGCCAACCTTTCTGATCGACAAATTCAGCACCTTAGCCACTGAGCCACCGCATCCTGGTTAGTGGTTAGTGATAGAAATAGCACTGAGACATATACTGCTTCCAGCACTCTCTAAGAGGTTTAGAGAGTCAGCATATTGCCCCCAAGAATTTGGATCCTCATTTTACCCAATTCAGAAAGATGGAAGGCTAAGTCAACCTTGAGCCAAATGGAATTTAAATTGCCAAATTGCAGGCAGCCGACAGTCAGCAGAAGTAGCCTGCAGTACTGCACTCTAAACACTGCACCACCAAGGCTCATTTTATGATTCTTCCTAAATATGGATTGTGGTAAAGTAATGATTCAAAAGAAAATGACCTCTAACAGATCTCTAATACATCTTACTAAATCAATCATGATTGAAAGTTCACATGAGAGAGAGGGAGTTCTTAACATATTTCACTTCCAAGTGATCTCCTAAAAATAATTTGGGTAAGGAAAAAAACTTCCAAACTCAAGAGCCCTCATTGGTTTTTTATCATTAAATGTTCCTTAGTGTTCATGTCAGGTCTCAGAATAATAATGTAACATTTGGGGACAAAAATACAGCCCAGTAAGCCCAGACTGGAGGCCAGGATGGAGAAGATCTGCACAGCTACCATGTATTTCCCTTTGGTGCTCAGGTAGGTGGGGACAAAGGAGATCCAAACACTGCAGAAGACCAACATGCTGAAGGTGATCCACCTGGCTTCATTGAAAGTCCCTGGAAGCTTGCGGGCCAGGAAAGCCACGAAGAAGCAGATAGCAGCCAGAAAGCCCATGTAGCCAAGGGCAGTATAGAACATGATGACTGAGCCTTCATTACATTGCAGGGGGATCTCTCTTGATTGAGAATGCAGATCAGAATGTGGAAATGGGGGAGAAATTCCCAACCATGTAAGGCAGATGCCCACCTGAACTCCAGAACAGGACAAGACAATGGAGTTCGCTAGACTTTTCCCCAACCATTTCCTCATCTTGCTGCCTGGCTTTGTGGCCAAAAATGCCACCACTACCATGATCGTCTTGGCCAGCAAGGAAGAGACAGCAATTGAGAAAACTACACTGAAGGTGATTTGTTGAAGAAGGCAAGTCACTTCCTTGGGCTTACCAATGAATAGAAGAGATGTCAAAAAGGAAAGCAGGAGAGAGACCAGGAGAATGTAGGTGAGATCCCGGTTGTTGGCTTTGACTATGGGAGTTTCTCGGTATTTAATGAAGATTCCCAGAATTAAGGCAGTGTTTAGAGATAAAAATAAGGCCGTGATAGCCAGGATGAGCCCTAACATCTCTTCGTAGGCCAGAAAAATTATAACTTTAGGGACACACTGATCTCGCTTCTTGTTGGAGTGCTGTTCATCTGGACACTTTTCACAATATGCTGCATCTGGAAAACATGAATTGCTGTTTATCTCGTGATTCAGTGACATTCTAGAGTGACATGACCAATTAACAAGAGCCGATAAAGCAGGGGATGGATAAAGCAATGAAATTTTTATTGGAGAAGATGGATTGAATATATTCAAAATAAATATCGGACTAAGAAATTCCAATTAGCTTACGAGTGAAAGAACAAGGATTGGTATAATTTATCTAAAGTTAGTTTAACAAAAGAAGAGTTAAAGTACAAGAGGAGGAAGGTGTTAAAGTTAGTTAGCTTATGTTAGCATATGATTGTTAAAAGTTTATACCCTGTATTTTGCTCTGGGAGGTTGGGGGGAGGGAGGATTGGAGGGGGGGGGTGGGATCCGGGGGGGAGGGGATATATTTGTAAAATTTATTAAAACTCTCTAATAAAAAAATTATTTTTTCAAAACAATTTTTATTACTGGAATAATGAAATATAAAGGAAGAAATGATCTACATTGAGTAGTGGCAATTGAATAACACAAATAAATAATTACTCTGCATGAATATACAGTGATTATAGGAAAACTTTGCCATCATCCTTTTCTCTTTATTTGCCAAATGCTGAGCTGTGTGTCATTTGTGTGTGTGTATGTGTATCCATATCCTCTGTGTATGTGTGTTTGTGCTTAATTTTAAACAATTCTTACTAACATCTATTTGAATACTTTCATCTATTAGTTTTGATTACTCTCAAACTTTTCTAAAAACTATGTTCAAAAGGTCTAAATTTGCTTTGTGATATGCAGTATGTAAGGTACTCATTATTGCTACTTCTGCCAAAAATACTATAGATATTGTATTTTTTCCATTGCCCCATGTTTTCCTATTTTACCTCCCATTCTGACATCCCTGACAAAATGTGTCTTTCCAATTTTGTGCCAGATTTATAGAATCATACCTAAAAAGCGTTTTTGTCATTTCAGTTCATTTTTTTATGTTTAGGATCTCCCCCCCCCCCCCCAACACACACTATTCTGATATCTGTCATTCCAATACTTTAAAAATTGTTGTTTTCCATAACCACCACAAATGATAAAATGATCCTTCCTTATTATGGCATTTCCAATAGTTATTGTTAAACAATGTGTCTATTTTGAAATCAGTGATTGTTATAGAATACCAATTTTCCTTAACACATAACCAGGAGTGAATTTTCTGAATTTTGGTATTCAATCGTTGATATTGGCTTCGTATCTTTCTAAAGCTTCTTCCATTTTTTAAAATGATTGCTTGTCAGGGTAATGATGTTTTAATAGCTGACCGGCTGCTGTAATACTGTAATGATGATGCAATGGGAGGAATGAGTCAGCAGAGTGATTTGACTGTTACCACTTTGAGATGGTATAAGAGAGGCTCTGTTGGGGCAAATCTCTCTCTGTATGTGTGCTTTCCTGCTGTAGCTGCTGATTGTTTGACCTTTGCCTAGTATGTGAATATATATCCTTTTGGAGAGATAAACCATTATTTATTATTACAAACCTCTGTTTGATGTTATTGCTCCAGGATTGTATTACAGTCACACTGTGCGCATTTTGACATTGCTTATGAATGTTTCAGGAATTTCTGAAGACAATCATCCACCATGGTGAAATACTTTCAGTGAAATACCTTAGTTCTTGCTGTTGAAGAATCTAATCTGGGTCAGTCACCTGGTGTCAGGCCTGTAGTTATGTTCTTTTAGGATCTTTGGCCTGCCACACTTTTTATTAATTTCCTATGCTGTTTCATTAGTGTAGTAGTTGGGAGGGGGGAATAGAAAGGAGTAGGATTGTGGAATGTATTGTTGACATTCTTTTATAGAAGCCAAGGTCATCTTTTGTCTCTGCACCTCAACACCTGACCAGAAGCAGAGGGGTGTAGATGCCAGCATGGAAGATGATGATTGGAACATGTGATGGATTATGGGGTGTGGGGATAGATCATGAACTTTCAACTGGGTGGAATTCCAGGAAGAACATTAGAGTTGGAATTCCATAGACGTGCTAACTTGCCTGTATGATTAAAAGGGAGCTTTACAGATGATTTTGTCTTGGTTTCTGATGATTTCATACATGGTACATAGAACGCTAACACCTGGGATCAGTGGTTTAGTCTTCTGAGCTTTCAGACTCATGCTAAGAGCCCATCCCTAGGGAACTTCTCTCTCACCAGAATGTGAGAGTATAGTTCCCTGAGGATGGACTCCAGTATGAGTCTGAGTGCTCGGAAGACTAAACCTCTTGTCCTGGTGATCGTCTCAGATTGGACACTGCAACATTATCCTGGTACTTGTATATTTGCCTTTATTTGTGAGTTCTTGTTGTATTTTCAGTCTCTTTCCTGAGTCTGGATGCTGTATACTGGCATATGAGTTTGAATCTTGTTAATATAATTGTCCCTAGAATAAAATGCAGATGTTCCTTCCTTGCCCTTGAGCAACTTACCTTCCTGAGTGGAGATTGTTCCTTCCATACACGGAGAGCAATCATAGCAGCAAACCGGTTTGTCCTCTCTTGTGAGCTTGGTGTAACCTGGGAGGCAACTTTTAGTACACCTAGAAAAAGGGGCCTTCTAAATAGAAAGAAAATCAGGCAAATGTATGAATGAGTAGATTCCTTTTATAAGTGAAGTCATTGCCAAGATGGATTCATAAACTCAAGAAGAGACTTTCAAGATTTCCCCCCAATATAACAGAAATACTTTTGTTTTGGTTGGAATCTTTCCACTCAAGAGTTTCATTTCATAAATAAATAAATAAATTTAAATTTATTAGCCGCTCCCTTTCCAGACAGGACTCGGGGCGGCGTACAGTGGAGCATATAAAACATATACAACACATAAACATACATATATACAGGACATACATGCACGGAGGAGGTAACAAATTACATCACATTGGACAATTAAAAGTCACCATTAAAAATACCCCAATTGTAAAACACAATTTAAAATTTAAAGTTTTTAAAATTTAAAAGAACTGTCAGGAGGAGTAAGAAAAGTTTACGGTTGAGCCAGGCCAGATAATTGAAAGAGGTGGGTCTTCAGCTGTACACGGAAGGAGCGGAGATCGGAAGTAGTCCTGATGTCACGGGGGAGGTCATTCCACAGGGCTGGGCCCATCACAGAGAAGGCTCTGCTCCTGGGTGTCGCCCCCCGACACTGTTTGGCGGACGGCACCCGAAGAAGTCCCTCTCTGTGTGAGCGGATTGGTCGTAGGGATGTATGGGGCAGGATGCGATCCTGCATGTAACTAGGCCCTGTGCCATGAAGCGCTTTAAAGATCATAATCAAAACCTTGAAACGCACTCAGTAGACTACAGGAAGCCAGTGCAGCTCGCGCAGGAGAGGTGTTACAAGGGAGTATCTAGTCCTCCCCATAATCACCCGCGCGGCCGCGTTCTGGACCAATTGCAGTCTCCGAGTGCATCTCAAGGGAAGCCCCATGTAGAGAGCATTGCAGTAGTCCAGGCAAGACGTCACTAGCGCATGGGTGACTGTGCGTAGGGCATCCCGGTCCAATAAGGGGCGCAATTGGCGCATCAGGCGAACCTGATGGGACGCCCCCCTTGCCACAGCTGTTACATGGTCATCCATGGACAGCCGGGCATCTAGGAGGACACCCAAATTGCGCACCTGGTTCCATGGGGGCCAGTTGCACGCCCCCGATGGCCAGAGATGGAAGCAACTGGTTGAACCGGGAGGCCGGAAGCCACAGCCACTCCGTCTTGGAAGGGTTGAGTTTTAGTCGGTTGTCATCCATCCAGACCCGTACGGCCTCCAAACACCGGGACATCATTTCGACGGCCTCATTGGGGTGGTTTGGGGTGGAAATGTATAGCTGAGTATCATCAGCATACAGATGATATCCCACCCCAAAGCCACGGATGATCTCGCCCAGCGGTTTCATGTATGTGTTGAACAGGAGAGGCGAGAGCACCGACCTCTGAGGCACGCCACATGTGAGTGACCTCCGGGTCGATCTCTGCTCCCCTGCCAACACACGTTGCGTCCGGTCAGAGAGGTAGGAGCCAAACCACCGTAAAACGGTGCCCCTGACTCCCAGCCCCTCCAGCCGGTGCAACAGGATACCATGGTCGATGGTATCGAACGCCGCCGAGAGATCTAATAGGACCAGGATAGAGGAACAGCCCCTATCTCTGGCCCTCCAGAGATCATCAACCAATGCAACCAAGGCCGTCTCCGTGCTGTTCCCGGGTCGGAAGCCGGACTGGCGCGGGTCTAGATAATCATTCTCCTCCAGGTGACGTGGGAACTGTTGTGCTACCACACTCTCTACAACCTTCGCTAAAAAAGGAAGGTTGGAGACTGGACGATAATTGACTAGGTCCATTGGGTCCAGGGAAGGCTTCTTGAGCAGGGGCCTCACCACCACCTCTTTCAAGGCGGTCAGTAGGAGCCCCTCACCCAACGAAGCGTTCACTAGGCCCAGGAGCCAGTCGCGTGTAACCTCCCAGGATGCCAGTACAAGCCAGGAGGGACACGGGTCCAATAACCATGTGGTAGGTCGCAGACGTCCACGCAACCTGTCCAAATCCTCGATGGCAACCGAGTCAAACTCCTCCCAAAGCGGTCCCTCAAGACTCGCCGCGGGCGTCTCAGATGGACTACTGAAAGGGGCCCATCCCATCCAGATTTGAGCGACTTTGTCCTGTAGATATTTCCCAAACTCCTCTGCTCTGCCCTGTAAAGGGGCTTCCCGCGGTCTCTCAAACAAGAGGGAGCGAGTCACCCGAAACAGGGCGGCAGGGCGGTTATCTGCGGACGCAATAAGAGCGGCGCAATATTGACGTTTGGCCGCTCTTAATGTCACAAGGTACGTCCTCAAATAGGCTCGTGCCTGTGCTCGGTCAAATTCGGAACGGGAGGATCTCCAACGACTCTCTAGGCGTCTCTTGTGGCGTTTCATCACCCTTAGCTCCTCGGTGAACCAAGGGGCCAGGGTGGTTCGTCGTCGCAGGAGAGGCCGCAAAGGCGCCACCCGGTCTAGGGCCCCGGTAGTCGCACTATTCCATGCGTCTACCAGGTCCTCTACTCGGGGGCGGGTCAGGTCCACAGGAGGTGGCCCAAGCTCCGTCTGGAACCTATCTGGTTCCATCAGGCGCTTGGGGCGGAACCATCTAATACCTTCTGGCTCCGCCTCCCCGCAGCGGGGTGTAGCACCAGGGAAGTCAAGCCGGAGAAGTGAGTGATCTGACCATGACAGGGGAATAATAGTTGGATCCCCTATTCCCAGATCACTCGGCACTCTCCAGATCATTTCAGCAGGATATAATCCCAGAGTGCATTTAAGGTTGATGGCTTCTCTATCCAGACATCATTATCTTTCTGAGTTTTTTCAGGCAGTGCAAGGTAACATGCCTTTGGACTCAAGTTCCCATCAGCATGAATTGCCAATAGTAATAAAAGATGGGAAGAACTGATCAAAACCTAGGAAGCAGAAGATTGCTTCCTCCCCTTTAGGGAATGCTAGAATACCATATACCATAACGTATGTTCATGTCTTTGCCTTTTTCCAATATGGATCTTAATTTCCTACCATGCTATTCTCAAAACAGATTTTAGTTCTGAGGAAGCATTGAGTAAAATCCAAAAGAAGACAATACATGGAGCTCAAGGGATAATTATGGTGTTTTGGGTTGCTCCCTTTGCTTGCTTGTTTCCTTGCTGATGTGTCATTAAACAACTACCCTGTTTCCCTGAAAATAAGACCTCCGTAGATAATAAGCCCAATAGGACTTTTGAGCGCATGTGCTAAAATAAGCCCTCCCCTGAAAATAAGCCCTCCCCGAAAACATTGCAACAGAGCAGCAGCCATGAGGTGACCACGCTCGCCACCTCCTGCACCTCAAAAATAATAAGACCTCCCCGAAAATAAGGCCAAGCGCTTATTTCGGGAGTCTTATTTTCTGGGAAAACATGATAGGCAATATCATCAGGCCGTGATGATGATGTTATTAAGTTAGTTAGTAAAATGTGTGCAAGTAAACAACCAAGCTCACAGTGCTTCAAGGACTCCACTGAGTAAGACTTGCTGTAGAATCTTCAGGCTCTAAGGGCTTTGTGTGGTTCCTTCGTATCCTTACTGGCACAAGCACCATTGGACCCACCAATATGATTTCCATCTTACCATAGGACAATGCTGGTATTCCCACAGCATGGAATAAATCTTTGGGGAGGCCCAGAACAAATAGTTGTGTGTAGTGGTGGGATTCATTATTATTTACTACCAGTTCTGTAGGCATGGCTAGGTGGGTGTGGCTAGGTGGTCACGTGACCGGGCGGGCATAGCCATGTGGTCATGTGGCTGGGTGGTCATGTCTGATCATGTGGCTGGTGGACATGGCTGTTGGGCATGTGACTGGGTGGGCGTGGCCTACTCGAGGATGCTTCTTTGCTTTAATATTAATTTTTTTTTAAAAAAAAAGATGTGTGTAAATGCTATCTACACCAGGGATTGCCTTTAGATATTTCTAAGATACCCTACCCTTCATGCAAACCTCCTCCAAAATCTGAAATGAAATGTCTCCACCCCACCAGTCTGATTAATCCCCAGAGTTCTCCATCAATGCTGTCATATTCTTAGTGCACCACCAATGTTTATATATAGAGATGTGTTATATGTACATGGTTTCCACATTTTCTATGTCTCTACATGCTTAAACTATTCACCAAAATCATATTTAGGTTTTGAAAAACTTAAGTGTTTGAGACTATTGTACTATCCGCCTTATTCTAATATTGATTTTTCTGCAAAATAATTAAAATGCCATTAACCTAGTTACACTCAGGAATGAAAAACAGTTTCATATTTTCCTTTGCAATTATCATGTGAACTAGTCTACAGGTGGTCCAACAGACTTGACAACAGGAAATATTTCTATTTCCATTTCTATTCAATCACTATTTTATTCTATTAAAAACTGATAGTAGATAAATAAGGTATGGATGTCATTTTATATTTGAACTTCAAGGTGCCTCTCATTTTATTTCTGCAATAGCACTGATGCAAATAAACCCTGCTTTTTTTCTAATATTTCACCCAATGTTTAACATATTCTTTAAACTGATATTTTAACCCTACTGACAAGGAATTTAGCTTTAACCTCAATCAATCTGAATCCAGATTAAGGCACAGGAATTTAATCCATGTTCTCTGATTTTATAGAACCACAAGAGTATAGTTCCGTGATGGCAAACCTATGCCAGAAGTGGCACGCAGAGCCCTCTCTGTGGGCACACGCGCCATCGCCAGCTGCACTTCCATGTTCTGTCACATGCATGCGTGAAGATCAGCTGGTCTGCATGCATGTGCATGCCAGAACCTGGAAGAGACCAGCTGGCTGCGTGTGCATGCGCGTCGGACCAGCTGGTCTTTCTGCATGCACACAACGGAACCAGAGGTGTAGCTGGCCACCACACTCAAGCACATTAGCCACCTCTCTTCCAGTTTTTGGTGCTCTGGCACACATGCACACTCCTTTTTCGGCACTCTGTGCCAAAAAGGTTAACCACCACTGGCATTGTTTGTTCCAAGAAACAAATCACACTCAGTTTAGATCATCTATTTGATTGCTATATCAAAATATAAGTAGAAAGAATGACATAACACAAGCTCCACCCAAAGGAACTTGCAACATCGTAACACATAGTGGGTACTCCATCACTAGAGGCTTTCATTAGTGCATCACTCCAGATTTTCTCCCAAGAATAACTCTGGCACCCTCAGAGTAAAATCCTATTAATTTTTTGTCTAGGTAGTTCTTGGTAAGCCCAACATTATTTAAACCTTCCATAACTGAAGAACATATTGTCTCTGCATCTTGTTTTTCAACTAGCTCAAGGAAAATTGTTGGTGAGGTAACTGGATCCTCAACTTTCAAGAAAAGTATAACAATTAGTTTGCAAGATATCCTTGAGGCCTCATCAATAATCTAACATATTTTCTGATTGCTTTTAATAATTTTAGTAAATAATTTTTTTATTTCTTTTGCAATGAAATCAACTATTTCCACTGCAGTTTTACATGAATGTAATCCTATTCCCATATCTAATCCATTTGTTATTTGCATGTCTATGTCATCTTCTATGTCTGAAAATGGTTTACGTCTCTGTGTCAGGCTGTAAACTCTATGAATAGTACAGTGGTGGGATTCAAATTTTTTTACTACCAGATCTGTGGGCGTGGCAGGGGAAGGATACTGCAAAATCCCCATTCCCTCCCAATCAGCTGTGACTCAGAAAGCAGAGAATAGATGGGGGTGGGGCCAGGGGTGAAATTCTGGAGAACCGGTAGTGGAAATTTTGAGTACTTCGGAGAACCGGCAAATGCCACCTCTGGACTGGCCCCAGAGTAGGGTGAGAATCAGGGGTGGGTTTCATCCGGTATGCACCGGTTCGGGCGTACCGGTTGGTGAAATTTAGCATGCCTCCTAGTACGTATTCTTCTGGAGGCCCAGTACTGGAACACACTGCTCTGGGCTCCTGAAAAGCCTCTCTCTGCCCCTTCCTCCTCTTTCCCAAGCAGCTTGAAAATGGAGCTCTTCTCAAAGAGAAGGAAGGTGGGGGGGGGCATGCTGGATTGGACTTCTACTCTGCTCTGGCTTCCTGAAAAGCCTCTCTCTGCTTCTTCCTCCTCTTTCCCAAACAGCTTGAAAACGGAGCTCTTCTCAAAGAGAAGGAAGGAGGGAGGGGGGGGGAAAAGCCCATGCTGAATTGGGCTTCAGCACTCCTCTGGGCTCCTGAAAGGCCTCTCTCTGCCCCTTCCCCCTCTTTCCCAAGCAGCTTGAAAACGGAGCTATTAAAAGCTTCATTTATAAAAGGTACCTATGCCAATAATTCTGGAAATAAGATTATGAGGTCAGAGCAATTTACCAAAAATTAGGTGACCAGAGAAGGAAGGCAAGAGAGGATGAAAGGTAGGCTGCGTGGGGAAAGCAGGAGGAAAGGAGTCTGGAAAAATGAAGGCAGTTTAGGGCTCAGGCAGCAGAAACTTGGAGTCATGCAGGAGAGCAGAAAGGAGAGAGAGAAATGGGGGGAAACATGCACACAGAGTGGAGGGAAGGAGCACAGGAGGGGAGAATGAAAGGTAGGCTGTGTGAGGAAAGCAGGAGAATAGGAGTGTGGGAAAAGCACATGCAGGCAGTTTAGGGCACAGGAAGCAGAAACGTGGGGCTGAGCAGTGCAAGGGAAGGGAAGGCTTGCACGTGTGGCAGAAATGAGAGAGGGAAATGGGGGAAATGTGCATGGGAAATGGTGTATTTCCATCGGCCCTTCTCTAGGCCTTGGGCACCATGGGGAAAGGCATCCAGAGCTTTTGCTACTTGTTTGAAGGAATGAGAGGTAACCTTACGTAAAGACATGTGTAGGAAGCTACCATGATCTCAGTAGCTGGTTATCTTGGATACCTACAAGCTCACCTAATTAGCAGAACCAGATGTTGGAATAAAGGAAAGGTTACGTACAGACATACGCATTACAGCTATGGTCTCGAGTAGCCTGTTATCTTTTAGCCCACTTTCTCACTGAGCAGAGACAGGCCGCATCAGGGAGTTATGTGAGATTCAACCTTGGCTGGTAGAGCCTTCTGGATTCACTAGGGAAAAAATGGGGGAGTAAACCAAAAACAATACATTGTTGCTCTGTGCTTTGCTTGTTAAAACTGTATAAAAGCCAAATAAACTCTGCAAAGGCAGACAGACATTTTTGACACCACTGCTTGACGGATTTCTGAAAACCTACACTTGTTCATCCGAACCGACCCCAGCCAGCTAAATTCCACCACTGGTAATGTGATCTTCAACCTGTCATTTTGTTAGCATAGAGCAGGGGTGGCGAACACGCGGCTCGCGAGCCGCATGCGGCTCGCGGGCCAAAATAAATGAGGCTCTTTGCCTCTTACCATTATTTAGTATACTGTGGCTCAGATCGCGCGCTAAACCCGGAAGTTCCAGGTTTAGCGCGCGATCTGAGCCACAGTATACTAAATAATGGTAAGAGGCAAAAAGCCTCATTCATTTTGGCCGCGAGCCACGTGTTAAGTTAAGACAGTGGTTCTCAAATAGTAGCCCCCCAGGGGGGGGCGCGAGGCTCCGTAAAGGGGGGCGCGAAGGCTCCCTTTCCATCTGAGTGCAACGGCGGCAGCAACGGCGGCAGCGGCGGACTGGAGTTTCTCGACAAGGTTGCCTGTCCGACCAGCCCCCGCTGGCTCCTGGCTGAGGGAGGAGCTGCCGCTCCGCCTTCTCCGAGCGGGATCCACGCCCTGCAACTGGCCGCGAGGGGAAGCAGAAGCGTCTTTTGAAAATCTCCAGGAAGCACAAAAAATGGGTGAAAATGGCAGGTTTTGGCGAAAAAACGGGCCATTTTTTCCCATTTGTTGCCAGTAGAATGCTTCTGGGGGTGGGGGAGGTGAAAAATGGGGTGCACAGATGCCCCAGGAGGCACAAAAAATGGGCTCCTTTTCACCTCCCCCCCACCTTCAGAGGATGATAGAGAAAGAGAGAGCTAGTGAGAGGGAGGGAGGGAGAAGTGAGACAGAAAGAGATAGACAGAGAGAGAGAGACACACAGAGAGAGAGACAGAGAGAGACAGGAGAAAGAGGGACAGAAAGAGAGAGAGAGAGGAGAGAGAGACCGAGAAAGACAGAGAGAGAGAAGAGAGAGACAGAAAGAGAGAGTGAGACACAGAGAGACAGAAAGAGACAGAGAGAGAGGAGACAGAGAGAGAGACAGAGTGAGAGAGAGACAGAGAAAGACAGAGAGAGAGAAAGAGAGGGAGACAGAAATGGAAGGAGAGACAGAAAGAGAAAGGCAGAGAGAGAGAGAGAGAGAGAGACGAGGGAGAGAGAGGGACAGAAGGAGAGACCACTTGGACTGTCTTCGCATCTGGGATGTGTGGGTCTTTCCCACTGAGACGAGTAGGTGTTGTTTCTAGAAATCACTGCGTGCAGGAAATATATGTGTGTGTTTGTGTGTGTATATGTTACGGTGAAAGTCCGAAATCTGGTGAATGTCGACATTCACCGGTGAACGTCGACATTCACCAATCTCGCTTGGTGAATGTCCGAAATATTTGCTAAATGCCCTTATTTCTGACTTACACCGGTGAATCTCTCTTTGGGGAGGAGGAGAGCCAGAGGATCGCCTCTCTTTGGGGAGAAAAGTACGTTTTGCCTCTCTTTGGGGCATCCTTTTGAGGCGATCCTCTGGCTCTCCTCCTCCCCAAAGAGAGGGGGAAACGTACTTTCCTCCCCAAAGAGAGGCGATCCTCTGGCTCTCCTCCTCCCCAAAGAGAGGCGATCCTCCGGCTCTCCTCCTCCCCAAAGAGAGGGGGAAACGTACTTTCCTCCCCAAAGAGAGGCGATCCACTGGCTCTCCTCCTCCCCAAAGAGAGGGGGAAACGTACTTTCCTCCCCAAAGAGAGGCGACCCTCTGGCTCTCCTCCTCCCCAAAGAGAGGGGGAAACGTACTTTCCTCCCCAAAGAGAGGCGATCCTCTGGCTCTCCTCCTCCCCAAAGAGAGGGGGAAACGTACTTTCCTCCCCAAAGAGAGGCGACCCTCTGGCTCTCCTCCTCCCCAAAGAGAGGGGGAAACGTACTTGGTGAATGTCGACATTCACCGGTGTAAGTCAGAAATAAGGGCATTTAGCAAATATTTCGGACATTCACCAAGCGAGATTGGTGAATGTCGACATTCACCGGTGAATGTCGACATTCACCAATTTCGGTCTTTCACCATAACATATACATGCACATACAAGTGTCATTTCTTCAGTGTTATCACAGAAGTGAGTACACCCCTTAACATTTTGTAAATATTTAAGTATATTTAAGTTAAGATGAAGTGGAAGATGGGTAATAATTAGGGGAATGGAGACTTTGGGTTGTGGAGTCCACTTTTTTAAAAAAAATACAAAAAACCCAGCCCTTAGAACTTGAACTTTGCTAATCAGAATAAAATGCTAAGTAGTCAGAGGAAGGTTGTAGCAGTATTGTCAGTCACCTATTGCACCTCATCATGAATCAAGTATTCTATATTTTTAAAAATACAAACTTATATCTTAGTTACTAGAGATCAAAGTGTCCAAGGAAATAGATTAATTCAAATGCAATGAATTAATCATTATACTGAAGTTAAAAGACAAGCAATTATCAGAATGGTGGCTATGGCAGAGATCTTTCTAAATTTTTAACATTTCATTTAACTTAAAATACTGGAAGTTGGAAAAGATTGGTGATCTGCCAATCATTTGTAGATATACCAAACCCATAGAATCCAGTCTAAGATTAAGAAATGCTGCTCCTCTATATCTTTCTTTTGAGTCTTGTATGATTTTGAATCTTGCTCCCCCACCCCACCACCCAGCTTCCAGTTGGTGCCATTTGGAATAAAACATTTATCTTAGATAATATCTAAGTTTCAAGGAATTGTTCATTTCATTCAATAATTTGTTATAATTGTTTTCAAATGTATTATTATTATATCCTATTAAATAAGAGTTCTAGATATTTCACTATATTTTTCTCATATCCCAATCCCCCTTTTCATTTTTTTTTTCATTGGAAATTGAATGCCTTATTATCTTACTTTTCATTTAATTTTTTATCTCTAAAAGGTAGCCAAAAATCTTTGGATTCTGCCATTAGTATCTTATGGAGCTTTGTGTTTGCATAATCGTTACTACTATATCATTTGCATAGCATTTCATCTTGTATCTCTTTCTACCTGAATCTTTAGCTGAAATATTTGTTTAGCTTTTCAGTTCTGGCCCGCCAGGACCTCCTAACCCAGGGGTGTCCAAACTTGGGAACTTTAAGACTTGTGGACTTCAACTCCCAGAATTCCCCAGCCAAGTTTGGACACCCCTGTCCTAACCAATTATAAATAATAAAAGAGAAAATGCCCATCCTTGCCTTTGACTTTCCATATTAAAAGATTGTAGAGATTATTCCATTTACTGTGAATTTTAACTTGTCAAAAGCTTTGTGTCTAAAAATATTTCCGTTGCCTTCCGTTGCAGCTCTAATGGGTTTATAAAAATTTATAACAAAAAACACCTGACTGAGCATGTTATATTATGTGTTTAATATATTATTGTTAAAATTATATGCTTTTGTGTGAGTGTTTGTCTGTTTTGGCAGGTCACTGCGTGGTGTGGCTCTCTGACTCTCACAGTTTAAAATTTTGGCTCTTTTTGTCGAACTTGTTCGCCACCCCTG
>JAKRSK010007642.1:0-231563 GCA_029891615.1 Natrix natrix natrix
TGGAAGAGTCTGCTGAGTAAGTGGATTTAAGTTATGCAACTTCAACCTCAAACAGCGAGATGCGAAGATGTCATCCAGGGCTGGTTGGCGGTAGATAAGAGTCAGTGGGATTAGAGGAGGGTGGGACTTAGATTTCTTGCAGGCACAAAGGGTCTCCAAGATGATGACACCTTGACACCTTTCTTGGGCTCAACCTGGTCATCTACGTTGCTATGATGGCAAACACTTCCTGCCATCATGGCTTTATTGTAGCCGCTGTGAGATTTGATTCAGAAGCTCCTCTCCACCATCTTCCCTTCTCCCAGGTGTTGGATGGACCCTGTGCGAAAACCTCCTGTGTTCCTGCGACAAAGCTGCGGCCGAATGCTATGGCTGCAGCCCCATTCAACGAAACCTGGAGGCTGGCCCGACAGACAGGCTTGCCGAGAGGAGAAAACTGGCTTGCCGCTGGTCGGGACGCGAGAGGCCTCCAAGCAGCCCTCCAAGAGGTTCCAGAACATCTAGTGAAGAAGAAGAGAGTAGCAGCGAGGAGGCAGGTCCAGCTCAGCCCCTCCTGAGACGTGGGAAAAGAGCAATACGGAATGGCAGATGGAGATCCAGAATAGTCCCATTGCAAACAAGATAAATCTCCACTTCTCTGCTCAGCTGCAGATCTACTGGCTTACATTTTTCAAGAGGCAGCCAGTAGCGTATCTTATATGGCTGTACAGTCTTTTCTTAAAAGCCTCCAGGGATGAAGCACCACAACTTCTGAAGGCAAATTGTTCCAGGGATGAATTTGTTTTCAAAGTTAGGAAATTTCTCCTCGGTTCTAGCAACTTTGTGGGTCATCCATCAATGGAGGCGTTTTAAGAAGAGACTGGACAGCCACTTTTCTGGAATGATATAGGGTCTCTGGCTTGAGCAGGGGGTTGGACTAGAAGACCTCCAAGGGTCCCTTCCAAGCTCTGTTATTTTGTTATGCTATCCTTGAACAAAACAGGATGTAAAATGTGAGGAGATCTCCCACTATTGTGTAGATCCCTAAAATATATTTGTTCAATGATAGCGATAGACATAGAATAACAGAGCTTGGAAGGGACCCTTGGAGGTCTTCTATCCAACCCCCTGCTCAAGCCAGAGACCCTATATCATTCCAGAAAAAGTGGCTGTCCAGTCTCTTCTTAAAACGCCTCCATTGATGGATGACCCACAAAGTTGCTAGAACTGAGGAGAAATTTCCTAACTTTGAAAACAAATTCATCCCTGGAACAATGTGCCTTCAGAAGTTGTGGGTGCTTCATCCCTGGAGGCTTTTAAGAAAAGACTGGACAGCCATATAAGATACACTACTGGCTGCCTCTTGAAAAATGTAGCCAGTAGATCTTCAGCTGAGCAGAGAAGTGGAGATTTATCTTGTTTGCAATGGGACTATTCTGGATCTCCATCTGCCATTCCGTATTGCTCTTTTCCCACGTCTCAGGAGGGGCTGAGCTGGACCTGCCTCCTCGCTGCTACTCTCTTCTTCTTCACTAGATGTTCTGGAACCTCTTGGAGGGCTGCTTGGAGGCCTCTCGCGTCCTGACCAGCGGCAAGCCAGTTTCTCCTCTCGGCAAGCCTGTCTGCCGGGCAGCCTCCAGGTTTCGTTGAATGGGGCTGCAGCCATGCATTCGGCCGCAGCTTTGTCGCAGGAACACAGGAGGTTTTCGCACAGGGTCCATCCAACACCTGGGAGAAGGGAAGATGGTGGAGAGGAGCTTCTGAATCAAATCTCACAGCGGCTACAATAAAGCCATGATGGCAGGAAGTGTTTGCCATCATAGCAACGTAGATGACCAGGTTGAGCCCAAGAAAGGTGTCAAGGTGTCATCATCTTGGAGACCCTTTGTGCCTGCAAGAAATCTAAGTCCCACCCTCCTCTAATCCCACTGACTCTTATCTACCGCCAACCAGCCCTGGATGACATCTTCGCATCTCGCTGTTTGAGGTTGAAGTTGCATAACCTTCTCAGAGACTCTTCCCATCCTGCTTACAATCTTTTCAGACTGTTGCCTTCTGGCAGAAGATATAGAACAATTAAAACTAGGACCACACGTCTTCTGAATAGCTTTTATCCCAGAGCTATAATTGCACTCAACAATGAACTAAAGGGACACCAAGCTATTGAACAGCACTACTTGGTCTGTTGTGTGGATGCTTGGGTGGTTTAGGGGCAGGGGATTTTTTGGGGGTAGATGGGGGTGTGTTTGGGGATTGTTATGTGTGTTGGGTCTGGTCTCTGAGGGTTATGTGAATTCCGTTGTATGTGTAAACTGTGTATTTACGTACAATGACAATAAAGTAAAGTAAGTAAATTTGTTTTGACCATTAGTAGATCAGATTCTTGTAGACAGCTAGCATGGGATAAACTTGCATTCATTTGAACAGCCTTGGATCCTGATTTGTTACGCCAGACAGGTGGGAACTATAGTTCATGGAATCTAGGTGCCTTATCCCAGCAGTAGAGTCAATTTCTGTCCAAAGGAGAAGATCTTTGCTCCTAAGCAAGATACTTTTGGAGCATTTGACCCTCTATAATCTAGCCTACCATTTCTTTGGAGCAGGGGTCACCAACCTCAGGGACCACTACATTCATAATTTTAAATCCTACGGACCACTAATATGATCTGCCTAATGACTGGCTGGGTGGCCGTGGCTAGGAAGGGGTCATGTGACTGGGTGGGTATGGCCAATTCGATGTCACTCATGTCAAGGGGTGCCTCACCAGCCTCAACTAGCCCCTCCCTTCCCAGCCACTCCTCACCTGCCCACCCGGGCTCCTTAGGGCCCCAACAGTGGCTGGAGCTAAGCAGCCACCATGAGAAAGAGTTGGCAAAACAGCTCAGTTCAAATTGGATCTGACCGAGAAGGAGGCTCAACAGAAGCACCTCCCTGAGGGCTATGAGCATAGGCTTTCCCAGCAGAGGGAAGACCTGCAAGACTCCAAGGCCAGGTACTGGCGCCTGGCGGCTCAGTGAGCTGAGATGGTCAGCCAGTTCCAGGCCATGATGCAGTCCCACTGGAACAAGGCCATCCAGCTCTTTGCCACCAGCGGCGCTTCCCTCCAGCCTTCGTCCAAAGCCTCACAACAGGAGGCTGAAGCAGACCCCAAGTAAGAATTTCTGCCCCCGCACTATGACCTGCACAAAAAGACCCAGACTCTCTGTAGCAACACAAACGTTCATTGCACATATCCGTCCCAGGGGCCGTAGTTTGAGGACCTCTGATTTAGTGCAATATAAAAAATGCAAATAATTTTTCTGCAGACCACCAAAATTTTCTCACGGACCACCAGTTAGTGACCACTGGCCCATGGGGTAGAGAGCCAGTGACGTTGAATGATGTCAAATAAGAGGTGCAACCAAGCAATCAAATAAGAGATCTGTCAACCCTGAAGCTGGCTGGATGATGTCCATTTTCCTGTTCTACTGGGGGTTTTCTTTGCTTCAAAGCTTCAGTGCTGACACAGACTAGATATAAGGGACAGGGAGGGGGGTGTAGAGATAGCTGGGGTGCTATAACCAAAGCAACATTCCTTCCCCTGGTAACCAAGGTGGTAGGTGCAGGTGGTTGGAGGGTGGAGACTGAGACCATCCCACATCTGGACTGCATACTGATTGTACCATGTGACTGACACCTCTGGGGAAGGGACAAACTTTTACTTTTAATTGGAGGGGAAACCGTTGGGAACTTAGATCCAGTTTTCACCAGCATTGTGTTGTGACCCACCAGTGGCCAGTGGAGCTGGCAGCAAAGTCGGACAGTGAGGAGGTTGGGGAGGAACATGGGCCAGTCCTGGAGTCTGGGGAAGACTCTGATAAGGGCTCTGTGTAAGAGGCAGAGAGGGGGCCAGGGCCGTCTGACAGTTATCAGCTGCCTTCAGAGTCAGACATCAGTGAGGCAGATGAACAGCTGAAGCCTATTCCCAATGTGCGCATGAGCAGAGTTGCCAGACGAAAGGAACAGCTAAAGAACAAGGGTCAACTTGGGAGTAAGGCCACAGGTAGACAGTGAATGGCTCCTCCCAGAGGAAATAAAAGAGGAACGAAAGGGGAGTGGAGTTTGCAGGAGAGTTAGTTCACTCCTGCATTCTTGCCAAATATTATGGTGTCTGAAAGATATCGGTCTGGCCACTCTCCAAGCCTGATAAAGGTCGGTAATTGTGAACTATCTTGAAATACTGTGGGAGAGGAAAGACTTTGCTGCGGAGGAATTCACTGTAAATTAAATAAAAGGCATTTATCGGGACGAGGACTTGGCTTCGTGCTTCTGGGGAAGCCTTGGTCAGAAACACATTGTGCCAATATGACATGCCCAAATAAAATGTTCTTTGAAGGAGAGCTCATACCTCGAAGCTCTTTGGTTTGGGGTTGTGTTATTTGGAACCTTGACAAGATCTTTGATGAGCTATAAGCTTCATTGCAAGCATTTTATTACCCAACTAGGTAACGTTATCAGTGCCAGAATCATTAACATTATCACCATCTAGTGGGGTAATGGGGCATCTGCAAGAAAACCACCAAGCCCAGAGAGCACCAAGGACGAGGGCGGTATTCACTTACCTTCCCTACTGGTTGGCAAATGTGAGTGCACACCAGTGACGTGCAGTCAGGTGAGGCAAGTGAGGCACAGCCTAACCTCTCATCATCAGGGCAGCGAGTCATTCGATGGGAAACTTGCCTTTTGGGAGGAATGACCCAGCTTGGCTCCCGCTTTCGATCTGCCGCCCAACGACCAAACGGAGAAACGAAGAGGCAGGAGAGACAAAGCAGGAGCCAAGCCATTCCTTCCAAGAGGCAAGTTTCCTATCGAATGACTCGCTGCCCTAGACTCAAGGCTCCAGTCCAGCCTGCAGTGCTTGCAGCCCCCGCCAGCTCCTCCAGGGACTCCCAAGCTCAGCACCAGAAAGCCGCCGTGAGAGAGGCCGGCCAGGTTGCCCGGGCAGCGGCAGAGGTTCCCTTTGTTCTTTCGGGTGTGGGAAGTGGGAAGCGGGGGGGAGAAGCGGGGGGGAGAGGCTTCCTCTGCTCCGTCCACTCCCCACCTGTGCTGCCCGACAAGTGCGCCCTGGATTCCGCGCAGCTCTGGCAGGCGGTGCCGTGGCTGAATCCCAGGGTGGAGGGTGGCAGGTCGCAACTGAGCATGCCTGACTGTGGAATTCTGGGAGTTGAAGTCCACAAGTCTAAAAAAATTGCTGCCTCACCAGCTATAAACCTCACCGCACGTCACTGGTGCACGCGCATGTACTTTTGACTAAGAAAGGGGCCTAAATGGGATGCCAGAGAGCAGGGGCAGGTGGGCAGAGCCACCAGCGATTTCCGCTACCGGTTCGAGCAAACCGGTGGCAGAATACCATCTCTGACAAGGAACCCTGACCTACAAATATTCTCTGCTGTTATCTATGGGCAATCAAAGCCCCACATCTTTTTAAGAGTATGCACTCTGTACATGTTACAGAGACAAGGCGTGATTATTCAAAGAACTACTAAGAATCAAGGAATGAAGAAAAGCAGATTCCCACAACCCCTGGCGAGGCAAGGCAGTTGCAGAACAAACGCGGAGCAATCCCCAACTAACCTCCGGGTTCTAGACGGGCGCGCCAAGATGTTATCTAGCTGGGTAATGAAACGTCTGCAAGAAAACAACTAAACTCAGAGAGCACCTAGGATTCCAACGGATGATTTGGTCAGGGCCAGTGGTGCGATTCCAAATCTTTTCCTACCGGTTCTACGAGAGGGCGCTTCACACTTCGCACATGCCTAACGGATACTTTGCTTGCACGTGCAGCACTCAAAGACCGCCGTCAGTGTCAGCGCTGGTGAGCTGAGCTGTTTTGTAGGAATGAGGTCGCCATGGTATATGTGCAGATCAGTGACGTGCGGTGAGGTTTATGACTGGTGAGGCACTGACACAGTGCTGAGTTTCAAATATTTTTAGACTTGTGGACTTCAACTCCCAGAATTCCACAGCCAGGCATGCTCAGTTCCAATTTATAGCGACCGCATTTGTTTTTCTCCTTTGCTCCTTCTTTCTTTTTCTTTTTCTTCTCCTTCCCCTCCTTCCTCCCTCTCTCCCTTCCTCCCCCTCTCTCAAACACACACACACACACACACACACACACACACAGAAGTTGGATTGGACTATCTCTCCTACCCCTTCCCTCTCTCACTCACTCTCAAACAAACCACCCCACACACAAAAGTTGGATTGGATATCTTTTCCAGTGGCTTGAAAGCAGCTCCTCTGCCACCCCACCCCCCCATTCCCCTGCTGCCTTTCCCAAACACCTCCACCATTGCAAATGCAGCCTGCTGTCTGGGTGGGAAATGCCTGGAACACAATAAAGCCCACCCACCACCTCCTGCTGGCAGGCTGGGGTGAGAGGAGAGGCAGAGAAGCCGGAGGGGAGCCGAGTCGAGCCTTCCAAAAGAAAGAGGCTGGGGGGAAGTGTGTGTACTACAGCATGGCTCTTTGCCTGGCTTCCTGCCTCCTCCTGTGGTCTCCTCAGTGCTCGCTTGTGCTCTCCCTCCCCAAGTGTAGTTTGATTGCAGGTGGAGCCACGTTGCCTTTTCAAACTTGTAATCAGTGAAGCTGGGCTAGATTTTTATATAGTTTTATCCAGCTGTGTGTGTGTGAGAGAGAAATGAATGGGGCCTGGGGAGGAAGTCACTACACTTGGGGCGGGAGAGCACCAGTGAGGTTAAGCAGAGTCATCCACGGTGAGGCAGCAACTAGCTCAGCTTTTTCCTTTTACTTTTTTTTTTCATGATGAGAGTGGTGAGGCTGTGCCTCACTTGCCTCACCTGACTGCACGTCACTGGTGCAGATCAGTTTTCCTGATTGGAACACATATACGGAATTTGGGACTGAAATAAATGGAGTATTGAATGCGGGTTGAGCTGGATGCCCACTGGGAGGGCCCCATCTAGAAAGCTGTGTCTGCAAAATAACAGCTTGCAGAACAATGCACAACGGAGACTTTCCAGGCTAAAGCAGCCTAGGGAGCACATAGTCCAAGCTGATAAGATACTAACACCAAAAGCACCGCTTGAGCTACAGGCAAATGTATTGTATGTAACCAATGATAATTCAGAATGCTTTCCTTTCCGTATATGCTCTTAATAAAAGGGGGGTTCAGAATATATTCTGGGCTCACTCGCCCCGAGGAAAACCGTGCATTTGTCTTCATTCCCCTTGAGTGGGCCCGCCTTGATGCGGCCACCCCCGGAGGAGACCCGGAAATACCGCACTGTTTTTTAGCTCAGCTGAGGTGCAGCAACCCACTATGCTGTGCGAATCAGCTGAGCTAAAAAAGGGGGGGACTATAGGACAGGGAATGACTAGGACGGGACGGGAGGGAGGGTCCAAGCAGAGGTGGTATTTGCGGGTTCTCTGAACTACTCAAAATTTCGGCTACCAGTTCACCTGAACTGGTTCGAACCGGCTGAGTGCCACTTCTGGTCATGTCTATTATTTTGACAAATTTGATACACACACACACACACACACACACACACACACACACCAAGGTATACCTTCTTTGTGGGTTTGGGAGATGAATTTTCTAAAGATCTGATGAAATCCTAACTCTGTTAAAATCCTTTCCTTAAAGACTTTCCCATATTTACCAGAGAAAAGGGATTATTATTTTTTTTCCCTTTTAAAAATGTTTCACTTAAGAAAGAGGTGATTCTTGGACACCGCTATCTCAAAACTTACACGTTGGTGTGTGATCAAAACACACGACTTCAGATCTTGATGTTTTTTCTGGCTGACATCCCCGCCTTTTAACTTGTTCCAGGCAACATTGATGGGAGAAACAACATCTGTTAGATGGAAAGGATAACAGAATTAACGTTTCGAAACAATATTCTACCTACATGGACTGCAGCGTTCCTTACATTGGTATAAACCTAGCGGGTCATCATATTTTGGAAAAAAGAATTCTCTCTTGCTTTATCATATCGTCTAGTTCAGGTCAAAGATGGGACATGGGCAGAGCCAGCCACAAGTGGAGGTGAGGGGCAAAGACCTCACTTCTCTATGATTTCTGCCCATTGTTCAGATCTGACAGAGTTGATACTGTCTGAGTCCTGTTGCTTCAGCAACGCAACTAGTAGAACATAGAAAGCTGTATATATTTATTTAAGGGAGGGAGGGAGGAAGGAAGAAAGGAAGGAGAGAAAGAGAAAAAGAAGGGAGGGATGAGGGAGGAAGAAAGGGAGGAGAGAAAGAGAAGAGAGGGAGGGATGAGGGAGGAAGAAAGGGAGGAGAGAAAGAGAAGAGAGGGAGGGAGGAGAGAAAGAGAAGGAAGGGAGGAAAGGAAGAAAGGAGAGAAAGAGAAGGGAGGGAGGGAAGAAGGGAGAAAGGAGAGAAAGAGAAGGGAGGGAGGAAGAAAGGATAGAAAGAGAGAAGAGAGGAAGGAAGGAGAGAAAGAGAGAAGAAAGGAAGGAGGGAGAGAAAGAGAAGGGAGGGAGGGAGGAGAGAAGGGAGGGAGGGAGGAAGGAAGGACAGAACAGTAGTATAACAATAATAGTACAATAAAATCAACAGTGGAAAAAGAACACAATGGGAACACATCAATGTAACACATTGAATAGATCAATATGCTACATATTGATCAAATTGAATGCATCAATGTGGTACATAATATCTCATATCCTGCCCAATACCTCTGGCTGAGCAGAAATGGGGAAATATTTTCTCTCTCTCTTTGTTTCAATTCATTTTATTGTTAACCATAAATATTTATGTAGGACCCACATGCCTAGATAGAAGATTTAAGTTAGCAAAATGCATGCTGCCCTAGGAGCATATGTGATTCTTCTGTTTTGCTTTTAATGTTAGCCACCTGTCCAGTTCATCGGTCGGATGTCCTCTTCCCTCTTGTCCACAAAAGCAGCC
Organism: Natrix natrix natrix; assembly: GCA_029891615.1. NCBI lineage: Eukaryota > Metazoa > Chordata > Lepidosauria > Squamata > Natricidae > Natrix > Natrix natrix. The sequence continues at coordinate 8,920 of JAKRSK010007642.1, forward strand.
ATATAATTCGAACTCCTCTGGACACCGGTCGGTCAAGCAGTAGAGCATCTCACCCAACTGTGGAAACTCGCGGTTGAGTTTTCCATTCTCGCCCCGTTGCAGAAAGGAGAAACGATCGCACACTGTGGAAAGGAGATATGCATTTCACAGTTTTATTCTGTTGAGTACATCTATAGAATAGAATAGAATAGAATAGAATAGAATAGAATAGAATAGAATAGAATAGAATAGAATAGAATAGAATAGGAGTTGGAAGGGATGTTGGAGGTCTTCTAGTCCAACCCACTGCTTAGGCAGGAAACCCTACACCACTTCAGACAAATGGATATCCAACATCTTCTTAAAAACTTCCAGTGTTGGAGCATTCACAACTTCTGGAGGCAAGCTGTTCCACTGATTAATTGTTCTAACAGTCAGGAAATTTCTCCTTAGTCCTTAGTTGTTTCTCTCCTTGATTAGTTTCCACCCATTGCTTCTTGTTCTACCCTCAGGTGCCCTGGAGAATAGTTTGACTCCCTCTTCTTTGTGGCAGCCCCTGAGCTATTGGAACACTGCTGTCATGTTTCCCCTAGTCCGTCTTTTCATTAAACTAGACATACCCAGTTCCTGCAACCGTTCTTCATATGTTTTAGCCTCCAGTCCCCTAATCATCTTGGTTGCTCTTCTCTGCACTCTTTCTAGAATCTCCACATCTTTTCTACATCGTGGTGACCAAAACTGGATGCAGTATTCCAAGTGTGGCCTTACCAAGGCATTATAAAGTGGTATTAACACTTCACGTGATCTTGATTCTATCTCTCTGTTTATGTAGCCTAGAACTGTGTTGGCTTTTTTGGCAGCTGCTGCACACGGCTGGCTCATATTTAAATGGTTGTCCACTAGGACTCCAAGATCCCTCTCACAGTTACTGCTATTGAGGAAGATGCCACCTATGCTGTACCTGTGCATTTTATTTTTCTTGCCTAAATGTAGAACCTTAGCTGTAGAACATACAGATGACTACGGAATTCTCTTTTTTGCTGCATATCTCATATTCCTCATATTTTCTCCCCTTTATCTTTCAACCTTCTAGAGAAGATCTGGGCATCAGAAAGAAAAGGCTGAATTGGGATAAAAAAACAATTTTTCTGGGACTGTCCATTCCATTAGCAAATGGCAGTGGTCAATGTAACTAATGTGCTAATTAAAAAAAATAATTAAACCCAAGATATTTCCTAAAGGAGCATCATGGTGGCCTAGTGGTGAAGGCGCTCGCCTCCCACTCAGAAAGTTGAGAGTTCAATCCTAGATCATAGCCAAAGTTTCTCTGTTAGGGCACAAAGAGAAAATATCTGCTGTGAACTCTGCATGGTGTCAGGAAGGGCATCCAGCCAGTAAATGCTCAGCTCCACCCAGTCGCTGCAACTCTACCTTGAATTAAGGGATTCCAGAGTCATGAAAGAGAGTTTTTTTTTTTAATGTATCTCCTGGAGAATTAATACACTGGTGGGTCACTTCTTTTCTATTTACATTTTTCTTTCATGTACAACACACAACTAACGTTCAAACTAACTGTTTTGTAGGTCTCCTCTCTTTTCTTCCAGTTAAATTATTGGATTGAGTGAAAGCATTTCATACCTTCCCTAAAATATTCTTCAGGAGATGGTGACGCTTCTGGAATCATCGTAGAAAAGGTCACAGGTTCCTCCCCAACTATCTTGAAGAGATGTCCTGGATTTGGGGTTAAAAAGATGCCTTTTTAGATTCCGTGGAACCAGTGGTGGGTTCCGGATCCTGTTCCAACCGGTATGGCTGGAATGGGCCCGGTGACATCCAAATGGACATGTGAAGCCTCCGCTAGCCTCCACTTCAGCTGCTCAGTGGAGCATCGCGCAGACACTGGACGTCCCGTGCACATGCGCAGAAGCGCAGAAGACTTAAAAGACCGGTAAGGAGCTCAGACGGGTGAGTGGACCCTCCGGAGCACCATACCGGAACGATATCTGGTGCTCCAGGCAGGCCCCGGGGCATATCGCCTGCAACTCACCACTGCGTGAAACTAAGATATATGAAAGAAGTACCAAGAACAAAGCAGGCTCCTGTAGTGTTCTTGAATGAGGAAAAAAAACCCCATCCTGTGGCATCCTTCCATGAATCCCACTTTAAATAAGTGTCTTATAAATAAAAGTATTGGTACGGAAGCGGCCTTCATCCTGCTGTGGATAGACGAAGGCGAGAACAGTGATGGATAACCTTTTTGTTGTTGAGTGCCAAAAATGCACAGTGTACATTCGCAATAGCATGTGCGTGCTGGCACCCATAATGCAAAGCATCCCCCCCCATGCTTCCCCCCCGCAACGCGGGCCGCACTGCTCACCAGCAAGCTGAGCTTGGTATTTCCTCCTGGGGTGGTGGTGGTCAGGGAGGCCATATTCACCCTCTCCAGGCTCCAGGAAAGCCTCCGGAGCCTGGGGAGGGCAAAAAATGGGCCCAACAGGGCTACCAGAACTTCCGGTAAAGCCGTTGGCCCTGTTTTTCACTCTCTCTCCAGCCTCTGGAGGCTTTCCTGAAGCCTGGGGTGGGCGAAAAGGCCTCCCTCAGCCCCCTGGATGCCCTCCGGAAGCCGGAAACGAATCATTTCTGAATTTCCAGTAGGCTCCATGGGCCTGCTTTTCTCTCTCCCCAGGCTCCGTAGGCTTTCCTGAAGCATGGGGAGAGTGAAAACAACCTCTCCCAGCCCTCCGAAAGGCCCAAAATCAGGTGGCCGAGCACAAGCATAACCACAGATATGGCTCTGCATGCCAACTGTGGCCCGTGTGCCATACGTTCGCCATCACAGAGCTAGAATCATAACGATGATAAATAAAAAAATAGAGGTAATGCAATACAATACAATAGTAGAGTTGGAAGGGACCTTGGAGGTCTTCTAATCTTACCCCCTGCCTAGGCAGGAAACCCTATAGGTGCAGTTTAAACATACAGCCACAGATGTGCTTGCACTGCCCTTTTTCCCAATGAATCCTATGGCAACAGGAATTTGACTTGCCGCTGTTTGCTGATCTCGGAAATTCTGAAGTTGGCATGACTTCTGCTTCTGGTGTGCTAATCCCAGATGAAGTGGTTGTAATTTTTATTGTAGCAAAATAGCTCTCTGACAATCCTGGGAAAAGATGCAGGATTAGCTCCTTTACGTCTTAAAAGGACATTCAAGTTTATATTAATTTTAGTCAAGTATAAATACCTTTCCCCCCACCCACCCAATCTCCCAAGTTTTGCTATATTGGGAGTTTTCAGGGGAGGGGATACACCTGGTAGGAGGAAATGTTGGATGTAAGGTATGTCTATACTCCTAGCAAGGTCATTCGAGGCATGAAAGTCTTTGCAAGCCAGGTTACTCTCACCCTTTCTACCCTGTTTCCCCCAAATAAGACCTCCCTGGATAATAAGCCCAATCAGGCTTTTGAGCGCATGCACTAAAATAAGCCCTCCCCTGAAAATAAGCTCTCCCCAAAAATATTGCAACACAGCAGCAGCCATGAGGTGATCCAACTCGCCGTACCCTGCACCTCAAAAATAATAAGCCCTCCCCAAAAATAAGGTTCAAGCGCTTATTTCAGGGGTCAAAAGAAAATAAGATCCTGTCTTATTTTGGGGAAAATACAGTGAAAGCCAGCATAAAAGGAAGATACGTGTTTCCAATAACTGTAAATTAAGCAAACACTTTCCACAGCAGGATTGAAGACTTGTTCACCCTGGGAATAAACTGCAAGTACCAACTTACCTCTTAGTTCTGAATTATCAAAAGCAACAATTGCCTCTTTCTGGGTCACAGCTACAAAGCAACATACACAAGAGAAGTTTGTGTTACTAGATCAGATAATGTTTATGGCTTTTGTCATCTCCTTGATCAGGAAAATTTCAAAACATGCCTCCTCAAGCAATCAAATACATTTTCTATTACTTCCTTTTTACAGATGATGAAAACAGAAGTTCAATGCTTAATTGAATGTGCTGAAGCAAACTTCTATCGCTTGTAGAAATGGCCAAGAAAACTACAGGGGAGAAAGAAAGGAAAAGGGAGGGAGGGAGGGAGGGAGGGAGGGAAGGAAGGAAGGAAGGAAGGAAGGAAGGAAGGAAGGAAGGAAGGAAGGAGAAGAGGGGGAAGGGAAGGGGAAGAAGGAAGGGAGGACAGGAGAGAGAAAGGGAGAAAGGAAGGAGAGAAGGAGAGCACAAGGAGGGAGGGAGGGAGGGAGGAAAGAAAGAAAGAAAGAAAGAAGGAAGTCCCCCATGAGCTCTTGCTAATTAAAAGAATTTATTATATTTGAATTTGTGTTGAACTACATTTGTCCCTGAGACAATGCTAGGATCATTTCGGTGTTTGAAAAAAATCAGTGCTTCCTGAAAAGGCTTATATGGTTCACCCCATGTTGACGTATGTTGAAATACATTTTCTACGTGTTTTCATAATGAAATATAGAGACCCATACAGTACCTCCTCCTCTGAAGGTTTCAAGGACTCCACTGCTTTCAATGTCTGAAGAAACTGAAGGAAAAATAGATGCATTGGGTGTAAAAAAAATGTGTATGGATTCCTCCTAATAAACAAGCAACAAATCATCCAATAATTTATAAGAAAAACATGTTGATTTGAAGGAAGCCATAGGAGGAGTGAAATCTATCTCAAGATGAAATTTCTTAGGGCTGTGATTCTCAACCTTTTCTTCACCACGGACCCTCTTTAAATACCTTGTGTGTCTATGGGTCACCAAGACTTAACTCAAGATTTAAATCATAACATTTCTTCAAGCATTCGTCGACTTCCTGTGATGACATTGGGGGCCTCCCAGTGGTGGGTTCCGGATTCCATTCCAACCGGTATGGTTAGAACAGCCCCGGCGTCACCCACATGGATGCATTCGGTGCGCGCGCATATATGTACCATGCACGCATGAGTCATACTTGCCTGTGATGCTTCTGCAAGCCCCCGCAATACTCCAGCTGCTCAGCAGAGCATCACGCAGGCGCCGTACGGGCCATACGCATGGGCGGAAGTACCAAAGACTTAAAGGACAGGTAAGGAGCTTGGCCAGGCGGGTGGGCCCTCCAGAGCACCGTACCGGCCCAGTACCTGGTGCTCCGGGCAGGCTACGGTACGCCCATTCAGGGGCGTACCACCTGCAACCCACCACTGGGGCCACCCATGGTTCTGCAGATCACAGGTGGAGAACCACAGTCTTAGAGAATTTGGGTTTTGGAGATTGGAACTTCCATGTACTTCTAACATAGACCAAAGGCCATCACAGGTCTGAAATCAAGTGATGAAAATGTTGCTTCAGTATGAATCTCAATCATGGATCAAGCTGCATCAGTTTTTAGTTATGCTTATTTAGCTATGAACTGTGACAAATGGTCATAAGTCACTTTTTCAGGGCTGTTGTAACTTGGTACAGTCACTAAGTGAACTGTTGTAAGTTGAGGACAATCTGTATTAGCCAAGGTCACTGAGATGTCCTGGTCTATTGAGGGAGGGATTGAGTGTGGAAAAAATCTACATTCAAGTGCAGCTCAGCCATCTGCATCTCACTGCGCCAATGTAAAGAAGAAAAAGTCAATCAAAAGATTTGTTATCCATCATGTCTTTGGTTATTCTGGAAAGCTAAGAATTTCAAGGAGACAACAGTTGCTCCTGTCCAGAAGAATGTATTAACTTACATCTTTCATGGTTGTTCAGGGTCAGGTCACTGAACTCTTGAGGAACATCTGTCAAAGAAAAAATAACTAGATTCTGTGACAAATCCTGTTTTGTAACTTACTCCAAGAATCAACATAAGTGATTTTTTAAATAAAGAATTGAGGAGGAGGAATAGGAATAGGATGAAGAAGAAGGAGGAAGAGGAGGAGGAGGAGGAGGAGGAGGAGGAGGAGGAGGAGGAGGAGGAGGAGGAGGAGGAGGAGGAGGAGGAGGAGGAGGAGGAGGAGGAGGAGGAGGAGGAGGAGGAGGAGGAGGAGAGACAACGACTTTATTGGCCAAATATGATTGGACACACAAGGAATTTGTATCCAGTGCATAAGCTCCCAGTGTACATACAAGCAATAAATGATAAATCATTATCATTGTCATCATAAAAGTACATCCATCCTAAATCATAAAATACAACACAGTGACAGACATAGGATAATAAGTAAGCAATCAATATAACTCATACTAGGATACTAAGTAAAACAATATAAATCATAAGCTACAAGCAACAAAGTTATAGTCAAAAAAAGATAAGGAGATAGGTAATAGGAAAAATAAGAAGAATAGAATGCAGTCTTACTAGATAATTTGACAGTGTTGTGGGGATTAGTTGTTTAGCAGAGTGATGGCATAGGGGAAAATTGTCCTTGTGTCTAGCTGTTCTGGTGTGCAGTGCCCCATAAGCATCGTTTTGAAGGTAGAAGAAAAACCCCATATATTTTTTCCTCTATACGTTATGACTTAGGATAGCAAAAATAACGAATATGGGGGATTTTTTTGTATGTGTAGAGAAAAAGAAATCAATATGGCAATTATAATAAATATTTATTAGATTTTTATCATGCCTTTATTATAAAGGCAACCCAAGGCAGTTACCTACATATATAATAATACTCCTTTCTCCTTCTATTTTTCACACAACAACTTTGTGAAATTGGCTGGGCTGAGAAAAAGTGACTGGTTCAGAGTCACCTAACCAGCTTTTCCTATCCAAGGCAAGACTAGAACTTACCTTCTCCTGGTAATTGCTCCAAAGTCACCAAGCTGACTTTCATAGCTAAGGCGGGACTAGAACTTGCTGTTACCTGGTGTTTGGCTCAAAGTCACCTAGATGACTTCCCTGCCTAAGATGGGACTAGAATTCACAATTTCCTGACGATTGGCCCAAGTCGCTGAGCCAGATTTCAGGTTTAAGTCGGGACTAGAACTCACAGTTTCCTGGTTTCTAGGCTAGTATCTTAACCACTACGCCAAACTAGCAATGGAATTATCATTATATATATTGGTATTGAAAGTCTTTCTTTAAGTAAAGTTATAGGACTGTGACGGCGAACCAATGGCACGTGTCCCGGAAGTGGCATGCAGACCAATCTCTCTGAGCACGCAGGCCGTTGAGTTTGAGTTTGAGTTTATTAAATTTATAGACCGCCCCCTCTCCCCGCAGGGACTCGGGGCAGTGTACAGACAGTACATATATCAAAACAACAAAGCACAACACGAAAAACCCGGACAAACAACATAAGCATACAATCTGTATATTAGCCCAAACTAATTTGTAGTTAAAAACAATCTAAAACCAATTAAAACCCCAAAATTTAAAATTTAAAAAGCCATCCAGGGAGGTCAGTAATAAATGTAACTTATGATTACAATTGGGCCAGGCCGGCTAGTCGGAACAGGTGGGTCTTGAGTTTCTTACGGAAGGAGTGGAGATCAACGGTAGTTCTAATATCGGGGGGAGGTCGTTCCAGAGGGTTGGGCCCGTCACAGAGAAGGCCCTACTCCTGGGCACCGCCCGCCCGCATTGCTTAGCGGAAGGTACCCGGAGGAGTCCCTCTCTGTGAGAGCGGATTGGTCGCAGGGATGTATGGGGTAGGATGCGATCCCACAGATAACTAGGTCCCGAGCCATGGAGCGCTTTAAAGATGACAATCAACACCTTGAAACGCACCCGAAAAGCCACAGGCAGCCAGTGCAGCTCGTGCAGGAACGGTGTTACATGGGAGTACCTAGTACTCCCCATAATTGTCCGCGCGGCTGCATTCTGAACCAGCTGGAGCCTACGGGTGCATCTCAAGGGGAGCCCCATGTAGAGAGCATTACAGTAATCAAGACGGGAAGTCACCAGGGCCTGAGTGACTGTGCGAAGGGCGTCCCGCTCTAGTAGGGGGCGCAATTGGAGCACCAGGCGGACCTGGTGGAACGCCCCCCTAGCCACGGCTGTCACATGATCATCCAGCGTCAGCCGGGAATCTAGGAGGACGCCCAAATTGCGCACCCTATCCACCGGGGGCAATTGTTCCCCCCCAATGGCCAGAGATGGAACATACTGGCTAAAGCGGGGCGCCGGTAGCCACAGCCACTCCGTCTTGGCCCATTGCTGTTCCAAGTTCTGGCGCAGCAGGTAGCTGATCTTGACGCATGCGGGAGCGTGGGAAATCAGAAGAGCAGCCTCCTGGTGCGCATGCATGGACTGGGAAGATGATCTTCTGGTTTCTGGCGTGTGGAGCTTCTCTCCACACATGCATGCATGCCAGAAACCAGAAGACCAGGTGGTCAGTGCGCATGCGTGCATCGGAAAATGAAAGAGCAGCCACCCAGCACGCACAGCTGTTCTTCCGGTTTCCAGCCCAAGCACATGCACGCTCCCGTTTCAGCACTTGGTGCCGAAAAGGTTCACCAACACTGTTCTAGGATATATTATTGAGTTCATATTTTCATGCAAATGCCTGAACTTTTACAAATATCAAAAATGTACCTCCTCCTCCTCCTTCTCTTCCTCTCTGGGAATTGGTATTTCCGTTGCTTCCCACTTCTGCAGTAACTATTCAGAATAAAAGATTATCAATACAGGAATGTAGGCTTGATCACAAAACAAGTCCCAGTTGTGCTTATCCCAAATAGCGTTTCAAATGTATTGGCTTTATTAAACAAGTCAGATTAAATCATAATAATTTCACTACTGATGGACTTACGCTCAGCTCCCGGAATCATTACAGCTGGGCCAGTGGTGGGTTGGGGAATAACTAGAAGATGGATAATAAAACAGGGTATCCTTGTGAGATCGGGCGAGCTGAACGCCCCTGATTCTTAACGACATTTTAATGAAAATGTCAGCCACGACAATTACAGCTTTTGCCCAGATAGAAGCATCTGAGTTTCCCGTATAATCAGATCAGCCACCTACAGAAACATTTCAAAACATTGACCTCGGTACTTTCTCTGCCTGAATCCTCACCAACTATAATCCCATTTTTGTTTTTTAAAAAAAAGGTTTATTCTCCTGGCAACAAGCTATTTTTGCTCTCGTGCTAGATGAAAAGCTGTGTGCTGTCTGAAATTTTGTAACACATTTCTACTCAACTCTCTCCATCACTGCCTAGCATGTGTATCAGACACCCAAAAGGAACGGAATAAAATCGTTTGAGGGAATAAATGATCTGATTGTTCTGAAACTTCATGTGATGTGTCGGTCCAAAAAAGCAATTGTCTTCCTAGTTTGTGACGTGTTTGCATCGCCATTTGCTGTGTGTTGTTGTAACATGTTGCATCAAGAAATGTTGACTGTACTCAATCCCTTTCATGCCTAAAACAGGACTAGAATTCCTGGTCTCCTGGTGAATGGTCCAAAACCATCTAGTTGGTTGTCATGCCTAAGGCAGGACTAGAATTCACAGTCTCCTGGTGATTGGCAAAGTCACCCAGCCGGCTTTCATGCCAGAACTCACAGTCTCCTGGTGATTGGCCCAAAGTCATCCAGCTGGCTTTCATGGCTAAGGTGGGACTAGAACTCACAGTCTCCTGGTCACTGGCTCAAAGTCGCCCACTGGCTTTCACGCTTAAGGTGGACTAGAATTCACAGTCTCCTGGTTTCTAAGTCAGCACCTTCACCACTTCCCTAAACTGGGTCACAATATATGCCCCTGTGGATTCATTCACCTCGTGATCCAAAACTTTTTCACATGTATTATGAATAACCCATATGCCATATTCCTCACGCTACACCAAAGCATTTGACTTCTCTGTACATTTCTTTCTTTCTGTAAAATATTCAAAGGAGTTGACAATGAAAAAAAATCAATAAAACAACTTTGAAATAATCCATGTAAATTGTTGCCATTAAGTTGGATAGGGAATGATAAAGAAATGTAATGCATTAAAATCAATCCACCCTTAATGCATAATTCACTTGCATACCTAACTTTGCATTTGTCTCTGTAAGGTTTCGTTCTGATCTTTTTGACAAATTTTGAGTCAAAATGTTAAGCTGTGGGGATCATCTGTTCATTTAAAATGAAATTTTACATCTGTTCAGAAGGCCTTGTCTATCTTGCCCAGTTTGGCAGCCATCTGTAAACTTGGTCAATATTTATTCTGCCTCTTCATCCTGAACTTCAATGTTAGCAGCTTCATTGCTTCTACAAAAGAGGAATTCTGCCAAGTCTTTTGAGAAAGGAACGATTTAAAAATCTAGATGCATTTCTTTAATTGATAGTATTATAGACCCCTTTTTGTTTCCTGGCTGAACAATCTCTTAACTTGAGAGAATAGCATTCCGTTCCCACGAGAGAAACATGAAACAAGGAAAGGAGAAGGACAAGCACCAACCATCTGCCAGAGTCCTCTCTGTTAACTGGGTCTCTTTGGTCCTCGGATGTTGAAGCTCTGCAGGAAAAAAATTAAAAGAGAGGTATTTTTTTTAAGTTTGAGGTTTTCTTTGGTTTTTTTCTGCAGCCCAGAAATCAATACTGCTCTGCTAAAACAGACATGGCAAAGAGACACTTTATTCTTTCTTTTTTAAAAAATAAAATAAAACTGGCTTTCAAAATTCTTAACCAGGTCAGCTAATCTCTAAAGAACATCTAAAGCAGGGGGGGGGTCAAATTCGATTTCGTTGAGGGCCACATCAGGGTTGTGTTTGACTTTGGCAGCTGGGGTGGGTGTGGCCAATGGTGTGGCCAATGTGGGTGTAGCCAGTTCAACATCACTTGTGTCGGGACGCCTGTGGTGGTCCTAGTGCTCCCGAGCTCTGTTTTCAGCTGCGACGGCCTCCTGCAACCCGCTGCCAGCGAAAACGGAGATCAGGAGGTCACGTGGCACTCCCAAGCCCCATTTTTGTTGGCAGAAGCACTGCAGGCTGCCCCTTTGCTTTTTCCATGTTTCCATGGTGGCCCCGCAGGCCGGATCTGGCCCATGGGCCTTGAATTTGACCCCCCTCCTCTAAAGGACGAAAATCTGTGTAAATGTGGAAGAGAGAAACTATTTTTTATGTAAATATAGAATGGAGTTTGCTTGAATTCCACCCCAACAATACGTCAGAGTGAAGAAGAAAATGAGTAAATACAACAACGGAAGGAGTGGAGGAAGAGAGGAGGAGAGGGAAAGAGGAAGAAGAGAGGAGAAAGGAGAGGGAAAGAAGAAAGGGGAAAGGAGAGGAAGTAAGGGAAGAGTAGTAAGAGTAGGAGAAAGCGTAGGAAGGGGAAGAAGAGGGAAGGAGTGGGGAGATGGAGGGGAAGAAGAAAAATGAGAATGTATTTGTGAATGTATATATGAGAAATAAAAATAAAACTTTTTACGAAAATCTGTGTACTGACAAATAAACTATTTTTCAGGAAAATTATCAATGTCAATGTCACATGATAGGATCCAAGAAGAAGACATTTTCCTTCGTGGTGGCCACCTAATCCTTTGAAAGGGACTGAGGACCAGTCTCTTCCCATAGGCACTAGGTCCGCTGTGAGATGCTTCAAGAGTTTTAGGGTGTGTTGGTGCACAACTGCCAATTGCTTTGTTTTTGTCATTTTTACCAGACTTTAAATTTGTCCCAAGCTGCCCAGGGTCATTTTGAATCAACTGGCCCTATAAATTGGAGGAAAAAAACACAAATAGGTTTAATAAATAAATATTCTGTAGATATGAAGCATACCTGAAGCAGGAACTGTGGTGTGAACTTTCACACTAGATGTTTCTGAAAAGAGAGGGAACAGGTCAGTGGTGGGTTTCAAAATTTTTTAGAACCTCTTCTGTAGGTGTGGCCTGCTTTGTGGGAGTGGCTTGCCAGCCATGTGACTGGGTGGGCGTGGCCAACTTGTAAAATGTGGTGAAACTCACTTAACAACGCTCTTGTTTAGCAACCCAAATGTTGGCTCAGAAACTCTGGCATTTGAAGCACACAAGTCTTAAAGCTATCAAGTCACAAGACCCTTGAACCCCTAACCCTTTAGAAAAAAATCCTGGGGGTGTTCAAACCTGACAGCCTTAAGACTTGTGGACTTCAACTCCCAGAATTCCTCCTCTCGCTCTTCATCTTGATGATGTGCTGACGGGCGGGGGGAAGGAGCTGGAACCGGTTCTAAACGGCACTGTAGATTTGTGGAACCTCTTCTATAGAAGAGGTGAGGACTGGCAGGAACCCATCCCTGGAACAGGTGGCCAGTAATATAAATGCATAATATGATTGTGCATTTTATATCACAGGAAGTTATTGTGGATATATAGAGGATGTGTAGCATAGCAATAACAATAGCACTTAGACTTATATACCGCTTCAGAGTGCTTTACAGCCCTCTCTAAGCGGTTTACAGAGTCAGTCTATTTTCCCCAACAATCTGGGTCCTCATTTTACCCATCTTGGAAACAGGGGTGGGTTCCTATACCAGTTGCTACCGATTTGCTGCGCACATGCTTTGCTTCGTAAACCGTTGTAAGGGAAGGATTGGTGCTATTTGTGGTATGGGGCCTATACCAGGGGTGACATTCAATTTTTTTTCCCTACCGGTTCTGTTGGCGTGACTTGGTGACGGGGTGGGGAGTGTTCCTGTGACTGAGTGGGCATAGCCAACTCAATGTCACTCACGACCATGCCCACTCAGTCACAGCCCCCCCAAGCCACGCCCACATAACCCGGTGGGAAAAAATGTGTGTGGAGCACGAGAAGGGCTCATAGTGAATGCTGTGGCAGAGAGAAGCTGAACTTTTATCCCTCCCTTCACAGTGAAGCTGCTGCTCCCTTTATGGTTCCCCCCCGCCCCGGTCCCCAGCACTCAAAGTACCTTAAAGGGACAGGCTGCAGCAGCTCCGCTGTGAATGGAAGGAGAAACATTCAGATTCTCTCTGCCACACAATTCAACGTTAAATGCAGCAGAGAGAATCCGAACATTTCTCTCTCCATTCACAGCAGAGCTGCTGCAGCCTGTCCCTTTAACGTATTTTGACCCCCGGGAGGGAGGAAGCCGAGGGGGACCATAAGGGGAGCAGCAAGTCTGCTGTGAATGGAGGGAGAAACATTCAAATTGGGTGGGCAGGTCAAGCGGCTGGTATGGCCGAGCAAGTGTCTGGAAGAGGTGAATGGAGACTGGGCAACCGAGCAGGCGACCGGGTGGGTGTGGGCGGGATCAATCAGGGGTAATTTCTACCGGTTCTGGGAACCGATTCAAATCTTCCCTACCGGGTCACCTGATCTGGTCTGATCCAGTCGAATTTCACCCCTGGCCTATACTGAACATTAAGCCAATTTTTTTTAGTACTTTGGAAGTACAATGTGCTATATAAACTCTCCAGAAAAGAGTGTCAAAATCTCTCCTTAGGCAAGGGTTTCCCAATCTTGACAAGTTTAAGACGTATCGACTTCAATTCCCAGAATTCTCCAGTCAATATGGCAGGGGAATTCTGTGAGTTGAAGTCCACATGTCTTGAAGTTGCCAAGATTGGCACACCATGCCTTAGGATAACTCTTGCATGAGGTAAAATCAGGTGACAATACTTTGTTTTAACGTGTGGCGCCCAGAGGTGGTATTCAGCCAGTTCTGGTGAACCGGTAGCTGAAATTTTGAGTAGTTCAGAGAACCGGCAAATACCACATCTGGCTGGACACGCCCCCATCTATTCTCTGCCTCCCGAGTCCCAGCTGATTGGCTGAATCTTCTTCTGTTGCCCTGCACAGGAGAACGGAGCTGGAAAGCAGGTTAGTGGGGTGGGGAGGGAATAGAGATTTTACAGTATCCTTCTGCTGCCATCCCTACCACACCACGCCCACTAAGCCAAGCCACGCCCAGAGAACTGGTTGTAAAAAAAAATGAATCCCACCACTGGTGGCACCTTCAAAGGAAGAAGAGGAATTTACCGAACAAGGAAATGAAGGATCTGAGGGGGAATGAAGAACTGAAATATTTTCCCCAATTTTCTCACCTGTCACCAGAGGGGAGCATAGGGAAGCATCAAAATTATTCAAGGAAGAGTTAATGGGAGAATGCAAGAAACATTCAATAGCTTCTTTGTCACAGTCGCAGAGCAAATGCTCGCAAGAATCCTCAGACCCTGGGGGGAGAAAAGGAGAAAACAGCGTGTAAAAAAATAGAGAGCGAAAAGCTGGTTTGCAAAGTTGGATTGAGATATTTTTTTTGCTATAATCTGCTGACTCTGTAAGGTTTTGATCCAGAGAGATACATTTTATATTCTGGGCCCAGACACAGTTCATCATTGCAGGAGGGAAGCAGGAAGGGAGTTCATTTCACAGCAAGAAGCCATTGGAAACACAATAAAAAATTAATATATTTTGTAAAATGCTTCCCCCCCCCCCCACAAGAAGACTTGAAAACTGTTGGGAAGAATGTTCATTCTAGAATGGCACTAATACAATTCAGCAACTTCTCTGGAAGTATAATCTGCCACATGGGTTAATTGACTGGGATAAGCATAACAGAGTAACGGAGTTGGAAGGGACCTTGGAGAGCTTCTAGTCCAACCCTCTGCTCAAGCAGAAGGCCCTATACCAATGATGGCAAACCTATAGCAGGTGTGCCACATGTAGCATGCGGAGCCATTTGTTAGGGCACATCAGGCGTTGCCCTGTCAGCTCCAGTGCACATTCATGCGCTGGCCAACTGACTTCAGCCTTCTTTTTCATCCATTTCTCGCCCTCTGGAGGCTTCCCTGAAGGCTCCGGTGGGCAAAAAACAACTCAACGCGCAAACCAGAAGTTCAGAAATGGACTTCTGGTTGGCGCATTGGGCCATTTTTCATGCTCTGGAGGCTTCAGGGAAGCCTCCTGAAGGCTCCAGAGGGCAAAAAACAGCCCTACAGGCAACTCGGAAGTGATTTGAAGCCTCCGGAGGGGCTCCGAGGGGACAAGGGAGGCTGTTTTCTCCCTCCCCAGGCTCCTAGAAAGCCTCTGGAGCATGGGGAGGGCGAAAAACGGGTCCATCACATGCCAAAAGCAGGGGGGAGGATGGGGAGGGCAGGTGTCATGCACGCATGCATGCGGGGGGCACACGCATAGCATTATGCACAACCCGCCTGCGTTCTCCCCGCTTTTGGCACGCAATTGGAAAAATGTTAGCCATCACTGCCCTCTACCATTTCAGACAAATGCTTATCCAATCTCTCCTTAAAAAGCTCCAGTGATGGAGCACCTCACAGCTTCTGAGCCGAGGTGGCACAGTGGTTAGAGTGCAATACTGCAGGCTACTTCAGCTGACTGCTAGCTGCAGTTTAGCAATCCAAATCTCACCAGCTCAAGGTTGACTCAGCCTTCTAATCTTCAGAGATGGGTAAAATGAGGACCCAGATTGTTGGGGGCAATAGGCTGACTCTATGAACCGCTTAGAGAGGGTTGGACATTTTGCCCCTATAAATAAATACCCGGGCAAAGCCAGGTTATCGGCTAGTAGCAGAATAAACAGTTGTTTTGTAGTGCTTTGCTACTTCATCCTCACCACAAGTGATGTTTTTAGTGAGGCAACTGATGTTCATGATGATTTTGGTAGGATCCCAGGTGCATTCTTCTTCCATTGCCTCTTCGTAGCATTTCCGATGTTGAAAACAGCAACTGATTCCAGAAGAGATGAAGAAATGAAAGCATCATTAGGAGAGACCGTTTGTGAACATATTGGAGGCTTCAAGGTTCGGTCTCGGCTGACTCCATTGCTTTAAGCGTTCATTTAAGCAATTAATTCACCTTCAAGCATTTCTGAAAAACCACAAAACTGAAAAATGGAAAGACTCAGGGGTGGACTGCTACAGGTTCGCCTGGGTTTGGGAAAACCCGTAGCTAACATTATGGCCGGTTCGGAGAACCTCCAAATCCCACCCCTGGCTGGCCCCGCCCACCCCACCTCCCACCCCACCCCACCTCTCCCGGAGTCTCCACATGGCCCGTTTTGGATGCGAGGCAAGTGCAGGGCCTGTGTCAAGGCTCAGGGAGGGAGAAACAAACGGGCCTCCTGGAAGTTCCAGAATGTCAGAAAAGGGCCTGTTTCCAGCCTCCGGAGCCCGGTGGAGGCAGTTTTCGCCCTCCCAGAGGCTCAAGGAAAGCTTCCAGAGCCTGGGGAAGGTGGAAACGCCTGCCTCCCACCTCCTGCCTTGGTGCAGGAGGCCAACTAGGCCATGCCCACCTTGGCCATGCCCACCCAGCAACCAGGCAGAGAACCCCTTACTAAATTTTTTGAAGCCCACCCCTGGAAAGGCTAATGAAGAATTGAACTAGTCTGGTTTCAAACTGATTAGCATTTGTTTTTCTAACTTAACAATTTAATTTTAACATAGATGGTCTCTTCACTCCTCTTTCAAACTCTTTTGAAGACAGCAAAGTTCACATTCTGGACAGAGAGGACCATTGGTTTGAAAGAGGGGTCAAAGAGGCCATCTATGTTAAAATTGAACAGCCCTCTCACAATGGAGGGTGGGGGGAATACGACAGCACTTCCCTCCTGTTTACAACACAGTTCTTTCAGCAGTCCCAAGATGGTTCCACACCAGTTGTGGGTTCCGGATCCCGTTCCAATCAGTACGGTTGGAACAGGCCTGGCGTCACCCACATGGCTGCCTGCCTGCAACGCCTTCACAAGCCTCTGCGACGCTCCAGCTGCTCGGCGGAGCATCGCGCAGGTGCCATATGCACCATGCTTGTGCGCAGAAGCACCAAAGGCTTAAAGGACAGATAAGGAGCTTGGGCGGGTGGGTGGGCCCTCCAGAGCACCGTACCGGAAAGGTACCCGGTGCTCCGGGCAGGCTCCAGTACGCCCATACCGGGGCGTACCACCTGCAACCCACCACTGTTCCACACACTCATCTGCACTCTGATTTGGGTGACTCTCAGGATACAGATAAAGGGCTGCAACAATGCTTGGAGAGCTAATGACTGGCCATCAAAGTGCTAACAACAAAATGACTGCAAAGAATATAAATCCTTTCATTCCCCGCCAGGTGGTTAGAACCAGTGGTGGGATTCAAATAATTTAACAACTGGTTCTCTGCCCTAATGGCCGACTGGGTGGGTGGGGCCATGGTGGGCGTGGCCAGGGGGTGTGACAGGCAGCAACCAGCCTCCTGCGCCCCCCTGGGAGCAAAAGCGGGCTGTGGAGGAGTCACCTTCCCCCCACATCCTGTCTTGGGCCTCGTAGGCCTCCCTGCAGCCTCCTGCGAGGAAAAATGGGCCGCAAGGGGCAGAGCTGCACCCCCAGCCCCTATTTTGGGCTTTGTAGGCCTCCCTGAGCTTACTTTGGAGCCAAAACAGTGCATGTGGGGACTTCTGGAAGGGGCAGGGCAGGAAGGAGCAGGGTCAGACAGCAATTTTACAACCGGTTCACTTGAACTGGCCCAAACCGGCTGAATCCCACCAATGGTTAGTAGTGAAGAAGGTTCTTGGATGAGAAGCGAAACATTTTCAAAGAAAACACCATGAAAACCCAGTTGTCTTTTGGAAAAAGCACCTTGGGGCAGCCTTGACCTAGATAATTGAGAATCTCTTTAGACATGAGTAGAGTGCTATCCATCCCCAGGAAGACTTCAACACCTCTTAGGTCCAAATCTTACCCATCTACTTCATCCACGGGGAAGCCCTCCATCTCAAATCGGCAGGCACAGCCGTAGTCTTCAAAGTCTCTTGGGCAAATGCCAGTCACACACTTCATTCTGCTCACGAAGTTGAGCAGCGGAGGGAAGCTTGTGAATACGGACTGAAGCCAAGTGAAGTGAGGGCCCAAACAATCTGCAAAGATGGGAAGAAGCCAATGGTCAAACTGACATCCAAGCAAAGGCAAGGATAAGTTTGACATCTGCAGCATCAGCGAGGATCTCAGGTTTGGCTCATCCTTCACATCAGTGACGTGCGGTGAGGTTAATGGCTGGTGAGGCTGGTGACATCATCAGGAAGGCGGGGAATGGGACCACGTGTGCTGGAGGCACACATTTCTGCCTCCGCCCTCCGCAGCTCCCTGGCGTGCACGGACGGAGGTAGCCACAGCGACACCGAGGCGATCCGGGCGGATGAAAGAACGAGCAGCGTCAGCGCGACATGCCTCACTCATCCTCGCGCACTGCAGGGCAAGATGGCACACTTCCGTTGTCTTCATGAAAGCTGAACTTGACTCCACCTCTTAGCTTCAGGCTTCCGGTCTTTGTCTCCGTGTTATTTGGATAATTCTCTTGTGGATTGTTTACTTTTGAACTTTCTGGAGTGAAAAACATCTGTTCCTTGCCAGGGTGATTAGAGAGTTCCCTTGTGCCTGGTCTCTCTACCCCCTGGACTCCCTTGGCTGCTCTACCACTCTGACTAATTCCTCTCTATACTGACTGGACCCTCTATTACTAACAATGACATCTAAAAGACCACCTCCTGGAAAGTCTGGCTTTGCTTCCTCTGCCCCGACATCTGCAACCTCAAGTCCAAGCACCCAATCAACATTGACAGCCTTTAAACAAGCTAAAACTACGGACTTGGAGTTTCAACAAATGTTTCAGCAAATTCTACAGGGACAAGAGGAAATAAAGAAACAACTGAAGGACATGAAAGAAGAAATTAGAGGGAACCAGGAAAAAATTAATAAGAACTCACAGAGATTGGATCTCTTGGAGCAGGGGGTGGCTGAGATGGGGGGGGTGGAGGGCGTGCAAAAGGGAAACAAAGAGCTTGACACCCAACAAATGAAAATAGAGTTTGAGAGAATGTCCTTTTATCTTAGGTTTCAGAATGTGATGGAGACAGATGATGAAAACATTAGGGACATCATGACAACTATCTTGGCTGAGTATACCAGAAAGAAAAACAACAGATGGGGTGGGAAATAGACCTGGTTTATAGAGTGAACTCCGCATATGCTAGAACACACAATGTCCCCAGAGAGGTACACATTAAATTTCTTAGGAAAAGCACAAGAGATGAAATTCTGAATACACAAAGGGGACAAGCCCTGATATACAAAGATAAGGAGATAACCATACTGAAACAGATCCCCAAGAAAGTGAGGGAGAAAAGAAAATATTATTCGCAATTGGCGAATAAATTATACCAGAAGGGGGTGTGGTTTCGTTGGTTGCTGCCTGAAGGTATGCTAATATTCTGGGAGGAGACAAGGGTCAGAATTAATACACCCAGAGAGGCACAGGCCTTTATGGAAAAAAATAAATTACTCCTAGAAAAACCAGAAGACATCCCAGTAGATGCACAAGACACGGGAGGGGCCGGAGCACTGCCAACAGGGGGAGATGGGGCGACATCAAGAAAGCTCAGATCACACAAATAAGTAAGAAAATCCACATGACACAAATTGATTGAAATTACTTATGAATTTACCACACTGACTATATGTTATTATGTAATATTTGAATGCTATGCAAATGTACACCATGAGTCTGGAGGGGGCGTATACCTACCGCAGTTTGCGGCTGCCACAATTTGTAACTTTCCCCATACCTTTTCCTTTTGCAAAACACCAAAAAACCAATAAAACTTTGTTTAAAAAAAAAAAAAAGAAGGAACTGGTGAGTAGAAGTAGGGAATGCGAGTTTAGGTGAACTTTGTAGCCCTTGCTGTGAATGTCTTTGGGCAGCATAACACCTAGCTGGAAACTCTCTGCTCGCTGTCACCCCTGCCCTAGTAACCTCCCGTCTTGACTACTGCAATAGGCTCTACGTGGGGTTGCCCTTGAAAAGTATCCAAATGTGTTCAAAATGTAGTGGCCCACTGGTGGGTTTGCATGTTTCACCTCTCTTGAGAAAGCTAAGTTGACTGCCGATTTGCTTCTGGGTCCAATTCCAGCTGCTAATGGTTACCTTTCAAGTCTTACTTTGCCAGAGGTTGGGTTATTTGGAGAATCACTTTTTTTCATCTACCTGACCCACTTTTAAAGAGGTCCATCTGCTGGAACCAAGAAGAAGGGTCTTCTCTGTGGAAGCTCCCCACCTGTGGAACATCATCATTGTGGAAATATGCCTGGCTTCACCTTGACGCTCTTTCTAAAGGCATAGTGCAGGGGTGTCCAAACTTGGGAACTTTAAGACTTGTGGACTTCAACTCCCAGAATTCCCCAGCCAGCCATGCTGGCCGGGGAATTCTGGGAGTTGAAGTCCACAAGTCTTAAAGTTCCCAAGTTTGGACACCCCTGGCATAGTGGAAGGCATAGTTTTGCAGGCAGGCCTGGGAACCTCAGGGGGATATGGCACATATCAAGTGGTTGGTTTAATTATCGTCCCTCAGGGGGACTATTGGGGTTTGTATTGGGGTTTTATTTCTACCTTGACTTACCATGAGTTGAGCAACCATATAGAGAAAGGAAGGAAGGAAGGAAGGAAGGAAGGAAGGAAGGAAGGAAGGAAGGAAGGAAGGAAGGAAGGAAGGAAGGAAGGAAGGAAGGAAGGAAGGATCCTGCTGTTTCCTTTGCCTTTATTTTAACAGAAAGTATAAGAAATTGTACCATGAAATCCAGGATTCTGGGAGGCCCACAACATTTTCGACTGTGTACATCCTAGCAAATATGATGCTCTATGCTCCAGAATGTACAAGCCTGGGGATACCTGGACTGTTGCTGCCCCTAGTGGTCATGTGGTGCTTTGCAGACCAAATAGCATTACACCAAGAGTGTTTTTGTTCTCCACAAGGGTATGGCCAAACTCTTTGATTAGGAAGAGCTGTTAGAAGCTATCATGTTTCTGTGGGAATCCTGCCTCTCACTGAAGGGCTTCTGATTTAAGGTGACCAATAGTTGGAGAAGGCAGAGGGCTAGGAGTTGCAGCACAAACGTGGCTATCAAATCAAGTAATTATTATCCACATTTATAATTATCCGCAGAAATCAGCACTTGCACATCCCACAAGGAAGAAAGCACTGAAGTCACTTGATCATAGTCTTTCTATCATGACAAAATGTGCTGTGCGTCTATTTAAAGTAGAGTCGTGTGTCTATCGACGTTAATGAGTATTCTATGTCTGCTTCCTTCCATCTACATTAACTAGCTCATAGAAGTTTTATAAAAGTGTGTGTCCTGTGTAATTCCTAGTGCACTTCCTTTTCTTTTGTGATAAATAAAATTCCAGAAGAATCCTTTTTGTACTGTTCACCTATGGCACCTTTTAGTAGTGAGATCAGTGGTCTAACTAATGGGGAAGGGATTTCTTCTTTGATCCTCTCATTATCTCTAATATGTTTTGCCTGATCAGCAGACCTAAAGGTTTTCACTTTAGCTTCCTGCCTTCCTGCCTGCCTGTCTCCTTCCCTCCCTCCCTCTCTCCTTCCTTCCTTCTTCCTTCCTGCCTGTCTCCTTCCCTCCCTCCTTCCCTCCCTCCTTCTTCCCTCCCTCCTTCCTTCCTGCCTCCTTCCCACCTTCTCTTCTTCCTTCCTCCCTCCTTCCTTCCTGCCTCCTTCCCTCCCTCCCTCCTTCCTTCTCCTTCCTCCCTCCCCCCTTCCTTCCTGCCTCCTTCCTCCCTCTCTCCTTCTCCTTCCTTCCTCCCTCCCTCCCTCCTCCTTCCTCTCTCCTTTTTCTTCTTTCCTTCCTTTCTCCATCCTTCCCTCCCTCCTGCCCTCCCACCCGCCTTCCCTCCCTCCCTCTTTTCTTTGCCATCCCTCCTTTTTTTCTCTGTCATGATATACAGAAGTTTCTGTTCATTGAACAATCAGAATGTTTAATAAAAAATATATAACTTGTATTTGGCTTGTCCTTTTAGTTTCTTTACTACGCGGCTTGAATCAATTCATACCGTGATGTAAATGAGGTGACTCCAATAAATGAATTCGAGATTTTTCACTAGATTTGCTTTAAAAATTTACCTTACTGATAAGCCACTTGTGAGTTGATTAAGGTGTATATTGAATTTCATCTGAACTTTGTTGGAGCTTTAATTCAAAAGGCTGAAACTGCGAATGCCAAATTTGCTGCATCAAAGACATTCATTAATGTTAGTATCACAGTATTACCCATCTCCTCTGATGCAAAGCTCCAAAATATCAGCTGGGGGGGTCATCCAAAGTTTTGGTAAAGTGATTTCCTTTTTCCTCTGGTTTCTAAGAAGCTTTGCCCAACAAATAGCAATAGCACTATACTGCTTCACAGTGCTTCTACAGCCCTCTCTAAGTGGTTTACAGAGTCAGCCTATAGCCCCCAACAATTTTGGGTCCTCGTTTTACCCATCTCGGAAGGATGGAAGGCTGAGTCAACCTTGAGCCTGGCGAGATTCAATCTGCCAAACTGCAGGCAGCCGGCAGTCAGCAGAAGTAGCCTGCAGTACTGCACTCTAACCACTGTGCCACCACGGCTCATTATGGGTAGTTTCTCAATTACAGCTCAAATGTGATCTATTAATCTTATTATTAGCACTTATATAGCACTTATATACCGCCCCCTCTCCCGAAAGGGACTCGGGGCGGTGTACAGTCCGTATTAAAAAACACCAAATAAAATACATGTATGCATAGGAGGAGGATAAAATAGACCAAAACTGTACAGCTAATAAATAAACAATATAAAATTTAAAATATCATACAATTTATACACTATCCCTCTAAAAGCCAGTAAAAAGTGTATGCCAGGGGGGGTAGACGTTCTAAATTATGCCAAACCAGCCAGTCGGAACAGGTGTGTCTTCAGTTTCTGTCGGAAGGAGCGGAGGTCAGTAGTAGTTCTAATGTCGGGGGGGAGGTCATTCCAGAGGGTTGGGCCCATCACAGAGAAGGATCTACTCCTAGGTGTCGCCCGCTGGCATTGCCTAGCGGACGGCACCAGGAGAAGGCCCTCCCTGTGTGAGCGGATAGGTCGCAGGGACGTGTGTGGTAGGATGCGATCCTGCAGATAACTAGGTCCTCCGCCATGGAGCGCTTTAAAGATGGTGATCAATACCTTGAAACGCACCCGAAAGGCTACAGGTAGCCAGTGCAGCTCGCGCAGGAGAGGTGTTACGTGGGAGTAACGGGTACTTCCCATAATAACCCGCGCGGCTGCGTTCTGAACTAGCTGCAGTCTCCGGACGCGTCCCAAGGGAAGCCCCATGTAGAGGGCGTTGCAGTAGTCCAGGCGAGACGTCACCAGCGCATGAGTGACCGTGCGCAAGGCACTCTGGTCCAGTAGGGGGCGCAATTGGCGCACCAGGCGAACCTGGTGGAATGCCCCCCTTGCCACGGCTGCCACATGGTCCTCCATTGACAGCCGGGCATCAAGGAGGACACCCAAATTGCGCGCCCGCTCCACAGGGGACAACTGTTCGCCCCCTATGGCCAGCGATGGAGTCAGCTGGCTGAACCGAGGTGCCGGCAACCACAGCCACTCGGTCTTGGAGGGGTTGAGTTTGAGTCTGTTGTCCCCCATCCAGACCCCGACGGCCTCCAAACACCGGGACATCACTTCGACAGCCTCGTTGGGATGGTTTGGGGTTGAAATATACAGCTGAGTATCATCAGCGTAGAGATGGTACTCAACCCCAAAACCACGGATGATCTCACCCAGCGGCTTCACATATGCGTTGAACAGGAGAGGCGAGAGGACCGACCCCTGTGGCACCCCACAAGTGAGTGGCCTCAGGGATGACCTCTGTCCCCCTGTCAACACACATTGCTTCCGGTCGGAGAGGTAGGAGCCGAACCACCGCAAAACGGTGCCTCCGACTCCCATCCCCTCCAACCGGCGCAATAGGATACCATGGTCGATGGTATCAAAAGCCGCCGAGAGGTCTAATAGGACCAGGATAGAGGAGCAACCCCTATCTCTGGCCCTCCAGAGATCATCGACCAACGCGACCAAGGCTGTCTCGGTGCTGTGCCCGGGTCGGAAGCCGGACTGGCGTGGGTCTAGATAATCGGATTCGTCTAGGTGTTGCGGGAGCTGCTGCGCCACCACATTCTCAACAACCTTCGCCACGAAGGGGAGGTTGGAGACTGGACGATAGTTAGCTAGCTCCATTGGGTCGAGCGAAGGCCTCTTGAGCAAGGGTCTCACCACCGCCTCTTTCAAGGCGGTTGGTAAGTATCCCTCACCCAGTGATGCGCTCACCAGGCCCAGGAGCCAGCCTCGTGTCACCTCCCAGGCTGCCAGTACCAGCCAGGAGGGGCACGGGTCCGTTAAACAAGTGGTGGGTCGCAGCCGTCCACGTAACCTATCCAAATCCTCGGGGGCAACAGAGTCAAACTCATCCCAGAGTGGTCTCTCAAGACTCGCTGTTGGCGGCTCGTCTGGTCCACTGACGGAGGTCCACCCGCTCCGGATCTGATCGATTTTGTCTTGCAGATATTCTCCAAACTCCTCTGCTCTTCCCTGCAAGGGCGCCTCCCGCGTCTCCTGCAACAGGAGAGAGCGGGTCACCCTAAACAGGGCGGCAGGGCGGTTATCCGCAGACGCAATGAGAGCGGCACAATGCCTACGTTTGGCCGCTTTCAATGCCACAAGGTAAGTCCGTAAAAAGGCTCTTACCTGTGTTCGGTCAGATTCGGAGCGTGAGGACCTCCACCTGCTCTCTAGACGTCTCCTATGGCGCTTCATCACCCTGAGCTCCTCGGTATACCAAGGGGCCCGGGTGGCTCGCTGCCGCAGGAGAGGTCGCAGAGGCGCGACCCGGTCTAAGGCCCCCGCCGTCGCCCTATTCCAGGCGTCGACTAGGTCCTCCGACCGAGCGCGGGTTAGGGCTACAGGTAACGGCCCAAGCTCCGCCTGGAACCTATCCGGTTCCATCAAGTGCTTGGGGCGGTACCAGCTTGAACATACTGGTTCCGCCTCCTCGCGGTGGAGGGTAGCGCCAGGGAAGTCGAGCTGGAGATATGAGTGATCTGACCATGACAGGGGCATAATCTCTAAATCCCCTATTCCCAGATCACTCGTCCACTGTTCAGATACAAAGATAAGGTCCAGTGTGTGGCCGCCTTCATGTGTGGGGCCCTGAATTAGTTGGGTCAGGCCCATGGCTGTCATGGAAGCCATGAACTCCCGAGCCACCTCAGACGCTGCTCCCGTCGACGGCAGGTTGAAATCCCCCATAACCAAGAGTCTGGGAATCTCAACCGCCGTCTCCGAGACCAGCTCGAGGAGCTCGGGCAGGGCCGCTGACGTATAGCGAGGAGCCAAGTATACAATCAGCAGACCCCACTGCCTCCCTGGGCCCCATTTCATACCCAGCGACTCACACCCGGGTATCTGAGGAACAGTGAACTCCCTCGGCTCTAGACAATCCCGTATAACTACCGCCACCCCACCACCCTTACCCAGGGCCCGAGGCTGATGGAATGCACGGAAACCCGGTGGGCACATTTCCACGAGGGGTAAACCACCCTCGTGGCCCAACCAGGTTTCCGTTATCCCTGCAAGGTCTAGCTCCCCCTCCGAGATCAACTCGTTAATGAGGGGGGCCTTGTTGGTCACAGACCTTGCATTGCAGAGCATCAGCCTAAGGCCCTGGCTCTGTAGTTCCCGACCACCTAGGCTGCGGGGGTTGGTACAAGCGACCGGGCGTAGCCAGCAGCCACGGTCTCCCAACCGACCTTGCGATCTTTTCTTGTCCTCGCATCCCCCCCTCCCCGCGACCGTTGTAATAAAACAACCCTCTACTGGAATTACTTGTTCCCTCTCCCCCCTCACCCCGCTCACTTCCTTCGTAGACTCACCTGTTCGTCTGGCGTTGGCTTCCCTCCTGGCCTGATTATCCCCCCTCCCTTTCCTAGAACCCCCTAAAAACACAATAAAACATTTTGATAAAAAGCCCCTCAGCTTCCTTTTCTTCCACCTCTCGGGGTTCACAAACCCGTCATCAAGGCTGGACCTTGAAAGGGCCCGGGGCCAAACCTGCGAGAGAGGGGCTTCTCGCAGGTGGAGCAAGTCTGACCTCGAATAAATTGATTGAATAGTGAAAGACCCAGTAGGGTAAGGTGTTGATAAAACAAAGTTGATAGGTAATAGCCGGCAGGGCTGGGTCGCAATGAGGACCAGAGTCTTAAGGTTTAGATGTTAAGTGATGGTAAAAATGTCTGGATGGTAACTTCAGAGGAAGATGGTAAGTAGTAGATGATAGATAGATGGTAAATAATATTTGGATGGTAATAATGTCAAGATGGTAACTCCAGAGGAAGGGGGGGGGGAAGTGAGAGATATCCAAGTGGCGCAAATGGTGGGAAGAGGCAAAGATGGTCAATGGGAGACAGATGGTTCAAATGGTCCCAGATGAATATAAGTTCCTTAATGGGTGGGGGGGGCTTCATTATCCTAATTGTTTTAGGCTGGGTAGCTGCTCAGGCCTGTCCATAGCCCCAAATGCCTGCTCAGGCTGCTCCAGCCTGTCCACAGCCCCATGTCCAACCCCAAGTCCAGATCTCCAGTGGCCTCAAGGCTCCAAGACATCCCCGGCCATTATTTCAGTGCCTCACCAGTCTTTGGTGCCTCTCCAGCGCTCCGTTGTTACTGCCTTGTTCCTCCCTGTGCCTCCGTGCCTCCGGTGCTGATGGTGACCCTCCGGTGCCTCAGGTGGCTTTCTGGGGGCTCTCTGGGGGCTCTCCGATGGTGCCCATTCCTTCCCTTTTATTATCCGGCTTTTCGGCTCTTTTTTGAATTTACCGGCGCCTGCGCCGCCCGCGCAGCCGCACTGCGCCGTCGCCATGTTCGTAGGCTTCTTCCCAGCCGAATGCCGCTTACAATCTTCCGCTCCTTCCTGCCCTCCGATCTCCACCGACCACCCTGGAAGGCCAGAACTGGCCCAAAACAAGCCAGGGTGGACGGGCTATCAACTCTCGGCCCCCTCTGGTGTCACAGGGCCGGTTGCAGTCCTTTACCCGGTCGGGCGCTCCATAGTTCGCTCCGGAGCTCAGGAGGCGACCGCCATCGTTGGAAGCTCCTCCTCCTTTTAATCAACACCCTGAACCATATTTAAAGCAACAAAAAAACAACTAAAGCTATCACTAATGAAATTGAGCTGGTTGAGGAAATGCATCTGCCTTGTTTTCTTTCAAGCTGGTTAAGTGTTTTGAGTGAGCACCGAGATGTCGTAGAAGACCACTGCTGAAAAAAATGATGTGGATCTCATACAGACAGATGAATGGGCCAGTTGATCGCCTATATCTGTTTAGCCATGTACTCTATCAATTTTATTTTTGTATTTCAAAGCAAAGACCAGAAGAGTTCTGACAAATTGTCCTTCGTTGCACCTTCCATTCACAATATGCAGCCAACTGGCTCTTGCTAAGTTTGCATCTAGCTGCATTCAGAGGCATCCACATTTTTTCATCATTCATGGAAAAAGTTAGAAAAATTAATCAATGGAACAAGTCTCCGGAAATTGTGAGTGCTCCAACACTGGAGGTTTTTAAGAAGAGACTGGACGCCCATTTGCCTGAAATGCTATGGGGTTTCCTGCTTAAGCAGGGGTTGGACTAGAAGACCTCCAAGGTCCCTTCCAACTTTGTTATTCTGTTAAATACCGACAATACAGACAAAAGAATCCTTTAATCCAATAGAAAGCAACAAGCAAATAAAAGCCTACTTACCAAAGAACGAAGCCACACTTTCCACATTTTCAAAGACTCCGTTGAAGAAGGTGATGTTATCTGAGGGGAAACAAAAACTATTCAAACATAAATAGTTTCTAAATATAAAGATATTGATTTCAGAAGAGAAAGGGGCTGGACTTGGTTATTACTAGGATGGGAGACCATGTGGAGTTTCCCAAATTGTAAGCTAGCCTGGGAATTTGAAAAACCACCCCAGCAGAAGGCAGTGGAACAGCAGTTCTCGACTGGTATGAAGAGTTGAGCAGAACTCAAGGAAATCTTTCCTCCCCCACCCCCACCCCCATCATGAACCTTTTTCAGAACTTAAGAAAAATGAGTGTGTGGATTGGAATCTGAGTGAGATTGAATAGAATAGAATAGAATAGAATAGAATAGAATAGAATAGAATAGAATAGAATAGAATAGAATAGAATAGAATAGAATAGAATAGAATAGAATAGAATAATTTATTGACCAAGTGTGATTGGACACACAAAAATTTGACTTTGGTGCATACGCTCTCAGTATATATAAAAAGACAATATACAATATACAAGAATCATAAGGTACAACACTTAATGATAGTCATAGAGTACAAATAAGCAATCAGGAAAACAATCAATATCAAACTGTTACAGTCCTTCAGTCATAAGTGGGAGGAGATGGGTGATAGGAATGATGAGAGGATTAATAGTAATAGTAATGCAGCCTTAGTGAATAGTTTGACAGTGGTGAGGGAATTATTTGTTTAGCAGAGTGATGACATTCGGGGGGGAAATTATTCTTGTGTCAAGTTGTCTTGGTGTGCAATGCCCTATAGTGGGTTTTGAGGGTAAACATTGAAACATGTCCAGGATGTGAGGGGTCTGTAGATATTTTCACTGCCCTCTTTTTGACTCGTGCAGTGTACAGGTCCTCAATGGAAGGCAAGTTGGCAATAATTGTTTTTTCTGCAGTTCTGATTATCCTCTGAAGTCTGTGTCTGTCTTGTTGGGTTGCAGAACCAAACCAGACAGTTATAGAGGTACAGATGACAGACTCAATGATTCCTCTGTAGAACAGAATCAGCAGCCCCTTGGGCAGTTTGAGCTTCCTGAGTTGGTGCAGAAAGAATATTCTTTGTTGTGCTTTTTTGATGACATTTTTGATGTTCGGTGTCCATTTTAAATCCTGAGATATGATAGAACCTAGAAACCTGAAGGTCTCTACTGTTGATACTGTGTTGTTTAGTATTGTAAGAGGTGGTAGTATGGGAGGGTTTCTCCTAAAGTCTACCACTTTATGGTATGGGTTATGAAATGGGTTACAATCTCCATTGATTTAGGAATTCTGAACCTCATAGTAGGTGATTGAGAGCTATCTTGCAATTATCTCAGCATGAAAAATTGGAGATTCTACATTCTCCTAATGCAAGATTTCTCAGTCAGGCAACCTTGGGACTTCTGAGAGTTGATGTCCACACAGCCTAAAGTTGCCAGATTTGAGGAACAGTGTCCTCTTGAAGAGACTATTCGTAGCTGGTGTTCTCTGATCTGGGGTTGTTTTCTTGCAGAGGTTTCATTAATCAACTAGGTAAAATCACCAATGCCCTGAAGACATGACCTAGTTGGGTAATGAAATGTCTGCAAGAAAACAACCAAGCTCTGAGAGCACTAAGGACTCCACTGTCCTGATATATCGGAAGAACATTACAAAAATCACAGCAATTATACCACATCTTATAGCAACAGGAGGCAAATTTCACCTTTACAAGATAAAAATTCAAGATCCACCATCTGTCTCTTAATCTCTTAGTCCCAAACAGAAACTGTTTTTTTTAAATGAGTATGTTTGTAAAAGCAGAACAGAATGGACTTCACAATGTGTCCATACAAACGTATAAAAATATACATTCGATGTCTCCACTTTTGCCAGTTTTATTTTGGTAGTGTAATTTAGGGTGACTGTTTTGTTACTGGCGTTGCTCAAATTATTGGGCTATTTCCCAATGTAGTTGGGATACGGTGGCTCAGTGGCTAAGATGCTGAGCTTGTCGATCAGAAAGTTTGGCAGTTTGAATCCCTAGCACTGCGTAATGGAGTGAGCTCCCGTTACTTGTCCCAGCTTCTGTCAACCTAGCAGTTCGAAAGCACGTAAAAAATGCATGTTGAAAAATAGGAACCACCATTGGTGGGAAGATAGCAGTGTTCCGTTCGTCTTTGGCATTTAGTCATGCCGGCCACATGACCACAGAGACATCTTCGGACAGTGCTGGCTCTTCAGCTTTGAAATGGAGATGAGCACCGCCCCCTAGAGTCAGGAACGACTAGCACATATGTGCAAGGGGAACCTTTACCTTTATCTTGTCCCAATGTAGCATAAGTAAATGCAAGAACTATGGGGAAATTCCTTTATTCTGCAGATCACTTTGACAAAATTTGGCAAAAAAGTGATTTAATATGAAGAGAGAAGTCAAACATATGGCCATTTCCCCTCCCCTTAATGTGAATTGGTAGCATTCCGCACAATCTCATATTTCTGCAGCTAAGAAGCCTTTTAATTGCTTTTTTTCTTCCTCTTTGGTGAACTTTGCTTCAAATCCTGCCTCTGATTTGTTGAAGGGAGTAATTCAATCCTTCAAGGGAAGATAATAATTTAATGTTTTCATTATCTATTAATGCCTTAAAACCTCTCGGAAACAAGAGGTCAGGCTTAGAATGCAGAAGGACTCTGAAATTTCCTTTCTTGTTATTTCCAGTCCTGAACATCTCAGTGGAGAGCCAACCCAGAGGATAAAGTTATTTATTTAAGGTTTTTTTTAAAGTTGTCACATGTCTTGATTGCCCCACTCCAAAACCAACTCTGGATAGCTTTGCAATTAAAAACATAGCAGCAATCTCTCTATATATATATAAATGGTTGTGTGTGTGTGTATGTTCCAACATAATGCCTCGAGCAATTTAACCAAACTTGGTACACAGGGTTTTGTCCTAGGTTTCCTGATACAGTAAAAAGCACACACTTAGTCCCAAAAGCCCTCTTTTTATTTCAAAGGCTGTGAATTATGTTCATTCACAGCCCATAATGAGTCCCCAATAGTTGTAAAGAGTCCTACAGTAGGCTGCCAAAGTCCTTCAGGATAAGGCTGATAAGCACCCATCTTTATCTTTCTTGAAATGCTGCCAAAGACTTGATTGGCAATTAGCTTGGCAAGGCCACATGGAGCACAGAGTCAAAACGGAGCTTCAGAAGGTAAACTGACTAGCATGAAACAAGTTGCTTCCTGCAAAGGCTCACATATCCTATGGTAGGGGCCAATCACTTCCAAGCCTTACTCCCGAGTCATCCCTTCTTTCTTAACTGTTCTTGCCTTCTGGCAGCTCTGCGCATGCCCGCATTGGGAACAGAGGGAGCCTGTTCCTCTGCCTCATGGCTGTCCAACTCTGGAGGCTCCAGAGGCAGCACATAACTCCCAGATGGCCCTGGCCCCCTCTCTGCATCCGATGCAGAGCCCTTGTCCGAGCCTTCCCCGGACTCAAGGACTGCCCCATGTTCCTCCACAACCTCCTTGCTGTCTGACTCTGCTGCCAGCTCCGCAGGCTGCCAGCAGACCACAACACACAGATGACTTACTCTCTGGGAAAAAATACTGTAGGGTTATGACAGCCCTATCACCCTTCAGTGTGTATCTGTGTGTCTGTGTGGATGTGTTCCAGCATAACTCCAGAATGCCTGGGCTGCTGAAATGAAAAAGACTGAATTATGCCTACAGTGTCAAGTCACAGTACTTTTGACAGTGATAGTGTACAATTTGGATTCAAGTTCTGTTAAGATACAGCCTGTTATGGCTTAAAATGGCTTCTACTGTACAGCACAGTGGAGTTGCCATGGTAATGGCTTTGCAGTACTCCACAAGGGGGCTCCCTCTAACACAGGATTGGGATAAATGCATACCAGGGCTATGCCGGGTTATCAGCAATCACTCAGAGGGAGCAAATCTAAAAAAATGCTCATTCCATTTTATGATTTCAAGAGGTTCAACCCTACACAAATCCAAGACCCGAGAGAAGAACTGGGTTTTAGATAAAGACAGTAGGGTGAAGATTGCATGAAGTTCTGGAGAGATGCTGTCTCAAAAGATGGATAGCATGGAAACATCCTAACATATAGCTGAAATCCTCTAGTCTACATTGCTCAGCTATGGTAGAAAATAACAGGGATGATCTTGGAGAAGAACTGCAGACACTATTAGCAAACCAAGAATTCATTCTGGAGAAATAAAAAGAAAGAAACTTACAATTGTCCAACTATTTCTCTTTGGTGTAAACTTTGGTATAAAAGACTTACGTCAGCCTTTTGAGGTGGACCAGGTCAGGAAACAGGGACCATCCAAAAGGCCAGAAGCCTACTTTATTGACAGACTCTTGACAGCCCTATCAGCATTTCTCTGCCCTTCCTCTTGTACCTAAGTGGGTCATGATGATGCAGTCTTGAGTTTCTTCCACACACGTTTCTGTTTTTCCAAGCTAAGTTCATGTTTCGCTAATGGTCTCAACAGATCTTCTCCAGGGTTTTCTCAACCCCTGCCTTTAATCTGGCTGCTTCCAGTTATTAGCTGGCAATTTAGGAGAAAAGGTGGAGAGTTGAGATTCCAGGGCTTTGTAACTCTTTGTTTGCCCTCCCCCAAAAAAACAACGACAAAAATGACTGTCTTAAAAAGTATATCTTACTTAGATTTCTTTCTGCTGCATGTGGGAGGTCCAGAGAAATACCTCTAGCTCCTGTCTCTGATCCTTGAGTACCTGCATTAACCATGATGGGGGGGGAGAGAGGGAAAGGGAAAGGGGGAAGGGAAGGATGGAGAGGGTGGGAGAGAGAGGGAGGGAGGGGGAGGGAGGGAAAGAGATAGGGAGGGAGAGGGGGAGAGAGAGAGGGAGAAGGGGAGGGAAAGAGGGAGGGAGAGGGAGGAAGGGAGAAAGGGGGAGGGAGGGAGATAGAGAGGGAGGGAGGGGGAGGGAAGGAGGGAGGGAGAGAGATCGGGAGAGAGGGAAGGAGGGAGGGAAAGGGAGGAAGAGGGAGGGAGGAGAGAGAAAAAGATGGATTCAAAGGGGAAATCAAATTAGCTCTTGAGGATAGGTTAGCATCCCTAAAACCATTCCACACTTGACAAAAGATAAACGTAGATTGAACCCCTCCCCACTTCCCACAAGAATGATGGACATGAAGTTACAAAAAAGTGATGGAATCATGTTTTTATGCATAATAACTGAAGCAGGATTATTGTATGCACAAAGATGGGGGAAGATTCGGCATTATCCACAATAGAAGAATGCCTGTTGGAAGTGACGGAACTTTCGGAAATGGCTTAAATTGTCTTCTTTGATCAGAGAAAGGATCAAAATCTATATGTATTAATGGCTTGAAAACCCTTATGGATTTTTTTTCGTGAAGCAGAAAAAAAATGAATGTATTATTTTGATGGTTTTTGATGATTAGACAGGATAGATTATAGAAAAGAGAGCGTCATATTGTAGCCGTAGAGTAAGAGGCAAAAAGCTGTAAAGATCAGCAGCTATTTCTTTGTATTATTTTTCTTTCTTTTATATTTTTCTGTTATTTTTTCCTTCTCTTGCACTTTTCACTTACATTTTGATTTCTCTTTCATAGTTTGCATTAGTTTTTTATTCATTTTTAACTTCCTTTTTAACATCCTTAATAAAATTATACATACATGTGTGTGTGTGTGTGTGTGTGTGTGTGTTACAACCCCTGGTATGCCCAAATATGGGAGGGAACTCACTACTCCCCCTTTCTGTCTATCGGCTCACTACAGGAGACCATCCAGGCAGAAAACCATATTTTTAATGTTGCCTTTTTATATTTGTGTTGTATTTGTGCTGATAAATAATATAAATAGCTTGAAATAGATCTATACTAGTCTCCCTTTATTTATTTATCAGCACAAATACAACACACACACACACACAT
This sequence comes from Natrix natrix natrix, assembly GCA_029891615.1. Lineage (NCBI taxonomy): Eukaryota > Metazoa > Chordata > Lepidosauria > Squamata > Natricidae > Natrix > Natrix natrix. The sequence continues at coordinate 42,330 of JAKRSK010007642.1, forward strand.
ATATACCCATGCATATACATACACATATACATATACATATATACCCATGCATATACATATACATATATATATATACCCATGCATATACATATACATATACATATACATATACATATACATATACATATACATATACATATCTGTACACCTAGGAATATCCTTGCTAAGGAGTCAGCACCAGATTTTAGTTTCTAATTCTATATCCACTAGTTTAGAAATCTCCTAAAATTATCGGTCCTTTTTGCCTAAGATTAGAGTAATTAGTTAACCAAATTAGTAACAGTAATAGAGTTGGAAGGGTCCTTGGAGGCCATCTAGTCCAACACCAAATGGTTGTCCAATCTCTTCTTAAAGGCCTCCAGTGATGGAGCACCCACAACCTGAAGGCAACTTCTGTTCCACTGGTTGATTGTTCACACTGTTGGGAATTTTCTCCTTAGTTCTAGGTTGCTTCTCTCCTTAGTTCCATCCATGGTATCTTGTCTTGCCTTCAGCTCCTTAAGTAAATAGGTTGTGCCCGCCCGCCCACCCCGCTTCCTTGTGGCAGCCCTTCAAGTATAGGAAAGCTGCTATCATGTTATCCCTTTTCCTTCTTTGCACTAGACTAAATATACCCAATCCCTGCAATCATTCTTCGTATGTTATAGATTCTAGGCCCCAGATCATCTTTGCTATTTATACAGATTATTAGAAAATAATTCTTTGATAAGAGAAGAATTATTCCTATCCACAGAGAAATCCTAACTCTCCAATCAAGGCTTACAGTGAGCACCACAAGAAGGTCATTATGGGTATCATTCAAAAACAATTAAGTATTTTACTGTTAATCTGATCATGTTATTACTTAATAGTCATACAAAATAAAAACAGCTTATTCAGCCATCGGTGTGTATATTATCTGCAGCATTCCATTCTAGAAATCTGCTAGTGTTATTATTATTATATACTTTATTCATTAAACATGAAACTCAGCCAACTGAACATTCAAAAATGCATTACAAATACCAGTGACTGGTGCTAATGCTTGATACGGTTTGCTGCCAGCGTCCTAGGTATCAACCAAGGACCTTCTTAAAATATAAGATCTTCCAAGTAACACAGTTTTTTGCAGTTCCGCTGGTGTTATTGCAGGAAGCTGCAATTTGTTAATGTATCTTATAAAATTCTTGGACATGGTGCCAAGTGCCCCGATGACAATGGGTATCACTGTTACATGCTTCATCCATAGCCGTGTAGTTTCGATGGCCAGGTCGCGATATTTCATGATTTTTTTCTAGTTCTTTTTCTTCGACTCTGGCATCTCCAGGAACAGCGATATCAATAAACTGTACACTTCGGCCCTCTACAACCGTGATATCTGACGGGTTGTGCTCCAAATGTTGTTGTTGTTGTTATTATTATTATATTAATCTTTGGTGAGATTCACAGCCTTTGAGGCTGGTTAGTAACTCAACAGCTGGAGTCCTAACCAAGGACCTAGGAACTGTTAAGGTAACGTCGGAGGATGTAAGCTCTTCCAAGTAGGGTGGTTTTTTGTAGAGTCAGAATGTTCAAGTCCAATAAATTTAGAATTTCCAAATAGCGAGGTAACCCTTTAGGTATTGCTCCAAGGGCTCCAATTACAATCAGGACAACACTCGATTTCTTTATTATTATTATTTTTTCTAGTTCTTTTTCTTCGACTCTGGCATCTCCAGTAACAGCGATATCAATAAACTGTACACTTCAGCCCTCTACAACCGTGATATCTGGCATGTTGTGCTCCAAATGTTGTTGTTGTTGTTGTTACTATTATTACTATTATTACTATTATTGTTATTATTGCTATTATTGCTATTATTGCTATTATTGCTATTATTGCTATTATTGCTATTATTGCTATTATTGCTATTATTACTATTATTACTATTATTACTATATCATTATTTAAATCTATAAGCCACCTGACTCCCAATTATCATAAAATAAATAACAGACAACTTTATTACCAAATTGAATCAATGGGATTTCATGTGTAGATCTACTTTTACTTTGTTTTACACAATAAGATTAATAACTATAGCCACATCCATTCTGCCTACAGAAATACACCCCAAGGACTTATTTGAACAAACTGCCTATACCAAATAACATAGAGAAGAGGAAGGGAACAAAACAGGAAACGGCATGATTTTTCACTTACCACCATTATGTAAAATCATCAATACAGTCATCAATAGAATTATCAGCATTATTTTTCAGGAAGCTTGCCTGGTGGATTAAATATGTACAATGTTTATATACATGTCCTTTATGACAATAAAGTATGGTTCACCCATGGTACAGCATCAACTTACTTGTGCTACATCTGTGTGTAGCAATAGCACTTAGATTTATATACCACTTTAGAGTGCTTTTTACAGCCCTCTCAAAGCAGGTTACAGAGTCAGCCTCTTGCCCCCAACAATCTGGGTCCTCATTTTACTGACCTCAGAAGGATGGAAGGCTGAGTCAACCTTGAGCCTGGTGAGATTCAAACTGCCAATTGCAGGCAGCTTGCAGGCTGCAGTGCTGCATTCTAACTACTGGGCCACCGTGGCTCTTTAATTACCTTTAATTGTCATGTGTAACCACATGGTAATTACCAAAGCAGATGTTTATGGAGATTCTCAATCACCCATGTCCCAAAAATGCTTTTCCACTTCCTTGGCTTTTCTTTTCTTGAAGACGTTTCACTTCTCCAAGAAACGTCTTCAGTTCTGTCTCAGAACTGTCTCAGAGCTGAAGAAGCTTCTTGGAGGAGAAGTGAAAAGTCTTCAAGAAAGTCCAGTTACCTTCCAAAAAGCACCTTCAAAGCTGGTGTTATTGTAAAACATCTCCCAGAAACAGATTCCATCCAGATGTGCTAGCGTTTACATCCTGTAATGCCAAAGGAACCAAACTGATCCTACCAAATTATGCGAACTGAATTCTAACACATTTAGGTTGGGTTGAATGTTTGAGCTGCTTTTTGCTAGTGCCAACTCACACCAAAAAGGATTAAAACATTTGGCTGCTTCCCAATTTAGAAGAGGACAAAATTATTCAAGCAGGAATCTTGGTGGAGTTTTGGAACTAGACAGCTGTGCAGAGAAAGAGAGAGAGCAGATGCTTCTCCCTTTCTCTTGGTAGAATTTCAGATTGTTCGGTGAACTGATGAGTAACTTCAAGAAAAACAAACGGCGGGAGAGAAAGGGAAAGAATATTTTTGCATCGTGTAAAATTCATTTGTTCAGTTCCTTTGCACTAATTTAGCATGTAGCTTTTAGAAGGAAGGGAAAGGAAAATTGCTCAGTTGGGTTGAGATGAGCTCTCACATATTCGGGTGGTTGCAAAAAGTAAAATTGTGTAGTAGAGTTGCAAAAAGTGTCACACGGAGTTCAACACTTCAGGCAGGACATTTGGGGCAATACACATTTCGAATAGCCACATCCTGTCTGGTATATAAAAAAAATTAATCCCCAAAAGTGATTGTTTTTAGTTGCTTATATATCTAATGTCTACACTGTCCATTTTACTTAAGTAACTTTGGGTGGTTTACAAACAGCATCATAAAATAATATAAAACGTGACTAAAAAGCAAAGTTAAAATGGTCTAAACACATAGTTAAAATTTGCAAGTTAAAAGTAAATCAAAGTTTGAAAAGTTTTGCCCACAATCCAAAAAGCATAAATTAATGCCACATAAAGCTTTTGTTACAGGTATCATTGAATAAGTTTTTACACATTTTGGATACTCAGTGGAGTTTTTGCATCCCTCTAACCAAGATGTGGAAGGGCTGTTTACGGTTGGACAGTAGTGTTACTACGTACAGATTGCAAGACAGATCTGAGATTACATGGGCAGAGCTTATCTATGACCAACTATGGGGGGGGAGGGGGAGTCCGTTGTTTTCAAAATAAGTCTCTGAGCCACCATACTTGACCTAACCTGAACCTGTCCCCTCTGCAACCTTGGTCTGATCACCACTCTTAGTACCCCGCTGACACCAAGGGAAGTCCTCCACCCTTTTGTAGATGAGCTGTAACCCAATACTTAAATAGATGAACTGGAAGCCTTCTACAGAAGCATAGGACTATATTCTAGCTCTAGAATGTACCCATATTTTGTACACACTGCACGGATCTTAGCACTATCTTTATACTAGAATGCTCTAATTAGAAGTTCAATTTCTGACTTAGATTGTAAGTATCTACAGGATGGCATGCTTCCAGCAGAGCGTGAGGTGGTGCCAGGTGGATGCTTAGGATCCTAACTCAACTTCCGAGTTCTCAAACCGAGGGTCAACGTGTGTTTACCTGGGAAGCAAACTCTTTGGATAACTGGAATTATAGAATACTGCCAGATCTGCAAAAGTCCAACCCATCACAAAGTGGCAACAAAGAGATTGAAAAGAAAACCCTCTAACTCTGCCACCATCCAGTGGCCATGGAAAATTTGTGAGTCAGTCCTGATCAGTATGCTGGTGGCTATATCCTTGGGTTTTCCTTTCTCCTGAAATTGACTTCCAGGTTCACATGTCTCAGTTCAGAAAACTGGCTAATAATTCACTCGCTGTCGATTCCGAAGCCCTTCCACCCTAAAATATGGGAAACATTGCTTACCTTGAATGGTATTTTTCAAAGGAAGGTATAAAAGGAAGAACTTGGCCTTAAAGAGGTTAGGCTTTAGTGATTTATACCTCTTTGGCTCTGCCCGTGCCCTCCCTTAGTCACATGACTACTCTACTTTCTTCATCAACCCAAATTCAACCTTTTTCAATTGTCCCTTTCATTAAAATTTCGGCAGGTTGCAATTCCTAGTGCAGCAAGGGTGAACATTATAGATCATTTATGTACTTAAGGTTATATTCAGTTGGGGGTTTTATAACCCCCACACACCGGGCTCCTGAAAGCTATCCTAATACAGGCCTTGTTGTCATGAAACAATGGCTCCTTTGTTATCACCTGTCCTGCTAAGTCAGATGACGACCGGTGAGCAAGAACTTAATAAACAGCTTCATTCATGGTTGAGGGACAGGTGAAAATGTAGACGATAGGGCAGAGCCCCCAAATCTCTCAGTGCTGAAAAGCTTGGGGGTGGGGAAGGGCTTGGGGAAAAAAACCATCGAAAGGGTCTACTATAGAATTATGGAATCATGGAGTTTCGGAAGGGGCCGCAAAGATCATTTAGACCAGTGATGGCTAACCTTTTTTCTAAAGGTGTGCAAAAATTGTGTGTGTGCGTCCTATCACTCATGCGCACACGCCCCCCCCCCCACCTGCACATGCACGAGAGACCGCCCCACCTGAGCATGCACAAGCAACCTCCCCACCGCATATGCATGAGGGTGGTTTCCTGAAACCTGGGGAGGGCAGAAACGGCATCCCGCGGCCTCCGGAAGGCTGAAAATCAGCTGGCCGACAGGCGCAGGGGCACCAGAGTTGAGGTCTGCTGTGCCAGCAAATATGGCTCCGTGTACCACCGGTGACAAGCACACCATAGGTTCGTGATCACAGATTTAGGCCAATTCTTTGCAGAAAAACCAACAAAAGCTATTCTCACGAGGTCCCTGTCCAGTTTCTTTGCCCCAGAGATTGAGGACCCACGCAATCAATTGTTCCACTGTGGTATCAGATCTTACTATCTGGATGATTTTTTTTCCGGAAAGGCAGGCAAGAGAATGATGGGAACCCACCAATTGCAGCCAGGTCGTCCTCAAGTTATGACCTTAATGGGAGTCCACCCATTGAGATCGTTGAGTCATAATGGTTGTTAAATGGGTCAACCTGATTTTATGTCGGGGGTTTTTTGGGGGGGTGGCAGCCATTAAGCAAACGCTTAAATGATTGTTTAAGCGAGCCTATTGCTTGCTATGACATGTCTTGCCAAAAACCGGAAGCAACCCTAGGAAGACCACACCTGGAATACTGCAACCAATTTGGCTGCCACCCAAAAAAAAAACCGACGTAAAATCAGGCTGACCCATTTAACAACCATGATGACTCAACGATCTCAATCTCATCATACTACAAAAAAGATGTTGAGACTTTGGAAAAAGTTCAGAGAAGAGCAGCTAAGATGATCCAAGGCCTGGAGACTAAACCACATGAAGAAGGGCTGCAGGTTTTGGGTCTGGCTAGTGGAAAGAAAAGAAGAATTAGGGGTGACATGGTAGCAGCATTCCAGTATTTGAGGGGCTGCCACAAAGAAAAGGGGGTCAAGCTATTCTCCAAAGACGAGAGACAATGGTTCGAAACTGATCCAAGAGAGAAGCAACCTGGAATTAAGGACAATCTTCCTAACAATGGGGACAATTAACCAGTAGAATGGCTTCCCTCCAAAAATTGTGGGTGCTCCATCAATGGAGGTTTTTAAGAAGAGAGTAGACAGTCTCTTGTCTGAAATGGTATAGGTTCTCCTGCTTGAACAGAGGGCTGGACTGGAAGACCTCCAAGGTCCCATCTAGTCTATTCTCTGTAAAAATGTTGTAAAACACAGTGACGGGGCCACAGGATGCTGCAAAGAGCCTTAAATGTGGCCATGTTACCAAATGCCTGATATGTGGTCACTAACTTTAGATTAGGATCATAAGCAGAGGTGGGCTTCAAAAGTTTTAGCAAGGGGTTCTCTGCCTGGCTGCTGGGTGGGCGTGGCCATGGTGGGCATGGCCTAGTCAACCTCCTGCACCATCACACGGGGGGAGCTTTTTACCCTCCCCAGGCTTTGGAGGCTTTCCTCGAGCCTCCGCGAGGGCGAAAATGGCCTCTCCAGGTTCTGGAGGTCCTCTGGAGGTCAGAAACAGGCCTGTTTCTGTCCTTCCCAAACTTCTGGCCTGTTTTTAGCCCTCCCTGAGCCTCCGTGCATGACCTGCACTTACCTGTATCCAAAATGGGTCACGTGGGGACTCCTGGGAGGGGAGGAGTGGGCGAGGCCAGCCAGGAGTGGGATTTGTGCGTTCTCCAAACTGCACAGAATCTTAGCTAGAGGTTCTCCCGAACCTCCAGCATCTCACCCATGAATAAGTCCCTTTTTTAAAATTGTTGAGTGACCAATCTCATGTTGAGGACTAGCAGTGGACGCATGGAAGTGTGCTCAAGTGCATGTACACTAAGAGTGAAGTCATGCGCTTCTAGTGCCTTTGGGAAGTCAAACAGAAGCTTGTGTGCAGACTTGAGCTTCCCTTAATTATTGCAGGTCACAAAGTATTTTAGAGGTATTTAGAGAAAGTTTATAATGTGGAGAAGGATATTCAAAAGGCAGCCCACATGTTTTGCATCTCTGAGGGGCTCTCAAATGTTGAAGAAAAAGAAAATTTTAATAGCAAAGTGAGCCAGGGAATTCTGGGAGTTGAAGTTCATCTGTCCTAAAATTGTCAAGTTTGTTTCTCAGAGCAAATTCCGAGGTAGATGTTTCTAGGAACTGTTCCATCCCCCCAAAAAAAATTCCTGTTCCCCCCCCACCTTAATTATTTCTAGTAGGTGTGATAGAAAAGAAATTGCTTCCCCAAAACTTTCAAAGGAGAAGAAAATGCAAGTGAAATACTGGTAGTTCTCGATTTATGACCACGATTGACCCCGAAATTCCTGTTGCTAAGTGAGACATTTGTTCAGTGAATTTTGCCTCATTTTATGACCTTTCTTACCACGGTTGTTAAGTGAATCATGGCAGTTGATAAGTTAATGACAGGGCTGTTGAGTGAATCTGGCTTCCCCATTGACTTCGCTTGTCATAAATATTATGAGTCAGTTGCTAAGCATTTGAATTTTGATCACATGGCCATGGAGATGCAGCTATGGTCATAATTGTCAGAAGTGTGAAAAACTGTCATAACTTACTTTTTTTAGTACCATAAGTTTGAACAGTCGCTAAACAAACTGTTGTAAGTCTAGGATTACCTCTGAAACAGGAGTGAAATGTGCTACCGGTTCGGGCCGGTTTGCCTGAACCTGTTGTAAAAATGCTGCTGGTTTACCCGAACCAGCAGTAAAAAAATGCTTTAAAAAGCTTTTTGAAAAAGTTCCGATGATTATGGGGCACAGCTGATTGTTGCACAGCTAATCATCGGAATTAAAAAAAAAACTTTTAAAAATATATTTTAACTACCAGTTCCGGTAGTTAAAAAATGTTTTAAAAAGTAAAAAAAAAAGTTGGCCACACCCACCCAAAGATGTGACCCCACCACCAAGCCACGCCCATAAAGCCACGCCCACAGAACCAGTAAGGGGGAAAAATGAATTTCACCACTGTTCTGAAACCCTATAAAGGGCAGGATATTTTTTTCACTTTGCTTTTGAAAAAGTCACATCTAAGCATCCCATCTTTCAGCATGGAAATTCTCCTGGTGAGTTCTTACCAGAGACCATTCCAAGCTTATAAAACCAATCTGTGCTGTAGATCTATAAAGTCGGAAGGTCAAACTGGTTTATTCATCAATAAGAAATAACTTTAAATTGAGCTTGGACATCACAAAGACAAAATATAACTAACTAACTAACTAACTAACTAACTAACTAACTAACTAACTAACTAACTAACTAAATACATGAATGAATGAATGAATGAATCAATGAATGAATGAATGAATGAATGAATGATAGTAACCTTGTGACATAATCCTTTTTTTAAAGTGAAGACAGAACTGCGATGTAATTCTTACATTTTAATTTCAAATGTGGTTCACTGCTGTTTTAAACAATTAAGGGCCCAGTGATTTACATTCACTAACAAACTAAGAAACATTCTTTAAAAAAAAACATAATAATTATAACTTTTCATTTCAGGTAAGTTTCTTCTTCTGAATGTCACCTTCTATTCATTATTAACTTGGTTTAATCAGAGTGCAAGCAAGATAATCCTGCCATCCAAGGAAAATCCTTTTTCCTCTTCTGTTAGGGGTGCGTGTGTGTGTGTGTGTGTGTGTGTGTGTGGTTTCTTGCACTGGACGATGGAATAAACCTATGGACTTCTTCCATGTTGCCTCGTTTTCAACAATTCCTCTTGGAGAATCAGATGGATTTACAAATATATTTAAGGCACTTCTGTTTCAAAGCTAGAAAAAAAAAAGAGACAATTCAGTGAAGACAAAGACATTCATATTTAGACAGAAGAGAATATTTGTTGCTCAGGGTTGAACCAAGTTCTTTGGTGCTGACTGAGCTTGGTTGTTTTCTTGTAGACGTTTCATTATCCAACTAAGTAACATCATCAGTGTTACAAGGGAGTGGGGTTTACTCTGTTTATATATAGTTTGCCCTATTAACATTGGTGGGAGTGTTCTTGGATAGTGATTAGGATGCTGTTTACTATTGGATTGTTTGTTTGTTGAAAACTGCTTAATTGCACCAGACATGGACAGATTTAATCATAATTTCAAAGGGGAAACTCTAGACCAAGCTAGGTGCAAAAATGCTAGAGAATTCCTGGAAGCCTGACACTCAGACAAATCAGCGGTCAACAGGCACATAGAGATAAACAACAGCTACATGCCATTCAAAAAAGACAATGTTTTTTTATAGGAAACAAAAGACCCAAACCTCAACAATCAACACCCAGATAGGTAGAGATTAACACCAGGATTAATTCCAGAAAAACAATCAAGCACTAAACAACACCCCAATCAAGGAAATACCAACTCAAACAAACAATCAAACAATAAATAATAACCTAATTAAGGAACCATCAAGAACACTCCCACCAACACTGACAGAGCAAGTCATTGGTAGGTAAACAGAATGCAAATTCTACTCCCTTCTAACACTGGTGATGCTACCTAGTTGGGTAATGCAAGAAAACAAGCTGAAAGACCACCAAGGATCCCACAGACTTAGCCAATATACATACTTCCCCAAATGAAACTTCCCTAATATATTATGATATCCATCATTCCTGGCTCTATTGTGGGTCTCCCTCTACAAATTGACTTCAGTGACTTGAACATGTCAAAAGTGCAGTCAAGGGGTCAAGTCAATCATAAACAATCATCAGGGAAAGATTAGTTTTCCCCTCTTCCCATTTTCCCATTCTTCTGTGGTGGAAAGTTGGAAAACTAGAGAAAAGTTTGTGATAGTTTATTAAATAGTAGGTTGGAAATGCTATTATGGTTGCAATCCTACCCAAGCAGAGGTGGTATTCAGCAGGTTCTGACGAGTTGGAGAACCGGTAGAGGAAATTTTGAGTAGTTTGGAGAACTGTTAAATACCACTTCTGTCTGGCCCCACCCTCTATCTATTCTCTGCCTCCTGAGTCCCAGGAGGGAATGAGGATTTTGCAGTATCCTTCCTCTGGAGTAGAGAGGAAATTGAGATTTTACAATAGCCTTCCCCTTTCATGCCCACCAAGCCACGCCCACAGAACCGATAGTAAAAAAAATTGAATCCCACCACTATACCCAAGGCACCTTGAACTCAATGGGCATTGAGCAAAATCCCACAGAAATAGACCAGATGGGATGTATACTTACTCTTAGAATAAGTTGATCTCTTGACTTTTTCACAAATAAATGCTGCATTTTTAAAGAACCATGGGTAATTTTCAATACAGTACCTAAAATGTAAACCAAAATCAAGAGATGAATAGGGTATATGTTGAATCATGTATTCATGGATTGAAATAGTATAGTATAGCCTTAATTGTCATTGTATATCATGTATACAACGAAATTGGTTTTAGCCTCACTGGTGCAATCCATGACAAAAAATACAAAAAACATACAGTAAACAGTATAAAGAATAATCCCTATGTCAGACCTGCAGCCATTTTTTTCTTTTCTGCCACACTTTCTATTATTCTACTGTGCATTTTCTATTTTGGGACAATGGAAGGGAGGGATGGTACAGAGTTAAATGCTATGTAGCCAAAATAAAATTCCTTTCTAGAAAGCCAAGGTCATCCTTCGTCTTTGCACCTCTGCACCTGACCAGAACTGGATGGGTAGAACAGCCAGCATGGCAGTGGAAGATTGGACCATGGGATGGACTTGTGGATGTGAGGGGCAAGATCCTGAACTTTCAACTAGGTGGGGAAAACCGGGAAGCCTTCAGATTCGGGTTTTCCCAGATGTGCCAACATGGCTCTCTTAATAAATTGGAACTTTAAGCAATACTTTGCCTTTGACTCTGATTTACTTTTGGATGCTATTTGGAACCCTGACACCCCCTGCAAGTAATTAGGGGAGGGGGATTTTAGCAGATGTCTGTAACTAAAGTAACGAACATACTTGACTTCCAAAACATTGTTTTCAATACTGAGCAATAAGAAATACATAATCTTAAGGGCTTCTCCAAATCAATTCTTCTTCCAGGATTACTGAAACCACAGCCTCAACGCTTCCTTTGCTTTTAAGTCTCCAATAGATTTTATTGGAAAAGAAGTTCATTTTATTTTTTTTCCTGCATTCTCTCTGAGGCCTTGTTATTTCTCCTATTCTATTGCTTCTGAGGTGAAAACCAATATGGTAATGCCTTGCTAAGGTCACAATAAATTTATTGGGTGATAAATTCAGAAACAAGAAACACTGAACACTGAACACAGACTTCCTGTTCTGCACTCCCCAAAAGGACCAATAAAAAAAAAAGCCTTTAAAAATCCAAGAAGAAAATAACCAACAGGATCATTAATCTTACAGCTCCCTGCAACAAAATTTAGTTCTATTTCCATCAGGCTAAAATTCAGCTGTATATTCAAATGGGAAATATGGAGAGTAGACAACGTCAACATTGGCTTTTCCCTATAAAGTTCTCTCGCACAACAACCAAAGTGTCTGGCTGTGGCTGATAAAAGACATATTAGGGGAGAACATAGTATCTATTATCACATGTCTTTTGAACATATGGGAAGCTTGTTGTAAACTCCCACATATTTATATCCTGATATCCTATTATCTATGGAGACTCTCAATCAGCCAGGCCATGGTTGGCCCAAAGGTGCTATTTTTCAAGAGGCAACTGGGCTTTCTGGTTTTTCTTTGGAGACATTTCGCTTCTCATCCAAGGATCTTCTTCAGCTCTGACTGGATGGTGGGGAATGGAAGGATTTATATTCCTTGCAGACAGCTGGTCATTTGCATCCTTTTAGAGAGTTGTTGAGGCCACCTGGAGGTTTGTCTGTGTACTCAGGGTGCAAATGGAACTGCTGAAAGGACTGTCCAGGTCATAAGACTGAGAATCTCCATAGACATTTAGCTTTGCCCCTTGAGATGGACATCCTTCAAATGGTGCGGGAGCATGAACAGAAAAACCGCAGACTACAGGAACCATTTGCGCTTCTGTTTGAGATCCAGACAAGACAGTGATGGGACAGAGAGGGGCAGAAAACATCCTGCACAAAGCACAGCTCCACAACACAGTCCTTTCAGCAGTTCCAAGAAGGCTCTACACCCATTTGCACCACTCAGGTGACCCTGAGGTTACAGATAAACCTCCAGGTGGCCTCAACAACTCTCTAAAAGAATGCAAATGACCAGCTGTCTACAAGAAATATAAATTCTTCCATTCCCCACCATCCAGCCAGAACTGAAGAAGATCCTTGGATGAGAAGCGAAACACCTTCAAAGAAAAACAGGGAAGCCCAGTTGCCTCTTGAAAAAAAAAAAGCACCTTTGAGGCATCCTATTTACTTATTTGCATGGTCATTACCTTCTGTTCCTTTCAGCTTATAGTATGTAGGGAGGTGCTGGGCTCTCTTCATATATTTTATTCTTATTGGTTTTGCTTGTGCTGCTTTAGAAACCACCCTCCCTGAAATGGGGTGGTATAATAACATCTGTAAAACTAAGTAAATGAATGAATAAATAGATCAAAGCAATTGCCTGGTCTTCCAGGTTCTCTCAAGTTGAGGAAGCTTGACGTCTACTTATTAAATATGAACCCCATTTATTCCATTAATGCCCATTCATTAAATCTGATGAGATCCCTTTTACGGAGGCCATCACATTAAGCCCATAAAATCAAATCTAAAGTAGCCCAATGCAGCTGATGCAAATGCCTCTTCCTCCTGTTTCTACAACCAGAGTTTCAGCTGCTGAAATATCTAACAATTTGCCTAGAACTTTTTGAAGTAAACCCAAAGAGACATTCTTAATTCCCTTCCCTCGTAGGCTGTGAGCCTGGGGTTCACCAGAAGGATGGATTGGCCTCTGCAAAGCCATCTTTGGACCCATTTCTCCATCAGTGACTTCTGGTAACTTCATATATCATCCACCCATTTCTGAAGGGACATAGGTGTGGCCTCATTGGTCTACTTTGGAACACCATGGTTGGGGAACTCTAGAAAGTGTTAGAAGTTTCCTAACGATGATGTGAGAACATGCAAGAGAAGATGTTGTCCAACGGTGACAGCCAAAGCTGGTTGATGGAAAAGGACACGTTTTGTGCATGGGTGGGATTCAACCGGTTTGGATTGGTTTGGGCGAACCGGTAGCTCCAACAATCAGGTGGGCCTGCATACCCACCCCTGCATTTTATTAACCTATATCTTCTCAGCTGATTTTTGGGGCAGAGCAGATTGCTGAGCCTCTGCTTCCGCAGTAACACAGAAGGTTAAGTTTTCTTAAAACTGTGCACAGGTGCAAAGCGCATCATCACCGAACCGGTTGTTGAATGGGCAGGATCCCACCACTGGTTTTGTGGCAAGCTCATCAAAGCTTGATCAGGAAAGATGGGAAGTAGAGCTTAGGAGAGACTATAACAGGGATGGCGAACCTTTTCGGCACCGAGTGCCCAAACTGGAACATGCGTGAATGAGTGTGCATATGCATGTGCCTGAGTGTTGGAAACCCGAAGACCAACTGGCCGGTGCATGCATGCCTGTTTTGTGGCCATTTGGGGGCTGTTTTCAGGCCATCTTTCAGGGCATTTTGGAGGGCATTTTCAGGCTGTTTTTAGGCCATTTTTCAGGGCATTTGGGGGGCATTTTCAGGCAGTTTTTCAGCCATTGTTCGGGGCATTTTGGGGCCTTTTTCAGGCTGTTCTCAGGCCATTTTTCATGGCATTTTGGGGGAATTTTCAGGCTGTTCTCAGGCCATTTTTCAGGGCATTTTGGGGGGCATTTTCAGGCAGTTTTTTGGCCTGAAAACAGCCCCAAAACAGCCCAAAAAAGCCTGAAAATGACCCCAAAATGCCCTGTTTTTTAAACTAGAAGAGCAGCTGGCGATAGCACGCGTGCCCAGAGAGAGGACTCTGTGTGCCACCTCTAGCAAACGTACCATAGGTTCACCATCACAGGACTATAAAGACCCAGAAACCAACATGGGGGATTGGCTTTCTTCTGAAAAGCATGAACCTCACTTGCTTCAACTTGGAAGGAGTGTATCACTCAACTCTTCAACCCCCCCCCCCAAAAAAAAATCCCCTTGTGAGAATCTGCGCAACTTGTAATATCTAGATTCCCGAGTGAGAACTTAGATGAGACCATTTTTCAGATTTACCTCATGGCGTGATTCCTTGAGTAACTCCGGTCTCTGGTACAGAAGCACCGTTGATAAAACTTGCACAACTCCATCACGCAAGGATTCAGCTTTTGAACCGTGAAGGGTGGCACAGTCACAAAATTTCCCTTTTGGATGACCTGTGTGCATTCTGGAGAAAGAAAAGTATGTAATCCCAAAGAAGTCCATGGGATCGACGTTTTACTACGGTGGAACATCGTTGGCACGTCGGAGTACTTTTATTTAAAGAAAGGACGTGTTTTTGCACAGAGAAAATCAACGTTCTGGAGTTTTGTTTTAAGTAGCCGACACCACACCACGCAACCATCCTGGGAGCTCAACTTTTTACGTAAGGTCTAAGTGAAGATATCTGAGACTAAGTTGTGAAAATGTTTCATTATGGCAGCTATGAGATCTCAGTAAAGAAATATTTCTTCATTAGTTCCAAACAATTGTAGATATTTTTAAACAAAGATGATTAGGGGACTGGAGCTAAAACATAGAAAGAATGGATGCAGGAACTGGATATGTCTAGTTTAATGAAAAGAAGGACTAGGGGAGACATGGTAGCAGTGTTCCAATATCTCAGGGGCTGCCACAAAGAAGAGGAAGTCAAACTATTCTCCAAAGCACCTGAAGGCAGAACAAGAAGCAATGGGTGGAAACTAATCAAGGAGAGAAGCAACTTAGAACTGAGGAGAAATTTCCTGACAGTTAGAACAATTAATCAGTGGAACAGCTTGCCTCCAGAAGTTGTGAATGCCCCAACACTGGAAGTCTTTAAGAAGATGTTGGATAGCCATTTGCCTGAAACGGTATAGGGTTTCCTGCCTAGGCAGGGGGTTGGACTAGAAGACCTCCAAGGTCCCTTCCAACTCTGTTATTCTAAAAAAAATGTAAATAGTCATTTAAGGCACTGGGTTGTTCTTTAAAAGCACTTTCCTCATATATTTAGTTCAACACCCTTTCCTCTTAAGTTTCATAAATTAATAAGTCTCCTTAAACAACCTGGGGTTTCCTCCAAATTAACATCTAGGGAGATTCCCAGTTCCCATTTGCATTATTCAGGTGACTCTGAAGGCACAGATAAACCCCCAAGTGGCCTCAACAACTCTCAAAGAGAGGACTAATGACCAGAGGACTGCAAGGAATATAAATCCTTCCATTCTTCACCATTCAGTCAGAACTAAGGAAGCGTCTTTGATGAGAAGCAAAACGTCTTCAAGGAAAAACAGAAGAAAATCCAGTTGCCTTTTGCAAAAGCACCTTTGGAAGACCCAAATTAACATACAATGGATGACAGCCCAAATTCTCCTCAGCTTTGTAAGCTAACCAATCTTTCTCAAAGAGAATCATTTCCTGATGATTGATCCCTTCGGTAACCCAAGTAATGTTTCCTTAAATTTACAAGGAATCCGAACCTTCTTCCAGACTCAAACATTTTCGCTCTCTGCTCTTGGAAGTTGAGCCTTATCAAAACTCAACTTTTTTTCTCTCTTGGCCTGGGAGATTGGATTCCCTCAGGAATCATGCTTAGCATTTTTCATGACTTTGAACCGGTTACACGATCAGAGAGAGGTGGAAGAGTGTCATCCCCCACCCCCAAGTAATGAAGGGCCGATGACATATGCCTGAGCTATGAGAAGCAGCCGTGAAATTAATAGAAAATGGCATCTAATTACAGCAGAAGGGGCAAACTCGATTCAAGACAAAGAATCACATACGAGACTTGACAAGCTGCCAAGGGAAGGGGCTAGAAGGAACTCAGGTCACCCACAGAATCCTCGCTGCGACCTTGGTTGGGTCATCACTTCTTGGATGAACTTCTCTCAGAGTTGTTGCAAAATTTAAACGGGGGATTGAACTGGGCTCTGAGGAGTAAGCCAGAAGCAGAAGCGTTTCCCCTTTTTTTAATTTTAACTGAGCAATGTAACAAAGCAAGCTTTGGAAATCATCTTTTTGAGTCCGAACTCTACAGGCAGGAAGCCAAAACTAAAATTTAGGTTTTAATCGCTTCTTGTCTTGAAGCAAACAGAGATCTACAACTTCCCACTTTCTCCTCTTAGGTAAAGAGTCCCCTCGCACATATGAAAGAGTGCAGAGAAGAGCAACAAAGATGATTAGGGGACTGGAGACTAAAACATATGAAGAACGGTTGCAGGAACTGGGTATGTTTAGCTTAAGAGAAAGAAGGACTAGGGGAGACATGATAGCAGTGTTCCAATATCTCAGGGGTTACCACAAAGAAGAGGGAGTCAAACTATTTCCCAAGGCACCTGAGGGTAGAACAAGAAGCAATGGGTGGAAACTAATCAAGGAGAGAAGCAACTTAGAACTGAGGAGAAATTTCCTGACAGTTAGAACAATTAATCAGTGGAACAGCTTGCCTCCAGAAGTTGTGAATGCCCCAACACTGGAAGTCTTTAAGAAGATGTTGGATAGCCATTTGTCTGGAATGGTATAGGGTTTCCTGCCTAGGCAGGGGGTTGGACTAGAAGACCTCCAAGGTCCCTTCCAACTCTACTATTGTATTGTATTGTATATGTGCTACTCATTTCTGACTCTAGGGAGCGGTCCTCATCTCCGTTTCAAAGCCAAAGAGCCAGCACTGTCCAAAGACATCTCCATGGTCATGTGGCCGACATGACTAAACGCCGAAGGCACACAGAACACTGTTACTTTCCCACCAAAGGTGGTTCCTATTTTTCTACTTGCATTTTTACATGCTTTCCAACTGCTAGGTTGGCAGAAGCTGGGACGGGAGCTCACTCCTCTTGCAAATGTCCTATTTAATACATTCAGTAATGCAAGCAGTTTATTGCTATATTTTTTTTATCCCAAATACAATTTGCCTTTGCAGGTCGTCCTCAACTTACAACCCTTCATTTAGTGACTGTTTGAAGTTACAACAGCCTTGAAAAAAGTGACTTATGACCATTTTCACACTTATGATTGTTGCAACATCCTAATGGTCATGTACTCAAAATTCAGGCATTTGCAACTGATTCGTATTTATGACATTTGTAATGTCCAGAGGTCATGTGATCACCTTTTGTGACTCTCTGACAAACAAAATCAACGAGAAGCCAAATTCACAACCATGGGACTGACTAAACAACTGCACTGATTCATTTAAAAGAAGTGGCAAGCAAGGTTGCAAAATGGAGTAAAACTCACTTAACAGCTGTCTCGTTTAGCAACTGAAATTTTGGGCTCAGTTATGGTCATTTGTCTGTAGAGGACTATCGGTAGTTCTTACAATACATGTGACGGACATTCAGAAGAGATCACGAAGGCCACCCATTCCTGAAACGGTGACAAAAACACAGATTTCCTTGGCTTTAATATGTATGTTAATACCAGGGATGCAGTGACTCAGTGACTAAGACACTGAGCTTGTCAATCAGAAGGCCAGCAGTTCAGCGGTTCAAATCCCTAGCACCGCATAACAGAGTGAGCTCCCGTTATTTGTCCCCGCTTCTGCCAACCTAGCAGTTCAAAAGCACGTAAAAATGCAAGTAGAAAAATAGGGACCACCTTTGGTGGGACGGTAACAGCATTCCGTGCACCTTCAGCATTTAATCATGCCCACCACATGACCATGGAGATGTCTTTGGACAGCACTGGCTCTTCGGCTTTGAAATGGAGATGAGCATCGCCCCCTAGAGTCAGGAATGACTAGCCCATATGTGCGAAGGGAACCTTTATCTTTCCTTTTACCTAATATGTTGAGTGTAATATTATAAATATAAGCTCCTTTACATTGGACTGTTATCTTTTCAAGATGGGATTTCAGTTCGGTCACAGTAAAAGAACTGAAGGCTACAAGGTCTTTGGGGGGAAAGGAAGAAATATCTTGTGGGGCCTTCAACATCCCTTCATCCCTGTAGAAGAATCTCTCCTGACAAAAGAAAAAAAAATAGACAGCTTTATCCTGTAGGTGAGGAGATGCCTGTTCCCACAGCCACTCCATTTTCTGTCACATTCTTGAACCGAAGCCAGGCAGAAAAAATATATATATATATATATATATATATATATATATCTCATTTCCCCATACTTTACGGGTGAGATGGTCAGGTGTGGCTGCGCCGCTTCCAGAGACAATGGCCTTATTCTTTTTCCAGCTCTCCATCCCTCGTCGCCTGCTTAAAATTAAAAAGTCATGTGCCAGCAATGAGCAAGTTATAGGCTTCAGTGGAAGAAAGCCAGAACGAACAAGGAAATGGTTGAGAAGAAAATGTATACCTGCCATGAAGTCCAAGCATCAAAAGAAGACTTTTCCATTCTTGTTTTCATCTCAAGATTTGACCAGTCTTTTGGTCCTGGTGGACATCTCAGAGAAACACCTTCGAAAGCCAGAAGTAGAAACTCCTTCTGGTTTTCTGTTATCCCCTGACCATCTCCATGTGGTCAACCTATGAAGACCACTTCCTTGCGGTTGGCCTTTGGGGTTGAGGCTATTTTTTTTTGCTTTTCATCACAGCATGTATGCCTTCATTCTTACTTTTAAGCAATATACACAGAAGAGGACTTGTTATTATTTTAAGCAGTATCGCCTTAATCAGTAGGTTCTATTTATTTTTTCAAGTCAAGAGCAGGCAACCCCATGCTCTCTATATGGCGAGGACTACAACTCCCACAATGCCTTGCTGACCGCAGCTGACAATTTCAGAGATCAAGACACTGCATATCAGATTTAAATGACAGGAAGCAGATTTGACTGGTGGCTTGAAAAGCTTCCTAGCTTTAACAGTTCATCAGTGAAACCAACAAGCCAAAGAATTGGTGGACTCCATACAACAGATGTGTTGACATCACTTAGAGATGCTTTCATTTGGATCCTTGCACTGAACGAAGAGTTGAATTCAATGATCTCAAAGGCGCCCTCAATTCTGGGACTGTAACATTCTGTAAAATTCCAGATTTGGCAGAAGGAGAGAAACAATTTATCTCTATCTCCAATCTTTGGACTTCTATTGTACTGCAGTGATGGGTCTCCTTACTTCTTTCAAAGGTTGGACTTCCAGAACAGTAGCCTCAGACCCACAGCAAGCATGGGGTGGTCCTCAATGAAGGAGGCACAATTAGCCTGTTCCTGTTCACCTGAAATTTTGAGGATCTCCGGGGGTCACAAGAAAGGAGCTGGGGGCAGGATGAAATCCAAGGACTACAAGATGTTTACTTATTCAGCTTGAAAGCAAATAGTAAGGCATTATGGCAGAATTAATCTCGCTGCTCCAATTGTTGTTTCTGCTCTTATCAAGGTGGCCCATACATTCTACTCCACAAGTTAGTTACCGTATTTTCCGGACTATAAGATGCACCAGAATATAAGACGCACTATGATTTTGAAGAGGTAAATCCAAGTTTTTGCACTCTGTAGGCCTCCCAAGCCCTCTGCACGCCTCATTTTTTTGCACACACACACAAAAAGGGAGGGGCATGCAGATCTTTGGGAGGCTGGTAGAGTGCTCCTGGGGGCTGGTGGGGCAAAAAAAAAGCAAAAAAGGGGGGCTATTTTTTGCTCATTTTTGCCCTCCCCAGCCCTCAAGAGCACCCTGGAAGCCTCCCAAACCCTCTGCATGTCCATTTTGGCAAAGGGGTTTTTTGCTAGGCCAAAAATGCTGTATTCAGTGTATAAGACACACCCAGATTTTCACCCTCTTTTGGGGGGGAAGGTGCGTCTTATACTCCAAAAAATATGGTATCTCATGGAACTGATCTATAAAGCACAACACTGACTGTATGAATCATGCGACAGTCCAATGACGGATGATAGGTACAATCCAGTCAAACTAAACCTTGCAATATAGTAGAATCTTCTGTTCAAAAACTCCTGTTCAAGATCTTTAAGCTTGGTGGAGCTAATTTTTAGGGAATTGGAATATTACTACAACCTTAATAGTACTAATTCACCCCACCCCATGTTTTCCAAAGACAACCTGCCAACATGGTAGCGGCAGAAAAGACGGATTTTTTTACTCTTATCAACCCAAGACTTCACATTAGAAATTCAGCTCTGAATGAATTTAAAAGACCACTTTAAAAACTAACTCTTGTTGATGGTTGGTTGTTTGCAGTGGTGGGTTCCGGACCGGTTGCAACGAAGCCCGGCATCCTCCACATGAATGTGCGTGATGCGCGCAAGCATCTTACCTTCCAGCGATGCTCCAGCTGCTTGGCAGAGCATCACACAGGCGCTGTATGTGCCATACGCGTGCACGGAAGCGCCGAAGGCTTTAAGAGACATGTAAGGAGTGAGGGCAGGCGGGTGGGCCCTCTGGAGCACTGTACCGCAACGGTACCTGGTGCTCCTGGCAGGCTCTGGTACGCCCATACTGGGGTGTATCGCCTGCAACCCACCACTGGTTGGTTGGTTCCTAATTTTTCTGATCAGCCTGCCAAAATCCATGGGAAAATTAACAAAATCATATAGGTAATTTTTGAAGACGTCCATTCAATGCAAAAGAAATACGGGGTGCTTAAAGCAGGAGAGACATGTACCGCAACCTAAATCTTCACCATCTGCATTCAACATCTTACAAATTACCTTACAAATTATTTATAGATATTATAATTGTAGATATTATGCAATAGGAGAGATAATTCAGCCTATCAGCTACTCCTTGGACACATGACAGTTACAGGTAATGTTTGACTTACAACTATATTTCATCCCGGAATTATAGCCGTAACTCAGGACCATCATTAAGCACGTCAACATGGGACCATGATCAATTTTACAATTTGGGGGTGGTCGTGAAACGAACACCATGGTTGAGCCATGGACATTGCCAAGAATTCTGGGAAATAAGATCCACTCATGTGTAGGGAGTCAACATTCCCAGCAAATGATTCAGTTTGATCTAGAGGTTAGGGCATCAGGCTAAAAACCAGTAGATGGTGAGTTTTAGTCCCATCATTAGGCCAGAAAGGCAGCTAGGGGACCATAAATTCTATGACTAAGGCATGAAAGGCAGCTGGGTGACTTTGGGCCAATCACTAGGAGACTGTGAGTTCTAGTCTTGTCTTAGGCATGAAACCTGGTTGGGTGACTTTGGGCCAGTCCTTAGGAGACCATAAATTCTATTCCCGCCTTAGACATGAAAGCCCACTGGGTGAATTTGGGCCCATTACCAGGAGACTGTGAATTCTATTCCCGCCTTAGCCATGAAAGCCAGCTGAGTGACTTTGGCTCCAGCCCGTCCCATCCTAACCCACATCTAGGATTGTAGAGTTGGGGAGGGGGGGGGAAATAGGAGGAAAAATGAGTATGAGGTATGCCCGTTCCCTGAGCTATTTCTAAAAATAATAAAGGCGGGATATAAATTAATTAATAAATAAATTTTTACAATGTTGTTGCCATTATGGCAGCAGACAGGACAGCTGTACCACCTGACTGTCTGTCTGTTAAGTAATTGCTGATGGTAAATTTTGCCCATTCCAAGAAAAGTAAAAAGAAGGATAGCCGACAGCCAAAGGCTCAGCTTTCGGGTCAATTAGTTGCTTGAAATAGAATCTTTCAGGTTAAGACTGTAGATTTGTTGCCAGTGCTCGGTGACTTTGTGATCAAGGGATGGGTGGGAGAAGACGCTACTCAAAGAGGCCATTTTCAAGGGCCCAATTTTGCAGAGGCAGACTCAAAGGAATATGAGCTAATAGGGTCAGCGGATTGAAGAATGCAATTATACAAGGAATCGGACACCCAACCATTTTGATCTCCAATCTTCAGCCGATTCCACTAAATTCAACCTAAGCAGAGCTGAAGAAGCTTCTTGGATGAGGAGCGAAATGTCTTCAAAGAAAAACCAAAAAAAATTGTTGCCTCTTGAAAAAAAAAAAGCACCTTTGGGACAACCATGACTTGGATGACTGAGAATCTCCATAGACATATGCAGGGAAGATGTTTTCTTGACATTTGTGCAGTTTTTCCAGTCTGCTTTTCCTAGAGGTATCCTGCTACAGCAATGCAGGTACACCCTGGAGCTGGAGAACGCTATGTGCTACGGTGTATTTGCGCCCTGAATCTCCTACAATATTATTAGTATGTTATCTTCTTTCATCTGTTTCCTTCACCCATACTTCAAAGGTATACAGGAGGACCATGGGTGGGATTTAAAATTGTTAGCAAGGGGTTCTCTGCCCAGTTGCTGTATGGGCGTGGCCATGATGGGTGTGGCCTAATTGAGGTAGAAGGGCATTAATGATATAAAAACAATATAAAGTGCTTTAGTGTTATGATCCCGAACTGCTTGCATGTGAAGCAAGCTTCTGGGAAGAACAGGGAACTTGCTTAAATTCTGCTTACAGGAAGAAGAACTTGCTTAATGTAACTTATAGTTGAATATCCCATGTACTAAAATAATTCCTGTAACTGACCATAAGACTTGTGCAAAGGGATGTGGACCAAAAGTAACAGATGGCGTATGATAAAGACCCACCCATGTAACCCACCCACCTATACGGAATACGCTGTAGAGATCGCTTCTTCTTTCTTGTATCCTGTTTTCAACTGTTTTAACCTGCTGTAGTTAGATAAAAGTGTGTTAGAGGGCAATGCCTCGGCAAAGCTAAGACGTGTTGGACCTATATAAGTTAACCCTTGGGCGTATCCCCGGGGTTCAGAATTTGTCATGTGAATGCTCTGAACCTGTGCGCACAATAAACCTGTGTTCTCCAACCTTCACGGTCTTGTCTTCTGAATTGGTAAAGTGGGCCTTCCACTACATTTCTGGCGAGCCAGCCAGGAGATACAACGGGTCTTGAGACCCATGGCAGGTGGGGCATTTTTGTCCTCCCCAGGCTCCGGAGGCTTTGTTCAAGCCTCCGGGAGGGGGAAAATGGCCTCCCCGGGCTCTAGAGGCCAGAAACGGGCTCGGTAATCCCATTTATCGCCCTCCCCAAGCCTCCACAAGTGCCGTGCAGAGGTGGGTTCCTACCGTTCGGCCCGGTTCGGCCGAGTAGGTAGTAACTCATCTGCCCACACACCTGAACCTGTTCTATTGTTGACTGTGCCATCTTTATTTTTGCTTCTGCACATGCGCAGAACAATCTCCATTGCAGAAATGTAATTTTCCCCCTTTTCTTACATTCTGCACATGTGCACATCTTTTTAGGTGTAAATGCGCACACACGCAAATTATGCATTTGGCATGCGTGTGAGCAAAGCGCATGCGTGTGCCCAAGATGTTTTGTGTGCCAAACCGGCAATAATGCCGGTAGCAACCCACCCCTGGCGACCTGCACTTACCTGTATCCAAAACGGACTGTGTGGGGGCTCCTGGGAGGGATGGGGCAGGGTGGGCAGGGCCAGCCAGGAGTAGGATTTGGGGGTTTTCCGAACTGCACAGAACCTTGGCCATAGGTTCTCCCAAACCCCTAATAACCACCAGCAGCTCACCCTGTCAGGCCTGCAGTCATATTCCTTTTAGGATCTTTGGCCTGCCACACTCTCTCTTATTTTATTATGCTGTTTCATAAGTGGGGAATAGGGAGGGGGGAATAGTAAGGAGCAGAATGTGTTGTTGTCAAAATAAAACATTCCTTTCTAGGAGCCCAAGCTCATCCTTTGTCTCTGCACCTGACCGGAACTAGATGGGTGGAATTTGCCAGTGTGGCAGTAGAAGATTGGACCATGTGATGGACTTGTGGGTGTGGGGGCAAGGTTTTGAACTTTCAACTGGGTGGAAACCCAGGAAGCTTTCAGATTCGGGTTTCCACAGATTGTACCAACATGTCTCTCTTATTAAATTGGAACTTTGAGAAAAGATCTGCCTTGGACTCTGATTTAATTCTGGATGATATTTGGAACGCTAAGGTGGACCTCAATTTACAACAGTTCATTTACTGAATATTCAAAGTTACAAAAGTACTGAAAGAGGTGACTTTTTCACACGGACGACTGTTGTGGCACCCCTGTGGTCATATGATCAAAATTCAGATGTTTGCCATCTGACTCAGATTTATGACCGTTGTAGTGTCCCGGGGTCATGTGATTCCCCTTTTGCAACCTTCTGACAAGCAAAGTCAATGGGGAAGCCAGATTCACTTAATAGCTATGTTGGTAATCCAACAATGGCAATGATTCACTTAACAACCTGTTGTGACCCAGCAGGAGCCGTTGGAGCTGCAACCAGACTCTGACAGTGAGGGGCCTTATGACTTGGCTCTGGAAGATGTGGAGGACCCTGGACAGGGTTCCGACTGTGAGCAGGGATAAGAGAGGCTGGTTGGCCACCAGGAGGCTCCTGAGGCATGGAGCAGTGGTGAAAGCCAAAGGGAGTGTGCTCCTGAAATCATGCCTTGGAGCAGGGGGAGGAGACAAGGGAGGTGGTTCTGGATGCCCGGCAATGGAGAGCTGATAGACGCAGAGAACAGCTACGCAGTTACAGGAGATAATTGGACCCAGGTGGTTGCAATTAGGCTCCTCTCAAGACTGTATAAAAAGAAACTGTTTGCAGGAATCAACTTATTTAACAGAGCTGGAGAAGCTATCAGGCCTTGTCTTATCTTGGCAGGCTGGATTGCTGCCAAGGTCTCATCTGTGCTGGATTGCTGCCAAGGTCTCGTCTGTATGTTAATAAATCATTGTGCAGTATCTTTGTCTTGGCGTGTTTGGTGTATGAAGAGGGGGGGGTCAGAACAACAACCCTTGGCAAGAAAGCTTGTAAAATGGGGCAAAATTCACTTAAGAAATGTCTGTCTCAACAACTGAAATTTTGGGCTACCTGTAATATGGCCCAGGCATGCATTTTTGCCCTTTAAGGGATTGTAAACTTTTTAAAGCAAGTTTTTCATTTGTTTTCTTCCCATGTCATTCATCAGGTTAGCAGTTAGAAGAAGTGGAAATACCAGGTGGAACTAAAAGCTATTTCCAGGCCCAGCTTTAGAGAGAACAAAATTTCATTTTTCTTTTGACGCTGAAAAGCAGTAAAGCCAGGCCAAATCTCAAACAAGCAGGGCTCTTCGATTTAAAAGTAATATCACGGGCGCAGATAATAAGCTTAAGGACTAGAAGCTTGAAATGTTTTTAGTAGTCCCACGTGGTGACTCAGAACAAAAAGGAGAAGAGGCAGGAATGAAGGTGAAGCTCAGAACAAAAGGGATGAATATGAAATGGGGACATTGAGAGGTGAAAATGTCTGTAGCAATTTTTTTCTGCATCAAGATGTATTTTTCGTGCGTGGAGTCTGTGAGAAGAGTCCTGCACATCTATGCCATGTTTGGTTGCTCAAAAGAAAAGTACTTACTGGAATTCACCTTTGATACGCTGTCACTGTTGGGCCTTTGTTGCAATGTCACAAGGGCAGGTAAGGGTGTGTTTCTTGTCCCTGAAAGGAGAATCAGAAGATAACACGTTAGCAAGGATGGATTGTGAATTGCATTGCTTTGGCAGAGGTTCCCACTTATGGGTTAACACAATATTGTCCTTCATGCACAGGGAGTCAAACCATGTTCTGTATATCTCTCTCTCTGCCTTTGGCTTATTTCTGGAACAAATGAACCAGAAGTATGAAGTTGGCCATCCCAGAACAAGGTAGGCATCCTTACATCACCCTGGTCAAATGATTATACATTCTATTTTTGAAAACTCCAGTGATGAAGTACCCACAATTCCAGGAGGCAAGCTATTCCATTGATTAATTGATCTCTGAACATTTCTCCTTACTTCTAGGTTAGTGTCCTGACCTAGGCTTCCCCAAAAAGCACCAGGCAGAGTACTGGTCCTGACAAAACCCCTTTTATTAAACAAATGTGAATTCCTTTCATTCACATACATCAAGGCCTGGCAAACAAACTTCCAAAGGACTAATTATGACTACAGACCTTATCTATCTTGGAAAGCTGCCATGTAAATATTTTCCAAATGAGGTGCTGTGTAAGGAAAAACTGGGCACAGGGTCCCTGAGATTCAGGCACAGATCTTCACACTCCTGAAACGAATCTAACAACCAAACAAACGAATTGTTTCCTGCAAAACCCCACTCTCCTTTTGCTCCTCTTTTATTTCCTATGGGAGAGGCCAATCACCGTGCACCTGTGACTTTACTCGCATGTCAACCCTGATTTCTGAGTTGTTCTCTTCTTCGGACAGCTCTGCACATGTCCACCCTGGGAACAGGCTCCAGCTGTTCCTCTGCCTCACTGCTGTCTAGCTCCGTAGGCACCTGATCACTATTCCATCATTTCTTCAAGGTTGGTGTAACTCTTGTCCCACAGCAAGTTGGCTATGGTAAGTTGTCCCACGGTGAGTTGGCCTTGGTGAGCTGGCCATGGCAAGTTGTCCTAGAGACCCTCAGCATCTTTTTTGTATCGGGATGACCGGAATTGGACACAGTTGTCAGTGTTCCAAGTAACAGCCCCAACGAAAGAAGACTCTGAGGCTTGAAGTTCCTCAAAGTTCTATTTTATTAGAGATGTCATATTGGCACATCTTGGAAATCCTGGATCTGAAAGCTTCCAGGTTTTCCCCACCCAAATGAAAGTCCAAGCCCCTGCCCAGCACCCACATGTCCGTCATGTGGCTCAATCAGGCGCATATGTGTATCCCACTCCAGGGGAAGGATACTGCAAAATCCCCATTCCCTCCCCGCTCCAGTGGGAGATTACTGCAAAATCCACATTCACTATCTACTCCAGGGGAAGGTTACTGCAAAATCCCCATTCCCTCCCCATTCCAGGGGAAGGTTGCTGCAAAATCCACATTCCCTCCCCACTCCAGGGGAAGGTTACTGCAAAATCCCCATTTCCTCCCCACTCCAGGGGAAGGTTACTGCAAAATCCTCATTTCCTCCCCACTCCAGGGGAAGGTTACTGCAAAATCCCCATTCCCTCCCAATGAGCTGGGACTTGGGAGGCAGAGAATAGATGTGGGCAGGGCCAGTCAGAAGTTGTATTTACCGGTTCTCCGAACTACTCAAAATTTCCACTATCGGTTCTCCAGAACTGGTCAAAACCTGCTGAATACCACCTCTGATTTGTTAAGATGTGACAAATAGTACACTTCACGGTATGACATATAATAGTTGCAACTTACTAGAAGGCGGATGGGTCTTCAAGGCATCTGGTTTTTCCTCTGTAGATGGAGAAGCCAATGGAGAAGGAACATCCATTGCTATAAATATTGAATAATAAAATCATTAGTTCTCTCCCAGCTGATCTCAATTAATCAAAATGAAATTTAAATTCCAGAAGACTAGTTACAATAAGGGGGAAATCTGGATTTTTAAAAAAATGTGTGACTTTTAAGCTTAGATGCCCTAAAAGGATGAAATAAAGCATGCATGAAATAAAGACTCTTTCTTTAAACTTTCTGTGCATATTCTTAAAGGCTTAAAAGCTTTATTTAAAAAATAACATCAGTTGGCTGAGTAGAAAGCTTATTTGCACAGGCTAGGATTCATTACTTCATCCTTCGCTTGGTGGTAAAATAAATACTATCAAGAGATTAATTTGATATCCAAGTTTTTCAAGGAATGAAATTCCTCCAGTTTTATCTACATAAAGTAAAGGCAAAGGTTCCCCAGCACATGTGTGCTAGTTGTTCCCGACTCTAGGGGGCGGTGCTCATCTCCATTTCAAAGCCAAAGAGCCAGCACTGGCTGAAGACGTCTCCGTGGTTATGTGGCTGGCATGACTAAATGCCAAAAGTGCACGGAGCGTTGTTACTTTCCCACCAAAGGTGGTTCCTATTTTTCTACTTGCATTTTTTACGTGCTTTCGAACAGCTAGATTGGCAGAAGCTGGGTTAAGTCACGGGAGCTCACTCCATTATGTAGCACTAAAGATTCAAACTGCCGAACTGCCAACCTTTCTGATCGACCAGCTCAGTGTTTAGCCACTGAGCCACGGTGTCCCTTTTTATCTACATAAGTTGGACCATTTCAATTGAGAGATGTCATCACATAACTAAACTTGGTCTCCCCTGCAGGCGACATCGTCCCATTTATTGTGTGATCCCTAAGAGCTGAAGATTGCAAATATGAATACTCAGGAAAAAGAAACCAGCTGTGGCTGGGAAAGAAAGTGAATGGATGACATTAAATCAAATGAAAGAATGCCAGTTTGGTATAGTGGTTAAAGCATCAGGCTAGAAACCAAGTGGCCAGGAGTTATAGTTTCTCTTAGGCGTGAAGTCAGCTGGGTGACTTTGGACTGACCACTAGGAAACTGTGATATCTAGTCTTGCCTTAGGCATGAAAGCCAGCTGGATGACCTTGGCCCAATCACTAGGAGACAGTGAGTTCTAGTCCCACCTTAAACATGAAAGCCAGCTGGCTGACTTTGGGCTGATCAGTAGGAGATGGTGAGTTGTAGTCTTGCCTTAGGCATGAAAGCCAGCTGAGTGACTTTGAGCCAGTCCCTCTCTCTTAACACTAGGAAGCAAGCAATGGCAAACCACTTCCAAAAATACTGCTAAGAAAATTTCAGGGACTTGTTGTAGTCCATCGGTGGTCTGTGGAGCTGGCAACAGAGCCAGACAGTGAGGAGGTTGGGGAGGAACATGGGCCAGTCCTGGAGTCTGGGGAAGGCTCGGACGAGGGCTCTGTGTCGGAGGCAGAGAGGGGGCCAAGGCCATCTGGTAGTTATGTGCTGTCTGCAGAGCCTCAGGAGTCTGACATCAGCGAGGCAGAAGAACAGTGGGAGCCTGTTCCCAATGCACACATTCACAGAGCTGCCAGAAAGCAAGAACAATTAAGAAAAAAGGGGTGACTTGAGAGTAAGGCTTGGAGATGCTTGCCCCCCCCCCCAAAGACATAAAAGAGGAGCAAACAGACATGAGCTTTCACAGGAAGCAATTTGTTCATCTGATCGGGTTCAAGTTCTGAGAAGTTCTGTTTGACTCTGTGCTACCTTTGGTCTTGCAAAACTAATTGGAAATTAGATCTCTGGCAATGTTTCAAGGGAGATAAAGGTGGGTGCTTATCAGCATTACCCTGATAGATTGTGGCATACATCTTTCGGACTCTTCACAGACTGTTTGTGAATCATTATGGGCTGTGAATGTCCATAATTCACAGCCAAAAATAAATAAAAGAGAGTTTGGGGGACTAAGATTGTGATTTATGCTTTCTCAGGAAGCCTAGATCAGAACAGGATTTGTCCAGTCAGTTGCCAGGGGTCAATAATGACTCAAAGATACAAAAAAGGGAAAGAAGGAAAGGAAAGGAAGTGTAAAGGAAAGGAAATGGAAATGGAAATGGAAATGGAAATGTAAAGGAATGGAAAGGAAATGGAAAGGAAATGGAAAGGAAATGGAAAGGAATGGAAAGGAAATGGAAAGGAAAGGAAGTGGAAAGTAAAAGGAAAGGAAAGGAGAAAGGAAAGGAAATGGGAAGGGAAATGGGAAGGAGAAAAGAAAGTGAATGTAAAGGAAAGGAAAAGAAAAGGAAAGGAAAGGAAAGGAACAAGAGAGCTGAAATGCTGAATATTTCCAGACTTTGGATACTCACTTGGTGCTGGCCGGGTCAAAGACAGAAAGTCTGATTGGATCAAAGGAGCTGGGGATGGTTGAGTAGGAGAAATGGCCCATCCCGTTGAAGCATTTGTCTGCAACCAAGATGAGATCTGGGGAGAAGGACCAGGAGAACGTTTCCGAGTAACAGAGTTTTGCCATATTGTGAACTGTTGTGGGACCGTTCCATCCTCTTTCACAACAATGGTCTTAGATTGTAAAGGTATCCTTGGGGCTGGAAGAAAAAAGAAAGAAAAGTATGTACACCAACCAAGCTTCTAATGTGGAACATTTACGATCCACCTTAAGAGATCTGCAGCTCCTGGAGTAAAATGTGGTGCTTTTATGCTTGATAACTTTCTTGGGAGAGAAGAGGTTTCATTGGTCTGAATGCATGGTTCTATTGCAATCAAACATACACTTCCCTGCCAATCTTATTCAATACAATACAATACAATACAATAGCAGAGTTGGAAGGGGCCTTAGAGGTCTTCTAGTCCAACCCCCTGCCTAGGCAGGAAACCCTATACCATTTCAGACAAATGGCTATCCAACATCTTCTTAAAAACTTCCAGTGTTGGGGCATTCACAACTTCTGGAGGCAACTTCTGTTCCACTGATTAATTGTTCTAACCGTCAGGAAGTTTCTCCTCAGTTCTAAGTTGCTTCTCTCCTTGATTAGTTTCCACCCATCGCTTCTTGTTCTGCCCTCTTCTTGAACTCAACTCCATGGGACCGGGATGGCAAACCTATGGCATGCGGGCTGGAAGTGGCATGCAGAGCCATCTCTCCTGGCATGCTAGCCATCACCCATTGCTCTTCCGGATCCTGGTGTGGCCAGCTGGTTTTCACACATGCAGGAGAGCTGGAAACCGGAAAAGCAGCTCCCAGGGGCGCATGCACATCAGAAATCGGAAGACCAGGTGACCAATGAGCATGCACACGCTGGAAACTGGAAGCTCTGCTTCCCAGGACGTGCATGCACACTAGGGGTGGGTTCCTGCCAGTTCTAACCTCTTCTATAGAAGAGGTTCCACAAATCTACAGTGCCGTTTAGAACCGGTTCCAGCTCCCTCCCCCCGCCCATCCGCACATCATCAAGATGAAGAGCAAGAGGAGGAATTCTGGGAGTTGAAGTCCACAAGTCTTAAAGCTGTCAAGTTTGAACACCCCTGGGGTTTTTTTTTCTAAAGGGTTAGGGGTGCCAGGGTCTTGTATCTTGACAGCTTTAAGACTTGCGTGCTTCAAATGCCAGAGTTTCTGAGCCAACATTTTGGTTGCTAAGCAAGAGCATTGTTAAGTGAGTTTCACCACATTTTACAAGTTGGCCATGCCCACCCAGTCACATGACTGCCAAGCCACTCCCACCCAGTCACATGGCCAGCAAGCCACTCCCACCCGCTCACATGGCCGGCAAGCCACTCCCACAAAGCAGGCCACACCTACAGAAGAGGTTCTAAAAAAATTTGAAACCCACCACTGATGCACACTAGGGGACTGCTTTTCGGGTTTCCAGCGCTCCCCTGTGTGTGTGTGTGTGTCTGTCTGTGTGTCTGTCTGTGTGTCTGTGTGTGTCTGTGTACCCCCATTTCACCAACCCTGCCATCGGACGATATCACCTTGATTCAGGTCTATTATAAGTCTGCCCACTATTTTTTAGTCTCACAGAAAGATCATTCTTCTTTTTTCTTTCAGTTCAGTACATATTCTCTACCACAGTGATGGCTAACCATTTTATCCTCGCGTGCCGAAAGCATGCTTGTGCCTGCCCACACCCGTAATGCAATACGCCCCACCCCCTGCGCATGCGACCACCTGTGCATGTGCATGACTCCCCATGCTCCTCCACCCCTGAGCATGCACGCGACCACGGCGTGCATGTGCACAATCCCCGTGCTCCCCCCACCTCCTGTGCATGTACGCAACCCCTCCCCAGGGCCCGTTTTTGGCCTTGCAGGCCTCCCTGAAGCCTCCTTGGACCAAAAGTGGGGCATGGAGGGAGCGCCTAACCCCCGTGCTCCCCGCTCCCCACCCGGGCCCCATTTCTGGTCCCAGGAGGTTTCAGGGAGGCCTGCAAGGTGTGTGGCAGAGACTTGAACATCAGCTGGTTGGCAGAAAGCACACACGCGCATTCACAGTGGAGCTGAGCTGGGCAATAGCTCGCATGCCCACAGAGAGGGCTCCATGTGTCACCTGTGGCACGCTTGCCATAAGTTCGCCATCACGGCTCTTATCATATACTCATTTGACACTCCAAGTTGCAACATTCTGTAACCCATGGGCTTCATCAGAGGGGCCCACAGCTATTGACCTCTGACATCCATCACGGCATTTGTTAATTCTGATATTATTATTATTATTGTTAAGGTAGAGAAAGTATAAACTGTTGCTAGTTCTGGCACATTTTGGCCAGTAAACCACTCATACAACCAAACCCACTTTTAACCCATACTCTTAGCTGGGTCTTATGGGGAGTACTAAGTACTCCCATGTGACACCTCTCCTGCGCGAGCTGCACTGGCTTCCTGTGGTCTATCGAGTGCGTTTCAAGGTCTTGATTACGATCTTTAAAGCGCTCCATGGCTCAGGACCTAGTTACCTGCGGGATCGTATTCTGCCCCATACATCCCTACGACCCATCCGCTCGCACAGAGAGGGACTTCTCCAGGTGCCGTCCACCAGACAGTGCCATGGGGCGGCGCCTAGGAGCAGAGCCTTCTCTGTGGCGGGCCCAGCCCTGTGGAATGACCTCCCCCCGGATATTAGGACCACTACTGACCTCCGCTCCTTCCGTGTCAAGCTCAAGACCCACCTTTTCCAAATAGCTGGCCTGGCTCAACCATAACTTCATAACGCTCCTGATGGGTTTTTTAATTTAGTAATTTTATTTAAGGGGATTTTAAATTGTATTTTTAATTGTCTTTCACTTATAAGTCAACTCTCCTCCATGCACATATGTATATGTCTCTGTTCTTTTTGTATATATGTTTGTCTTATGTGTATTTTTATCCGTTTTGATTGTACGCCGCCCCGAGTCCTTCGGGAGAGGGTTGCAGCTAATCAAATAAAATTATTATTATTATTATTATTATTATTCTTAACTGCAAGACACAACCTCTAAACCTGAGATGATCCTGCAAGCCATTTTGGAGATAGATGCAATCGTCTGTTCAACTATATTTGATTCTTGGAGACGCTGTAGACAAGTCCCTGCTGGTTTCTTGGCAAAGTTTTTCAGAAAGGGTTTGCCCTTGCCTCCTTCCTAAGACTAAGAGGGCAGGACTAAAACTCAGAAACTTCTGATTTCTAGGCTGACACCTTTACCAAACCGGCCCTCACATACAGTATACTTCTATGCAAGTCAAACTATTCTCCAAAGCACCTGAGGGCAGGATAAGAAGCAATGGGTGGAAACCATTCAGGAGGCTGTGAGTTCAATCCTAAGTAGAGGCAGAGATTTCTCTCTCTGGGCATACTGAGAATATATCTGCTGGACAAAACTCCACATTGGTGACTGGAAGGGCGTCCAGCCATAACAACACTCTGCTAGCTCCATTCAGTTGCCCAGGCTTCACCCTCCAAGGGATTATGGGGCCGTTAAAAGAAGACGAACTATATAGTCTATTCAGACTCACTATGAGCTGGCAGAAATCTTGATGAAGTGCTGGAGATTTCTATAGAAACAGGAGAAGATCTTGCCAAGGTTGCTTCAGCAGATGGTGGACCAGATTCTTTGGACGCATTGGTCTTCAGCCACCAGGAAGCTTGTACCAATGGAACTTCTGGTCCTTCAGCTTTTCCAGGCTTCAGCCAATTTGGCTGTTTTGTCAACAACAGGTCTTCCTTCAAGGCACCAGTCTGTGTCCAGGTAGGCAACTTTGGAGCTGAAAGATGTCAAACCTGTTTATTGTTTGTGGAATACGTTTCAGCTTCACACTCATACATTCCCCATGATTGTATATAAAGGCTGTGCATGGTTATTAGATCTCTAAGGATAACACTTGAACAGGGGTGGGATTCAGCCAGTTCGCACCGGTTCGGGCTAACCGAATGCTAATTTTACATCTGATTCACCGAACCGGTATTTGCAAGGACTGCCTGGCCCCGCCCGCTCCTCCCCTCCCAGGAGTCTCCACATGGCCCATTTTGGATGCCAGGTAAGTGCAGCGCCCACACGGGGGCTCTGGGAGGGAGAAAAATGGGCCTCCCAGAAGTTCTGGAAGTCCAGAGACGGGCCCATTTCCGGCTTCCAGAGGACCTCCAAAGGCCAGGGGAGGCCATTTTTGCCCACCTGGAGGCTCAAGGAGCCTGGGGAGGGCAAAAACTCTCCTCTCCCTTGCCATGGCGCAGGAGGCTGAGTAGGCCATGCCCACTATGGCCACGCCCACCCAGCAGCCAGGCAGAGAACCAGTTGCTAAAATTTTTGAATCTCACCCCTGCACTTGACGTGCTCAATAGGCTAAAAGTTAATAGGATAAAATACAGAAGAGCATACAATTCAGTCCCCCCACCCACAAAATGTAATATTGCTAATACATGTAATATTGATTAGCCTGTCGTTTCACTAGCTTGTGTCCAGGAGGTATCTCTTCCCATTCTTCTGCCATCATTAGATCGGCAATCTTGTGAACATCCATAGCCCAGGAGTGAGGGATGGAGGGATGATAGATGGAGGGAGGGAGGGAGGGATAAAATTTTATGGCTATTACCAAATCAAGTATGGAACAACAGTGACTGCATCTGAGGAATATTGACATGTTGTGAGTATGGAGGCTACAAATCCTTGCATTTACAGCTGGCCGGTTCAAATCAACTTACACTGAGCCATGCTGGCGCAGTGGTTAGAGTGTAGTACTGCAGGCTACTTCTGCTGACTGCCGGCTGACTGCAATTTGGCAGTTCGAATCTCATCAGGCTCAAGCTTGACTCAGCCTTCCATCCTTCTGAGGTCGGTAAAATGAGGACCCAGATTTTGGCGGCAATTGGCTGACTCTGTAAACCGCTTAGAGAGGACTGTAAGCCACTGTAAAGCGGTATATAAATCTAAGTGCTATTGCTACATGCCAGCCAGCTTATCAAGGTGGATATATATTTTCTGAAGAGCGAGAAAATGTCTGTCATGTGTACAACAATCTATCATATACTCAACAATCAAATTATTTCAGCTCCTCCTACTGGACCTAAGTTCTTTTAAAATATGAACAGATCTTCAAGAGAAAACCAAGGCACACAATATTGACCTAGAGTGGGACATAAAAAGGTTGACCATCAGTCTCAAAGAACTACTGATCAAAGCTTGGACTTTCTAGGAATCTGGCAGAAAATAGAGGAACTTGCTGCAGCAAAATCATCTTTGCAATGTTAGGGATGTCTAGCCCAGGATATTCATTTTTGGTGTGGTACCAGTTTTATTGTTTTTTGTTCTTATTTCTTGTCCTTGTTCCTTATTCCATTTTCTTATTTCTTTCCCTAAGGGGAATAATAGAAACTTTGGTGTAAAATTCTGACTTTATTTCATCTGAGTCAAACTGTGAAATACTCAGGTCAAACTGAAAAAAACTGAGCTTCTGAATTTTTTGCTCAAACTAGTGGGTGGGGGGGTAATGAAAATTTTAATTTTAGGTTTGGATGATTGGAATGGTTTTGTTGTTCTAGAAATGGCTTGAAAATGTGGAGAAATGTAAAGCTTTAATGTAAAACTGAGGTTTTAATTCTTTTTGTAATCTACTGCATTGAAAAATGTCAGATGTCTCCTTCCTTCCTTCCTTCCTTCCTTCCTTCCTTCCTTCCTTCCTTCCTTTCTTTCTTTTTTTTTCTTTCTTTCTTTCTTTCTTTCTTTCTTTCTTTCCAGACCCTTGTTTTTCCTTCTCTTAGTTTTCTGCTATTTCTTTTTGTGTTTTTATCTTATAATAAACTTTAAGATAAAGACTTAAAATACAGAAATAAATGTATTCAACTTTTGAGAAAGAAAAGGTTCTTTGTATATCCCTGGTAGTTTAAAAAGAGAGATAGCTGTAATAATCTTTTACGACATGCAAGAACTATGACACGAGACTGTTATTTCACTCTGTCTAATGTCAGAGCTGGCTACATTGAACATGTAGCTGGGAACTACTCTAATCCCTTTTTTCATTGCTCAGTATCTCTCTCTTCTGAATTAACATATTCAGGACATAATGTTAGACCCAAAGAACTAAGAGTGACACATTAAGATTCTTTTGAGTAGCTTCTTTATAGTTGCAGGATCCAATCTGAATCAGTTACTGGGACTAGAGGTTTCATCTTGCAAGCCTTCATTCTCATGCTCGAGCCCATCCTCAAGAGAACTTCTTTAGCACGAGTCTAGCCTAGAGAGAAATTATCTGAAGATGGACTCCAGCACAAGTCTGAAAGCTCGCAAGATGAAACCTCTGGTCCCAGTGACTGATCCAGATTGTATCCTGCAACATTAACCTGGGACACATATATTCGCCTTCATTCATACTTTGTAGTTGTTTGCTTACAGGCAGAATCTTGCCAGACTAAAGCGATTATCTACAATAACTATCAATATGCTTGTGAATTGCTAGGGAGGATCTGATCTTGTTCTCTTCCTGCCCACTAGACACTCCAAACTCTGTTGTCCCTTTGCTCTCGGGGAAAAAGCCTCTGTAACTCTAGACTTCTTCTCTGGTAACATAGTACTGCTAACTAGGGCATACAAAACCTTTGCCAGACCAATTCTCAAATACAGCTCGTCTGCCTGGAATCCACACTGTATATCGGACATTAATACAATCAGAGTCCAGAGGTATTTCATGAGAAGTGTCCTCCACTCCTCTGCTCGCAATAGAATCCCTTACCCCACCAGGCTTGAAATTTTGGGCTTGGGCAACCTAGAACTATGCCGGCTAAGGTCTGGCCTAAGCGTAGTACACAAAATTGCCCGCTACAACGTCCTACTTGTCAACGACTACTTCAGCTTCAACCTCAATAATT
Organism: Natrix natrix natrix; assembly: GCA_029891615.1. Classification (NCBI taxonomy): domain Eukaryota; kingdom Metazoa; phylum Chordata; class Lepidosauria; order Squamata; family Natricidae; genus Natrix; species Natrix natrix. The sequence goes on from JAKRSK010007642.1 coordinate 79,188, forward strand.
CTCAGGCAAACAATAGATACAAACTCAAGGTAAACCGCTCCAAACTCGATTGCAGAAAATACGACATCAGCAACAGAGTGGTCAACGCCTGGAATGCTCTGCCTGACTCCGTTGTCTCAAATGCTCACAGCTTCAATCTTAAACTGTCTATCGTGAACCTCACCCCATTCCTAAGAGGTCCGTAAAGGGGCCGTGCATAAGCGCACCAGCATGCCTACCGTCCCTGTCCTACAGTCCCCATTTATTTGTACTCCTTTCCCTTGTTCATGTCCATGTTCATACTTACACCTGTTACCTTGTACATGTTTGACAAACTAAATAAATTAAAAAATAAATAAAATGCCTTCTACCACATATACTCACCTAAGAAATCTGATATGTTACCAGAAAACGTATAGTTGACTATAGGAGACTTCTCTATTGCTTCCCATAGATCTGTAAGATTTCTGCCTATGGAGGAAAAAAGTATGGGAAGATGATGATTCAGTGACTACTATATTTAGTGATCCGACCACTGCCCTGAGGTTCTCTGTAGCAGGAACCTGAGCATTGACAGGGTTGAAAAACCTTTGACTCCCATAATTCAGAGCAAAAAATATCACTTTGCAGAATTTAACACAGTATATCTATATCTATAATCTATATCTATCATCATCATCTTTTAACAACCCCATAATCCCTTGCAGGGCGGAGTCTGGGCAACTGAATGGAGCTAGCAGAGTTTTTAATGGCTGGGTGCCCTTCCTGTCGCCAATGCAGAGTTTTGTTCAGCAGATATATTCTCAGTGTGCCCAGAGAGAGAAATCTCTGCCTCTATCTAGGATCAAACTCACAGCCTCCAGATTGTGAGGTGAGAGTTCCACCTCTACGCCACCACACCGCACCACTCCATATCTCTCTGTGTGTCTCTCTGTCTCTCTGTGTGTCTCTCTGCCTCTCTCTCCCTCCCTCCCTCCCTACACACACACACACACACACACACACACACACACACGGAGGATAGAGGATAGATGGAAGATAGAAGATAGTGGAAGACAAATGGAAGATGGAAGATAGAAGATGATAGAGGATATTTATTTATTTATTTATTATTTATTACTTGAACTTATTAGTCGCCCCCTCTCCCCACAGGGACTCGGGGCGACGTACAAAAGTACTATATAGCGTACAGAGGAGGTAAGAATAAATAAATAAGTTACAATACCTAAAAAAGTTAAAACCCCAGTGAAATTAACCCTTAAAAACTAAAATTACCAATTAAAAATGCCCTGGGCTGGAGAGGTTGTAGAATTATGCCAGGTCAGCTAGTCGAAACAGGTAGGTTTTCAGCTTCATACGGAAGGAGCGAAGGTCGGTTGTTGTCCTGATGTCTGGGGGGAGGTCATTCCAAAGAGTGGGGCCCACTACAGAGAAGGCCCTACTCCTGGGCGCTGCCCTCCGGCACTCTCTGGAGGACGGCACCCGGAGTAGTCCCTCTCTGTGTGAGTGGACGGGTCGCAGGGATGTATGGGGCAGGACGCGATCCCGCAGGTAACTAGGCCCTGTGCCATGGAGCGCTTTGAAGGTGGTAACCAGCACCTTGAAGCGCACCCGGTAGGCCACAGGAAGCCAGTGCAGCTCGCGCAGGATAGGTGTTATATGGGAGAACCTCGATCTCCCCATAATTACCCGCGCGGCTGCATTCTGGACCAACTGCAGTCTCCGGGTGCACCTCAAGGGGAGCCCCATGTAGAGAGCATTACAGTAGTCCAGGCGAGACGTCACCAGCGCGTGAGTGACTGTACGCAAGGCCTCCCGGTCCAAAAGGGGCCGCAATTGGCGCACCAGGCGAACCTGGTGGAACGCCCCCCTCGCCACGGCTGCCACATGATCTTCCATAGACAGCCGGGCATCAAGGAGGACGCCCAAATTTCGTGCCCCTTCCACCGGGGCTAATTGATCATCTCCGATGGTCAGCGATGGCATATGGTGGTTGAATCGGGAAGCCGGAAGCCACAGCCACTCTGTCTTGGAGGGGTTGAGCCTGAGCCTGTTGTCATCCATCCAGACCCGTACGGCTTCCAGACACCGGGACATCACTTCAACAGCCTCGTTGGGGTGGTTTGGGGTGGAAATGTACAGCTGAGTGTCATCAGCGTACAGATGGTATCCCACCCCAAAACCACGGATGATCTCGCCCAGCGGCTTCATATATATGTTGAACAGGAGAGGCGAGAGGATCGACCCCTGTGGGACCCCACAGATAAGGGGCCTCGCGGTCGACCTCTCCTCTCCTGCCAACACACATTGCGTCCGGCCAGAGAGGTAGGAGCGGAACCACCGTAATACGGTGCCCCCGACCCCCAACCCTTCCAGACGGCGCAATAGGATACCATGGTCGATGGTATCGAAGGCCGCCGAGAGGTCTAATAGGACAAGGATGGAGGAACAACCCTCATCCTTTGCCCTCCAGAGATCATCCACCAACGCGACCAAGGCTGTCTCCGTGCTGTGACCGGGTCGGAAGCCGGACTGGCGCGGGTCTAGATAATCAACTTCTTCCAGGTGGCGCGGAAACTGCTGAGCCACCACACTCTCAACAACCTTCGCTAAGAAAGGAAGGTTGGAGACAGGACGGTAATTTGCTAGCTCCGTTGGGTCCAGAGAAGGCTTCTTGAGCAGGGGCCTCACCACCGCCTCTTTCAAGGCGGCTGGTAAAAGGCCCTCACCCAGCGAAGCGTTCACCAGCCTCAGTAGCCAGCCTCGTGAGCCCTCCCAGGAGGCCAGTACCAACCAGGAGGGACACGGGTCCAATAAACATGTAGTGGCTCGCAGTCGCCCGCGCAACCTGTCCAAATCTTCGGTGACAACAGGGTCAAACTTCTCCCAGCATGGTCTCTCAAGACTAGCCTCAGACGTCCCCACTGGAGCACTGAGGTGGGTCCATCCCCTTCGGATCCGATCGATTTTATCCTGCAGGAACTCTCCAAATTCCTCTGCCCGGCCCAGCAATGGGGGGTCCCGCTGCCCCTGTGACAAAAGGGAGCGAGTCACCCGAAACAGGGCGGCAGGGCGGTTCTCTGCGGACGCTATAAGGGTGGCACAATACTGACGTTTGGCCACTCTTATTGCCACAAGGTAAGTCCTTACATAGGCTCTTACTTGTGCTCGGTCGGATTCGGAGCGGGAGGACCTCCACTTGCTCTCTAGGCGTCTCCTAAGGCGTTTCATCGCCCTTAGCTCCCCGTTAAACCAGGGGGCCCGGGTAGATCGTGGCCGTCGGAGAGGCCGCAAAGGCGCCACCCGGTCTAAGGCACCGGCGGCCGCATTATTCCACGCGGCTACCAGGTCCTCTGCCCGGGGGCGGGGCAGGTCTGCAGGAGGTGGCCCAAGCTCCGCCTGGAACCTATCTGGCTCCATCAGACGCCTGGGGCGGAACCATCTGGGATAGTCTGGTTCCGCCTCCCCGCGGTGGGGAGTAGCGCCAGGGAAGTCCAGCTGGAGAAGTGAGTGATCTGACCATGACAGGGGCGTGATGACTAAATTCCCTCTTCCCAGATCACTCGTCCACTGGTCGGAGACAAACACAAGATCCAGTATGTGGCCTCCCTCGTGTGTGGGGTCCTGAACTACTTGAGTCAGATCCATGGCTGTCATGGAGGCCATGAATTCCCGGGCTGCCCCGGATGCCTCTCCCGTCGATGGCAGGTTAAAATCCCCCATCACTAATAGCTTGGGGGTTTCAACCGCCATCTCCGTGATCCGCTCGAGGAGCCCGGGCAGGGCCGTTGATGTATGGCGGGGAGCCAGGTATACTATCAACAGGCCCAGCTGACTCCCTGGGCCCCATTTCACGCCCAGAGACTCACAACCAGATATCTGCGACACAGTGAATTCTGTCCACCTAGCCTGCGGGGGTTGGTACAAGCGACCGGGCGTATCCAGCGGCCCCGGTCTCCCAACCGATTGTATGTTCTTCTAGTGTCCTCGCGCCCACCCCTCCCTACGACCGTCGCAATTGGAATTCCCCTTGTAGGAATGGTGTTTCCTCCCACCCCCCTCACTCCGCTCCCTTCCGTCCTGATCCCACCTGCTGACCTGGCTATGTCCATACTCCAAGGCAAAGTAGCCCTCCCCCCCTCCCTGGAACCCCTTAAAACCTTTAAAAAACATTTTACTAAAAAATCCCTAATCCCCCGCTTCCTCCACCTCTCTGGGTTAATAAACCCCTCATCGAGGATAGAGGATAGAAGATAGAAGATGGAAGATGGAAGATGGAAGATGGAAGATGGAAGATGGAAGATGGAAGAAGATAGAAGATAGAAGATAAATGATGTGCTGCTCTGTGGACTCCAAGTGAGTCAGCAGAGCCAGATCTTCAAGCATTTCTGAGAGACCAGGACAGTGGGGGCCCACCTCACTTCTGGGGTGATGCTATTCCTCAGGAAAGGGGCATATGACAGAGAAGGGTCTCTTCCTTGGGCCCTACCAGCTGGAGTTCTTTCATTGATGGAATCCACAGCATACCTTTCCTCCCTGAATGGGTGGGACAGGCTGATGCAATGGGGCAAAGGCAGCTCTGCGGGTCACCTGGTCACCTGGTCCATGCCAGGTAGGACTTTAAAGGTCATTGTCAATACCTTAAATTGGACCTGGAAGCAAACTGGCACCCAATGCAGCTTATGCAGCAGAGGTGTTCCATGCACCATCCTTTGAGCACCCAAGTTAGCGCATGGAGCTACATTCTGTACCCCTTAAGCTTCCAGTTATTTTTTCAAAGGGATCCTCTTTGCAATAGTCCAAATGGAAGATGATCCATGGGTGAATGACCGAGCAAAGGGCCTCTCTATCCAGGAAGGGATGTAATTGGTTCACAACACAAGTGGAGCAAAATAAGCTGCTCCCCTCAAAAACCTATTTACATTGAGCTAACAGAATAAGAGAGTTGGAGGGAACCCTTGGAGATCTTCTAGTCCAGGGGTGGCGAACACGCGGCTCTCGAGCCGCATGCGGCTCCTGGCCAAAATGAATGCGGCTCTTTGCCTCTTATCATTATTTTGTATACTGTGGCTCTTTGCCAAGTTTGGATTTTGTCCCTTTCGGCGCTAAACCCGGATCGCGCTGCTCCCTTTCGGCGCTAAACCCGGAAGTACGGTCTTGCCCCGCCCCTGGCGACGGGACGACGCTTGCCTGCGCTCCACCAGCTCGGCTGGGAACGGAGACGTTTCTCTGCTCAGCAATGTCTTCAGTGGAGTGGTGGCAGCCTGGCAGGCTGAGCCTGCGTCCCTTTCAGGTGCTCCGCTGAGGAAACGTCTCCGTTCCCAGCCGAGCTGGTGGAGCGCAGGCAAGCGTCGTCGCGTCGCCAGGGGTGGGGCAAGAATGTACTTCCGGGTTTAGCGCCGAAAGGGAGCGCGTGGTGTGGGTCTCTGACTCTCACAGTTTAAAATTTTGGCTCTTTTTGTCGAACTTGTTCGCCACCCCTGTTCTAGTCCAACCCCCTGCTCAGGCAGGAAGCTCTGTAACATTTCAGACAAATGGTTGTCCAACATCTTCTTTAAAACTTCCAGTGCTGGGGCATTCACAACTTCTGGAGGCAAGCTGTTCCACTGATTAATTGCTCTAACTGTCAGGAAATTTCTCCTTAGTTCTAAGTTGCTTCTCTTCTTGATTAGTTTCCACCCATTGCTTCTTGTCCTGCCTTTGGATGCCTTGGAGAATAGCTTGACTCCCTCTTCTTTGTGGCAGCCCCTGAGATATTGGAACACTGCTATCAGGTCTCCCCTAGTCCTTCTTTTCATTAAACTAGACATACCCAGTTCCTGAACAAAAAAAGAATCTTAAGTTTACCTATTCGTCCTGACATGACGCAAATGTAGATGCAGTCCGTATCATTGCTCTGGCTCACTGAAAGAAAACAGTGTCAGATTTTGGTTAATGTCAGGGTTCCAAGTAACACCCCCAATAAAAGAAAACTCCGAGGCTTGAGTTTCCTCAAAGTTTCATTTTATTAGACATGTCATATTGGCACATCTGGGAAAACCCGAATCTGAAAGCTTCCAGGTTTTCCCCATCCAAATGAAAGTTCAAGTCCCTGCCCAGCACCCATATGTCCATCACATGGCCCAATCAAGCACCATCCAAAACTGAAGATGCCTCCCAGTCACACCACTCCAGGCGCAGGGCAAGGTGTCCTTGACTCTCTGAGAAAGGAATGTTATTATGACTATATATCTCCCATACTCCATAAAATCCCCTCTCCCATTTTCCCACAGTAGAAAATGCGGCAGACCCAATGAAGGCCCAATGTAAAAGATGGTTTCCAGGTCTGACAGACAGTTTATGTCATTAACTTATTTAAGGTTCCTTAAACTGGAACTAAAACCCAAATAGAAACTAATTTTCAATTCTCATAGGGAAGAAAATAGTAAAAAAAAAAAAACGTAACTCTCTGAGGTTCTAAAATCAAAATGCTGCTAATGCCAAGGGATAACAAAACAAATACTTAATCTAGTTTCTTAAATGCAAAAGGAAATGATTTGGGGAAAGGTTAGAGGTTTTGGCCTGAAATGTTGCATGAAATTGCTTTCAAGTGGTTCTACAGTTCAAAGATTGGGATGGAAGAATTGCTGGCTCGATTCTATTGTAGAAAGCCATCCACCATGGAATTTAAGGGGCTTTTATTGTCACCTGTCAGCTGCCAGCCCCTTCAGCAGCCAAATCAGATGAGGTGGAGGGGTGGGAGTGAGGGTCAGCATCAAGGCAACCTGTGAGCTCCAAGGGGGAAGAGGGAGTGGAGGTGTCAGAGAGAGAGAAGGAGAGGCAGAGCCTGAGCCATCAGTCAGCCCTCAGATGGAGAGTCAACAGCCCCCAGGTCTGGAGGTGACTGATGAAAGAGAGGAGGAACATCTGGGTCCAGTGCCTGATGCACAAAAAGCAGAGGAGAGGAGGGCAGTGGAAATCTATGGGCCGGTCCTTGGGAAGGAAGAACCACTGCTGCTAATGAAGCCCCACTCTATCTCTGGGGATAAAAGGCAGAGGGTGGAGATGAATAGGTGTGGCAGGCAACTATTCATCTTCTGGCCAGCCAGATGTGTTAGCCAGCGTTGAGAGAGAAACTTTTTGCCGGGACTGCTGGTGCTTCTAATAAAGGAATCCTTGAGTAAACTTCAGAGGGTTTGTTGGGGTTGAAGAGCCGGGTCAATACAGGATTACATTAAAACTACATGGATTAAAATATGGTTAAAACTGTACTAAAACTGAAACCAAGAGAGCTAAGAGATGGATGGGATGAGGTCTTCTTACCTCATCAGCCCAATGTTCTTTCCTAAGCTACATGTTCTGGCCCAGCCTTAGCAGAAGCAAGAAACGGAGTCCTTGTCACGAAAAACCCCTCTTTATTTACGTATCTCCTGTGAATGAATGGCATTGAGACACCCAAAGATCCAGGCAGGATTCCTTCAAAGAGTTAACTGCAGTAACAGACCTTATCAGTTCCTTGAGATAGTTGCCAGGCTTCCCACCACAGAGCTGCAAATAAAGTCCTGGCAAGCAGTCTCTGAGACACGAAACACAATGAGCAAAATCTTCTGAAATACGAACTGTTGTCTCCTACGACAACCACTCCCCTTTCCTTCTATTTATTCCCCAGCCAGGGAGAGGCCATTCAGCGTCCACATGTGCCTTTCTTCCTGAGTCGACTCCTTGCCCTCAGTTGTTCTCCTCTCCTAACAGTTCCGCGCATACGCACGTCTGGAACAGGCCCCAGCTGTTCTTCCTCCCCACTTATCTCCACTTCTGTGAAGGCAGCTGGGAAATGTCAGATGTCCCTGGCTCTATCTCTGCTTCCAATGCAGAGCATCCATCAGAGCCTTCCCCAGACTCAAGGATTGGCCTAAGTTCCTCCTCAACCTCTTCTTCATCTAAGTCTGACACCATATCCGCTGGGCTACAACATTATATTCCCTTCTTCCTCTTTATCTAGTCATATGGAATAAATGGGGTATCAGATTGATCAGCCAAAGAGACAGCAACAATTGTTTACCTGACACAATGGAAGTCGACTTGAAAATCTCAGTAAGATAACTGGTGGAGTTTCCCACGATGTCCACCAGCAATGCTGTAAAATCTGGGAAAGTAAAGAGAAGCATTTTGACATTCCGATATTGTCCTTTCTTCCCACGGAAGACCATTATCTGTAGCTCAGGGTTGAACTGTGGAATCCTTGAGGGTCTCTGAACTTGGATGTTTGCTTGCAGACATTTCATTACCCGACTAGGTAATATCATCAGGGTTGGTGTTGTTACCAAATTAGGTAACGAAACATCTGCAGACAAACAGCCACGCCCAGAGACCACCGGGAATGCCACCGTTTTCTTTCTACTGTCGAAGCAGAGAAACTGTGGATTCAAAAACCTAAAAGACAAGTTGCGATAAATAGAATTTGCATAGACCCTTACGGGGAAAGCCTGTTACCTTCACCTTGGAAAAGAGACTGTGGTGGGATCACTGAATACAAAGATTACATGGTTCAGAACTATCTCAGTGATGGTGAACCTATGGCAGTCGTGTCACAGGTGGCACGTGGAGCCATTTGTCAGGGCACGCGAGGCGCTGCCCTGTTAGCTGGCCAGCGCGCATGCGCGCACTGGCCAGCTGAGTTCACCCTTTTTTAAAGCCATTTTTTGCCCTCCCCAGGCTCCAGAGGCTTTATAGGAGCCTGGGGAGGGCGAAAAGAGCCTTCCCCCCCCCCCGGAGGCCCTCCAGCAGCTTCATGAACGGATTCGGGAACGGATTTCCGGTTTGCTCAGAGGGTCGTTTTGACTGCTCCGGAGGCCTCAGGGAAGCCTCCTGAAGGTCCCTGAAGCCTCCAGAGGGCTTCTGGAGGGGCGGGGGAGGCTGTTTTTGCCTTCCCCATGCTCCTATAAAGCCTCTGGAGCCTTGGGAGGGCGAAAAAAGCATGCGAAAATGGGGGGGTCACGCGTATAGTGTGCGCATGCGCACTGGTGGGGTCGCACATTGCATTATGGGTGCGGCACGCCTGCACACGACCCCCCTGCGCTCCCCCCACTTATGGCACGCGAGCCAAAAAAGGTTCGCCATTGCTGTTCTATCTGTTTTTAAAATGTGGCATTCCTTTGTTGGAAGTAAACCCCAGTTGCACCTGATTTTTTTCTCCTTTTTAATTTCTTTGATAATCTTGACATATAAGGTCTTTGCATAAATTATCACTTTAAGTTCCCCCCACCCACCCACCCAAAGGATCATTTGAAAATCTATATTGTATGGAGAAGATATGGTCAAGGTCAGTGGTGGGATTCAGCCGGTTCGAGCTGGCTTGGGCTAACAGGTTGTTAAATTTCTGGCTGGCCCCTTCCTTCCCCACCCCTTCCAGGAGTCCCCACATGCCCCATTTTGACTCCCAGGAGGCTGCAGAGAGGCCTACCAGGCCCAAAACGGGGCATGGGAGTATGGCACTCTGCCCCCGTGGCCCCTTTTTGCTCCTAGGTGGATGCAGGAGGATGAGTGCTACCTGTCACACCCCCTGGCCATGCCGACGTCCACCCAGCCAGTCATTAGGGCAGAGAACTGGTTGTTAAATGATTTGAATCCCACCACGGGTCAGGGTGATTGTGGAGTGACTTCAGTTAATCAAATACTGATAACTTTAATGGTCATATGTGTTGTTTTCGGAAATCTATTCTATTCTTAACAAGAAAAAATCCTAACATTTATTGAGGGTACAAGACGAAAGAAACAATTAGGAAGAACGTTCTTTTTTCTTTCTTTTTAATTTTCCACCTCTTAGTGGCCATATATGGCCTGCATGAAACTACAGACTGAAAAATCACATCTCCTTTGAATTTCTCCTATTCTACCACTTGCCTGTTAAGTCGTTAGTCCCGTTGTTTAAGCAATAGCAGTACCGGGTGGAGAACTTGGTAGGATCTATGTTCCTAAAGCTGGATACTGCAAAGAATAAAATATTATGGAACATGAAATCTTGTCCACCAAAAGAATAAGAGAGTTTGGTCTAGTGGTTATGGGGCTGGACTAAAACTAGGAGACTTCTAGTCCCACTTTAGACATGAAAGCTAGCTGGGTGACTTTGTGCCAATTATCAGGAGACAGTGAGTTCTAGTGCTTGAAAGCTAGGCATGAAAGCTAGTTGGGTAACTTTGGGCCAATCACCAGGAGAGGATGAGTTCTAGTCCCATCTCAGGCATGAAAGCTGGCTGGATGATTTTGACCCAATCATCAGGAGATGGAGAGTTCTAGTCCCACCTCAGGCATGAAAGCCGGCTGGACGATTTTGGGCCAATCACCAGGAGATGGAGAGTTCTAGTTCCACCTCAAGTATGAAAGCCGGCTGGACGATTTTGGGCCAATCACCAGGAGATGGAGAGTTCTAGTTCCACCTCAAGTATGAAAGCCAGCTGGGTGACTTTAGGCCAATCACCAGGAGATGGAGAGTTCTAGTTCCACCTCAAGTATGAAAGCCAGCTGGGTGACTTTGGGCCAATCACCAGGAGATGGAGAGTTCTAGTTCCACCTCAAGTACGAAAGCCAGCTGGGTGACTTTGGGCCAATCATCAGGAGATGGAGAATTCTAGTTCCACCTCAAGCATGAAAGCCAGCTGGGTGACTTTGGGCCAATCACCAGGAGATGGAGAATTCTAGTTCCACCTCAAGCATGAAAGCCAGCTGGGTGACTTTGGGCCAATCACCAGGAGATGGAGAATTCTAGTTCCACCTCAAGCATGAAAGCCAGCTGGGTGACTTTGGGCCAATCACCAGGAGATGGAGAATTCTAGTTCCACCTCAAGCATGAAAGCCAGCTGGGTGACTTTGGGCCAATCACCAGGAGATGGAGAATTCTAGTTCCACCTCAAGCATGAAAGCCAGCTGGGTGACTTTGGGCCAATCACCAGGAGATGGAGAATTCTAGTTCCACCTCAAGCATGAAAGCCAGCTGGGTGACTTTGGGCCAGCCCAACTCATTTTCCAGTATTGTTGTCATGGGAAAATTGGAGGAGAGGAAAGAGCATTAGGATTTTTACCCCTTTGAATTACTTATAAAAAATAATAGGCAGGCTATAAACAATCGAAAACTCTATTGGGTCCCAATTAACATTAACTTACTGTTGTAGAGGACAATGGAAACCTTATGGAAGGCGTACGAACTGTAAGATACAATACTCAGCAAAGAGAAGAATTCTTTTGTTCCTGTGGAAATACGATTTAAAAACAATCACCCTACACATAATTAAAAGAGCTGCAAGAAAGCTAATGTTCTATCCCTCTTATCTATGGCTGCTAAAATCCCTCATGAAGACTTTGCCACCACAGGAATCCATAACACATTTCACTCCCTGAGGTTCTGACAAAATTTATTCTCTAGACTCCCTGGAGACTAGAGAAGAAAGACGCTGCCGTGCCAGCAACCCAGCAAGAGATGGAGAATTGACAGGTAGGACTCAGAGTTGGGTAGATTTGGGGGAAATGCCTTGAATACAAGGATGCTTGTGAATAAATATTTCTGCAGCTTGCGGGTGGAACAGGTGCAGTCTTTAGATATTGTCATTCCAGGTGATGCTTGTTGTGATCTGCCAGATTCAGACAGTGAGGAGGTTGGGGAGGAACATGGGCCAGTCCTGGAGTCTGTGGAAGGCTCTGATGAGGGCTCTGGGTCAGAAGCAGAGAGGGGGCCAAAGCAAAGGTGGGTTGCTCCTGGTTCGGTCCGGTTCAGCCAAACCAGTAGTGCTATTTAGGCCTGGGTCACAGAACCAGCAGCAACGCAGGCTGGCCATGCCCCTGAACTGGTTCCCTGGTTGCTGCTGCCATTGCCAGCATATTGTTTAGTAGTGCAGGTGTGTGCACAGTTCACTGTAAAATCTTCTGCGCATGCGCAAAGAACAATTTACATTGTGCACGCATGCACAGCGCACGTCTGCCACGCAATGCATGTCTGGCGCAAAGCGCATGCAAAGTGAATCGGTAGTAAAACTGGGAGCAACCCACCTTTGAGCCAGAGTCGTATGCCAGTTATCAGCTGCCTTCAGAGTCAGACATCAGTGAGGCAGACGAACAGCTGGAGCCTGTTCCCAGTGTGCTCATGAACAGAGTTGCCAGACGAAGGGAACAACTAAAGAACAGGAATCGACTTGAGAGTAAGGCCACAGGTGGATAGTGAGTGGCCCCTCCCAGAGGAAATAAAAGAGGAGCGAAAGGGGAGTGGAGTTTGCAGGAGACAATTAGTTTGCTTAATTGATTCATGACTCTCTGAAACTCCTTGCCAAGTTTTGCAGATATCGGCCTGGCAGCTCTCCAAGCCAGATAAGGTCTGTGACTGTAAATCCTCCCTTGAAAGACTTTGCTGGATGTGAATGAGCAGAATTCACAGTAAATTAATAAAAGGAGTTTTTGTCGGGTCAAGAAGTTTGCTTCATGCTCTCGGGAAGCCTCGGTCAGAACAATGCCATCAGATTTCTGACTTTGAAACGCCAAGACATAACAGAGCTATTTTACATTCATTTGGGAGTCGGTCCACATTATATAGAAGCTGTGGTGGCGCTGTGGTTAGAATGCAGTATTGCAGGCTAACTCTGCCCACAGATAGAAGTTCGATCCTGACCGGTGTTCTGACCCAGGTTTCGCAAATAGTGATAAGACGTTTACTCGCAAGTAAAACAAACACCTTTTTATAACAGGGCAGTAACAGTCTTTTATTCACATAGATAAACAAAAAATGAGACGTTAAGAAGTGCCAACAAAACTAGGTTTAGCCAAGGAATCTGAATTGCTTGGTGTATACTAGAAACTAATGGTTTTCTGCGACAACCGGCTACTCCCAAACCCCTCCTATTTGTTTCCCAGCCAGGGAGGGGCTGGCTACCATCTGTGTCTGCCTCTCCCTGAGAGCTGGCTTACTGCTTTCCTTTGCTCTCCTCTCTTTTCCTCTCTGTGCATACGCGGATTTGGGATGGGCCCCATCTTTTCCTCCCCCTCATTCAGCTCAGACCCCAAAGACAGCTGCCTCTCCACCTGGGGGAGGACGGAAGGCCCCATCTCTGCCTCTGTCTCCGATACTGTTTCCTTATCAGGGCCTTCCAATGGCTTCAAAGCCGACCCAGGTCCTCCATCAACATCCTCCTCCTCAGACTTTGCTGATAGCTCTGCTGGCAACTGACCAGCCACAACAACTGGCCCAAGTTTAATTCAGGTGTCCATCCTTCCAAATTTGGTAAAATGAGGACCTAGATGGTTGGGGGCAATTGTTCTGATCTAGGCTTCCCAAAAGCATGAAGAGACTCCTCGTCCCGATAAAACCTCTTTTATTTAGTTTTAAAGTGAATTCCTCTCAAGCAAAGTCCAAGCCAACAGTCTTTCAAGAGATTACACAACTACAGACCTTTATCAGGCTTGGAGAGGTGCCAAGCCGATATCTTCCAAATGCCACTCTGTAGCAGACAATACTTGGCAAGAAGTCAGGAACAGATCTTCACTCTCCTGCAAACTCCCCTCCCCTTTCGCCTTTCTTTATTCCCTATGGGAGGGGAGTTGTGGCTTTACTCCCAAGTCAGCCCTTGTTCCTTAGCTGTTCCCTTCTCCTGGCAGCTTTGTGCATGCGGACTTCAGGAACAGGCTCCAGCTGTTCTTCTGCCCCACTGCTATCCGACTCAAAGGCAGCTGATAACTGTCAGACGGCCCTGGCCCTATCTCTGCCTCTGATGAAGAGCCCTCATCAGAGCCTTCCCCAGACTCCAGGACTGGCCCATGTTCCTCCCCTACCTCCTCACTGTCCGAGTCTGCCACCAGCTCCTCTGGCCACTGGTGGGCCACAACAGCAAAAGGCTGACTCTGTAAACCACTTAAAGAGGACTGTAAAGCATTATGAAGTGGTATATAAGTCTAATAGCTATTGCTATATTTTCTTGGTAAGGACAAGAGGTTAGAGCAGGGTTTTGGCCAGTGGCTTCACCTCATGTGCCTTTCTCTTTTCCTATTTCTTTGTCTGTTGGTGGAATGTGATTTACCAAAGAGTAAAAAAAAGCAATAAAATGAGAAACTACCTCTGAGAGCAGTATTTAGCATCCCATTCACCATCCCCGTCAGGTTCATCGCTGCCAGATCAACCAATTTTGCAGGGAGCTCTGAAAAAGAAAAGTACAGATGGTCCTTGATTGGCAACCATTCATTCTGTGACCGCTTCCAAAGACAGTGAAAAAAGTGACTTATGACCATTTTTCACACTTACGACCATTGCAGCATTCCCATGGTCATGTGATCAAAATTCGGATGCTTGGCAATTGGTTCCTATTTATGACGGTTGCAATGTCCCGGGGTCATCTTTGTCGTTCTTTTGTGACCCTCTGACAAGCAAAGTCAAAGTGCAGAGAAGAGCAACAAAGATGATTAGGGGACTGGAGACTAAAACATATGAAGAACGGTTGCAGGAACTGGGTATGTCTAGCTTAAGAGAAAGAAGGACTAGGGGAGACGTGATAGCAGCGTTCCAATATCTCAGGGGCTGCCACAAAGAAGAGGGAGTCAAACTATTCTCCAGGGCACCTGAAGGTAGAACAAGAAGCAATGGGTGGAAACTAATCAAGGAGAGAAGCAACTTAGAACTGAGGAGGAATTTCCCGACAGTTAGAACAATTAATCAAAGGAACAGAAGTTGCCTCCAGAAGTTGTGAATGCCCCAACACTGGAAGTCTTTAAGAAGATGTTGGATAGCCATTTGTCTGAAACGGTATAGGGCAGTGATGGTGAACCTATGACATGCGTGCCACAGGTGGCACACAGAGCCATTTGTCAGGGCACGTGAGTTCACTCTTTTTTAAAGCCATTTTTTGCCCTCCCCAGGCTCCAGAAGCTTTATAGGAGCCTGGGGAGGGTAAAAAGAGCCTCTCCCACCCCCCGGAGGCCCTCCGGAGGGTTCATGAGCTTCCCTGAAGCCTCCGGAGCGCAAAAAAACGGCCCTACGGGCAAACCGGAAGTTCGCGAACGCACTTCTGGATTGCTCGGAGGGTCGTTTTGAGCGCTCCGAAGGCTTCAGGGAAGCCTCTTGACGGTCCCTGAAGCCTTCGAAGCGCTTAAAACAACCCTCCGAGCAAACCGGAAGTGACTTCCGGTTTGCTTGGAGGGTCATTGTGACTGCCTCAGAGGCTTCAGGGAAGCCTCCTGAAGGTCCCTGAAGACTCGGTCCCTGAAGGTCCCTGAAGACCTCCTGAAGGTCCCTGAAGACTCGGGAGGGCTTCCCAGGGGGCGGGTGAGGCTGTTTTTGCCCTCCCCATGCTCCTATAAAGCCTCTGGAGCCGGGGGGGCAAAAAGAGCATGCAAAAATGGGGGGGTCGCGTCTGTAGTGCGCGCATGCACACTGTAGGGGTCGCGCATTGCATTATGGGTGTGGCACGCCTGCACACAACCCCCCTGCGGTCCCCCCCACTTATGGCACATGAGCCAAAAAATGTTCACCATCGCTGGTATAGAGTTTCCTGCTTAGGCAGGGGGTTGGACTAGAAGACCTCCAAGGTTCCTTCCAACTCTGCTATTGTATTGTATTGTATTGTATTGTATTGTAAAGACAATGGGGAAGCCAGGTTCACTTAGCAACTGTATTACTAATTCAGCAATGCTAGTGATTTGCTTAACAACTGTGTCAAGAAAAGTTGGTTCTTTTTTAATTATGACAAAGGTGTCATTTACATATTGGATCTTCTCTTATCGTATGTCTCCCTGTCCATCTGCCTGCCTGTCTATTTTTATCTAGCTAGTTCATATACACAAACACACACACACACACAAAAACACAAAAGTACCTAGCTATCAAGTTCCTACACAAAAGTGTCATGTTTGCATGAAGGTATGAATCAGTGGTGGGATTCAAAAATTTTTACTACCGGTTCTATGGGCGTGGCTTGGTGGGTGTGGTGTGGCTTGGTGGGCATGGCAGGGAAAAGATATTGCAAAATCTTCATTGCCACCCCACTCCAGGAGAAGGTTACTGCAAAATCCCCATTCCCTCCAGATTCCCTCCAGAAGCTGGGGCTCGGGAGGCAGAGAATAGATGGGGGCGGGGTCAGTGAGAGGTGGTATTTAACAGTTCTCTGAACTACTCAAAATTTTCAATACTGGTTCTCCAGAACTGGTCAGAACCTGCTGAATCTCACCTCTGGTACAAATGCTCTTGCAGAAAAGCAAAAAAAAAAAAAAAAGACTATTAAGGTAGGTCAGCAAAGGAAAATATTTTGTAAATCTGGCTGCATATTCCTTATTGGTTACTTAGTCTTACAGTATGAAATGCATATTCAGTTTGGTAGAATAAATTTGGTTTCTGCTCATGGGAAACTCACCCCGATCCCTAAATTGCCTTGAATGACTACCAGACGAGAATTAAAGAGAACAATAAGCAGCTGAATAGAAAACTATTTCAGTCTGCTTGCAATGTCAAAGGAAATCATAATTTTCTTACAATGCCATTGTTGATTATCGTCTAATTCTGCCACCGTTGCAACAATGCTGCCATTTCTAATTCAGAACACGTTTGCAGAAAGACAGAGAGGGAATGAGTTCTCCGAGAAGAATTTACCTGCAGTTGCCATTACAACCACTCGCTCTTCCTTCTTATTTTCTCTCTTTGTGCTCGCAGCTGCAAAAAAAGTAATATCAATTTCAAAAATAGACTCTTGAGAAAAGGTGTCCCCTCTGTCCCTCTCTATTGAAAAAAATAATAGTCAATGTATAAAATATCTAGAGGGATGTGGTGGGTCAGTGGTTAAGAAGTTGAGCTTGTCGATCAGAAAGGTTGGTTCGAATCCCTAGTGCCGCATAACAGAGTGAGCTCCCATTACTTCTCCCAGCTTCTGCCAACCTAGAAGTTCGAAAGCATGTAAAAATGCAAGTAGAAAAATAGGGAGCACCTTTGGTGGGAAAGTAACTGCGTTCCATGCGCCTTCAGCATTTCATCATGCCGGCCACATGACCATGGAGATGTCTTTGGACAGCACTGGCTCTGTCTGAAACGGAGATGAGCACTGCCCCCTAGAGTCAGGAACAACTAGCATATATGTGCAAGGGGAAGCTTTACCTATAAAATATCTTGTCTGAAAACAGTAATTTATTAGATGCAGAATCAAAATTATGGCATTAATTTTCTGGGGGGGGAATGAACACAAGATCATGTAAATTAAAGATTCAGCAACTACATTTGTCCGATGTTCAAATGTAATTACCGATAATATTAATCTTGGTTAGTTCCCCCCCATATAGCATGTTAGTTTAGCCCATCCCTTTTGTCTAGTTTATTGTTCAATATCTTTTGGAACAAAGGATTGCAGGGTAGTTAAAAGAAAAATATATATTGTGAGCCCGCAACATAACTCTATTGTGAAAACACAGCTGTAGCTTGTTACTTACCCAAGCTAGATACAAAGCAGAAGTATAAAAAGATGGTGGATAAATTCATATCACCATGCAGGGAAAACCATGACATTTTGGAATCGGCTTTTCTGAGAAATTATCTGGAGAAAGAGAGACAAAAACAAAATTCAGTGAATCTGACAGAAATGACTTAAGCAAAATGGCTGTTGTTTATTATTCCGTTAACAAAAATACCACTGCAACGAAAAGAGATGCCACTAGTGGGGTTTTTTTCCCCGAAATGTGCTAATGTTTTAAGATGTGTGAATTTCAGCAGACAGAATTCCCCAACCAGCAATTCTGGTTTACGATGATAATGTTAGGAACACTGCAAACCATTTGCTGACCACATGTGTCAAAATTCACTGGGATAAACTGCAGTTCTTCCTTTTTGGTATAACAGGTCTAGAGATTAAGAGAAGAGACCTGAAGTTTTGTAAGTTTGCTTGTTTGTTTGTTTGTTTGTATAAACAGTGGAGTTCCTGAAGGCTAAAACTTCACCATGACAATAACAGCAATAACAGGATGAGTGGAAGCTGCCAGCATGGCAGTGGGAGATTGGACCATGTGATGGACTTGCGGGTGTGGGGGCAAGATCTTGAATTTTCAACTGGGTGGGAAAACCAGGAAGCTTTCAGATTCAGGTTTTCCCAGATGTGCC
Organism: Natrix natrix natrix; assembly: GCA_029891615.1. Lineage (NCBI taxonomy): Eukaryota > Metazoa > Chordata > Lepidosauria > Squamata > Natricidae > Natrix > Natrix natrix. The sequence goes on from JAKRSK010007642.1 coordinate 97,249, forward strand.
GACATGACTCTCTTAATAAATTGAGGAATTTATTTCTCAATAAATAAGAAATAAATTCCTCTATTTTGAGGAATCCTTTGCCTCGGACTCTGATTTTCTTTTGGATGCTATTTGGAACCCTAACAGCTAGGTTGGCAGAAGCTGGGACAAGTAACAGGAGCTCACTCCGTTACATGGCATGAAGGATTCAAACCGCTGAACTGCTGACCTTTCTGATCGACAAGCTCAGCATCTTAGCCACTGAGCCACCACGTCCCTAGATATCCACTATGGTCCTGCTAATTACATTATACACCAAAGATAATCCTTTTGCAGCTAAAGATTGCTGAAGACAGACTGGAAATTGCACATAAAAAAGAAGATAATCACTTTAGGGATATTCTGCATGAATCCATTTCAGATCTGAAGCAATCGTCTCCATCCCTGGACATTCAAAGGCAGCTAAGATGTTCTTAAGCTATCATCAGGGCAAAATGGATTCACAGATCAAAAAGCATGATTAAAATAAAATCCCTGGTCAGGTTGCTCTCCAGCTGCTCTAAAATAGCCTCTCTTTGGCGGGACAATTATCCAAGTCTCTGAATTATTGGGGCATTAGGGGGAATGAATGAAAGAGAGATAAAGGGCAAGGCAAATGCCTTTGAAGTTCTGTCGCCAGGAAAAATGAATCCGTCTGTCAGAAGATGTTTCTCGTCTGTTCAAGTCATGTTCAGAGCGTTTTGATCTGACTGAACGATTTCCCCAGTTTGAAATATTATGAATTGTTCATGAAAACAGGCCGCAAGCATTTTTAAGAAGGAACTCATTTTCTGGGGAAGTAGAGTTAATCTGCTTTTTTTATATTTTCAGGAAACGACTTGAGAGGAGGCCTTTCAACTGCTTTTATTGGGTTTTCAAAAAAAAACACCTTTATTTTATTTCATTCACTAACCTAAATATTCCATGGGCCAAAAGGTAGCGTATAAATCAAAATGCAGAGAAAATGAGAGATAAATACACAAATGAGAGGAAGGAAGGAAGGAAGGAAGGAAGGAAGGAAGGAAGGAAGGAAGGAAGGAAGGAAGGAAGGAAGGAAGGAGAGGGAGGGAGGGGAGACAGATGGGGAGGGAGGGAAGAAGGAAGGAAGGAGAGGGAGGAAGAAGGATGGGGTGGGAGGGAGGAAAGAAAAAAGGAAGGAAGGAGAGGGCTGGAAGAAGGATGGAGAGGAAGGAAGGAAAGAAAAAAGGAAGGAGAGAGAGGGAAGAAGGATGGAGAGGGAGGGAGGAAAGAAAAAAAGGAAGGAAGGAGAGGACGGGAAGAAGGATGGGAGGAGAGGGGGGAGAGGGAAGGAGGGAGTAAGACAGGAGGAAGGAAGGAAGGAAGGAAGGAAGGAAGGAAGGAAGGAAGGAAGGAAGGAAGGAAGGAAGGAAGGAAGGAAGGAAGGAGAGAGAGATGGAAAGAACTCTTAAAAGGCCAACGAGTAGAAGCACTTGTGGGGAAGGGTCAAAAGAGCCCAGAAGCTAGTTATGAAACCCAACCTCTTTATATATATACATATGTCACACATCAAAAGTGACAGGGCTTTGATACAGAATCACAATTGCCCTTTGGGCTTTTTTGTCACACACTTCACCCCATAGATGCCCCTTTGATATGAGGACTGAAAATGCTCCAGGACTATGTGAATCTCTTATGGGAATAAAATTGGAAACTAAGGAGAAGGATGGATAGCATGGGGCATTGTGGGGAAGTCAGGGCTAACTGAGTGACATGTTAAACAAAAGCAATTGACCTTGCAAGATATTGTTGCAAAGCAGAGCTTTAGGGTGAGGTGATCAGAGGTGCAATAGAACAGCAGATCTTCTTCTCCTTCTCCTTCTTCTTCTCCTCTCCTTCTCCTTCTCCTTCTTCTCCTTCTTCTTCCTCCTCCTCCTCCTCGTCCTCCTCCCCTTCCTCCTCCTCCTCTCCTTCTCCTCCTTCCTTCTTCTCAACTCCTCCTCCTCCTCTCCTCCTCCTTCCTTCTTCTCAACTCCTCCTCCTCCTCCTCCTCCTCCTCCTCCTCCTCCTCCGCCTCCTCCTCCTCTCCTCCTCCTCCTCCTCCTTCCGACTCTTCCTTTTGCCTTCTCTTCCTCCTCCTTCTCCTCCTTCTCCTTTGGATGGCCTCGACCATTGTTCATTGTTGTCTTGATGTGGTGTCTCCACCTATTTCTGGGTCTGCCTCATGTTCTTTGACCTTCTCCTCTTTTTGTATATGCCAAAGCAACAGATGCTCACACAAATGTTGGCCTTTCAAGGGAATCCATACAAGAAATGTGTATCAGAGGTGCTGGCTGTGTCTTTATTGCAAGGCTACATTAAAAGAAGGTTTCAACTCTTAAAGTGCTTCTCCAGTCCCGCTACCTTCACTCTCCCCAAAACTTGGGAGGGTCTTTTCTGAGTTACATTCTCCCTCCTATTTCTTTCAGCCTCAAATTTCATTTATCAGACAATTGTCTGGTCTGCAGTTCTTCCTCTGCAGTTCTTCTTCTGTCTCCCAAGGTCACTTCCATTGACTTTTGGATGTTATAATAGGATCCCCGAAAGATACTTATGATCCAGTTCTGACAGCCATCCCAAATCCCCTCCATTGACACATGACCATACTTAGACCATACTCAACAACCAACCTATATTTACAGTCATTTGCAATGTCCACATGACCACAATTTACAACATTTTGGACCAGCATTCATCTCCATTTTTTGGCCCAAAAAAAATGCCTCATTTGCAAACAATGGATTTGTTTAACAACTGCAGCATTTGCATTGCAATTGCTTAATGATGATTCCAGAAAAATGGTCACAAAATCAGCTCCAGTCACATGCTGACTCACTTTAAAACATCACAACTTACAACTGGAATAGGCAGGCATCATTATGGTTGTAAGTGAAGGATTGCCTATACATCAAACCAGGGGTGAAATCCACTTACCTTTGCTACCGGTAGCAATGTGACCTTCCACTCATGTGCAGAGCATCAAAATAATTTCCAGGCGGCTGGGCAGAGCCTGCTACCGAGCATGCCTGGCGAGCGAGTAAGTAAACAGCGAGGGAGGGGAATCCACTGTGCCACACAATTTAGATTAGCTAGAAAGCAGGAAATCCTGCTTTCTAGTGAATATAAATCACATGGCACAGCTGATCGTTGGAAAACCGGTTTGCCCGAACCAGTAGCATTTTTTTTATTACTGGTTTGGGCGAATAGCTGGCATCTTTGCTAAGGGTTCGGGCGAACCATTCCAAACTTGTAATGTTTCACCCCTGCATCAAACCACAAGGAAGATGGATATTTAGAATTTTAGAATTCTTTCTTGGCCAAGTGTGATTAGAGACACAAGGAATTTGTCTCCAGTGCATAAGCTCTCAGTGTACTTACAACAATAATAACAGAACATTATCATAGCCATTGTAAAAATACATTCATCCTAAAACATTAGATACAACACTTAGTGAAAGTCACGGATACTAAATAAGCAATCAACATAAATCATACTAGGATACTAAGTAAACAATATAAATCGTAAGATACAAGTAACAAAGTTATAATCAAAAGAAGGCTAAACAAACAATATTATATATTGCATAGAAATAACTTTAATAATACAAAGAGGGTGCATAAGTCCTTTTTTTTTCCTCACACAGAAATATCACCTGAGTTTTTTAGCGGCATGGTAAATCTGTAGTCCAAAAAATCGACAGGGCAAAGACAGGAATAAATTAGCACTGAATTAGCTTGGAATGCAAATTCACATGAAGAGCAATAATGTTGCAGAAAAATAGATTTTAGGGGCAATAACCACAATCTGGAGAGAAGCAAGTCAACATGTTATGCACTCTTATATTTTGCAATGGTAGCTAGATGAAGACACATCTGTGATATTGGAACTATCAATGTTAGTCAGGCTCCCCAACACTTCTTCATTAAATTAGCATCCCCATAATCTCCATTGCTTATTAGCACAGTCCATGTACCTGCTTTCTTTTCTATCCTGAATTGGCATATGAGAAGAGAAGAGAAAAAGGAATAGAATAGAATAGAATAGAATAGAACAGAACAGAATAGAATAGAATAGAATAGAATAACAGAGTTGGAAGGGACCTTGGAGGTCTTCTAGTCTACCCCCCTGCCTAGGCAGGAAACCCTACATCACTTCAGACAAATGGTTATCCAACATCTTCTTAAAAACTTCCAGTGTTAGAGCATTCACTTCTGGAGGCGGTTCCATTGATTAATTGTTCTAACTGCCAGGAATTATTACGTTATAAAGACAGATGTAATATAAACTGTAGAGCAATATAGACCCAATCGAGAAACAAGGAGAAATTTCACGACAGTGGGAACAATTAACCAGTGGAACGGCTTGTCTTCAGAATTTGTTGGTGTGTCATCAAAGGAGGTTTTTAGTAAGAAATTGGACAAAGAGATATGTCTGGAATGGTACAGGGTTTTCTGCTTGAGCGGGGGGTTGGACTAGAAGACCTCCAAGGTCCCTTCCAGTTCTTGTTATTCTGTTCTGTTATTTCTTCAACATTCTGGGTAAATTACCCCATGCTGGTTAAAATTAGTTTTACTTTGGGTTAAGTCACACAATCTCATTATCCCTCACAACAGGGACATTGGTTTAAAGATTGCCATGTGAAGTGTATTTTAGAATCTCCCAATAATAGTATTCCTATTAATAGTACTCCCAATAGTATTCCTATTAAGACAAAACTTGTGGAAATTACCACGGGTAATTGATGTCATTTCAAGAAATTACCAAGTCTTCTGGACTTTGTGCTTGAGGTGGGGGGGGATGAAACTTGGGGGGGGGGGTGCTTACCGATTAGATAGGCTTGTTGTTATAGCAATGGCTACTTTATATTATTATGTAAAAGTAAAACGTTGAGGTTTGATGTTATTACCGTGTTTCCCCGAAAATATGACAGGTCCTGAAAATAAGGCCATGCCATATTTTTCGGGTGGGAAAAAATATAAGCTCTCCCTTGAAAATAAGCCCCTCGTACAATGCACACTCCCTCTGTCCAGGCAGAGCGCCACTCACCGACCTAGCGGTATCCCGAAGGCAACAAACTGCAGGAGCGGGGGATGGCAAAGGCGCTCGCATTGCTTGGAACCTTTGGGATACCGCTAGGTCGGCGAGTGGTGCTGTGCCCAGCTGGAGAGGGGGGTTGCGGGCGGCTGCTCTCTTGCGAGCCGGCTCCCTAAGAGCCAGGCACAGCCTCAGGGGTGAACAGATGTTATAATGGAAGGTGACCATGCTCACGAGCAGCCGCCTGGCAACCCCCCTTTCCAGACGGGCAAAGCACCACTCACTGACCTATGGGTATCCTGAAGGTGCCAAGCCGGGGGAGCACCTGTTCTCCGCCCCCCAGGTCCCACAGCTTGGTGCCTTCAAGATACTCCTAGGTTGGTGAGTGGTGCTCTTCCTGGCTGGAGAGGGGGATTGTGTGAGCGCCTGTTTGTGCCTCCCAGCCTCACCATGCCCAGGCCCAGCTCTCCTTGCAGGGCCAGGGCGCTGCCACTGCCACTGCCGCTGCCGCCACCATCCCAGCATGGCTTCTTCTCCAGCTTCCAAACCCCAGAGGTTGGCTGCTGAGTCTTCCGGCAATGGCCGCTCTGGGAGTGTGCTCTATGGTTGTGGACCGGCTGCCGGAAGATTGATTGATAGATAGATAGATAGATAGATAGATAGATAGATAGATAGATAGATAGATAGATAGGTAGATGATAGATAGATAGATAGATAGATAGATAGATAGATAGATAGATGATAGATAGATAGATAGATAGATAGATAGATAGATAGATAGATAGATAGATAGATAGATAGATAGATAAGAGATAGATAGATAGAAGAGATAGATAGATAGATAGATAGATAGATAGATAGTAGATAGATAGATAGATAGATAGATAGATAGATAGATAGATAGATAATGATAGATAGATAGATGATAGATAGATGATAGATAGATAGATAGATAGATAGATAGATAGATAGATAGATAGATATAGAAGAGATAGATAGATAGAAGAGATAGATGATAGATAGATAGATAGATAGATAGATAGATAGATAGATAGATAGATATAGAAGAGATAGATAGATAGATAGATAGATAGATAGATAGATAGATAGATGATAGATAGATAGATAGATAGATAGATAGATAGATAGATAGATAGATAGATAGATAGATAGATAGATAGATAGAAAGGTAGGTAGGTAGGTAGGTAGGTAGGTAGGTAGGTAGGTAGGTAGGTAGGTAGGTAGGTAGAGACAGACAGACAGACAGACAGACAGACAGACATTTCTTGAAATGACATAAACATCATTCAAAATTATTATTATGATACAGATAATCCTCGAATGATGACCAATCATTCAGAGACCATCAAAAGTTAGAAGATAGGGATTCATGACTGGTCCTCAAAGTTCAGTTAGAGCTTCTGATAAGTAGTTTTGGAGAATGAGGGAGAAAGATGGGAAGCCACCGTGGTACAGATTTCTTATGGAGTTAGATTAGTATTTTTCAACCTTGACAACTGACTTCAACTCCCAGAATTCCCCAGCCAGTTTTTTCCCCCAGAAATATATTTAAAGTATCAAGTAGAAACCCCATTTGGTATTTTAATGGATGCTTTTGCATCCTTGTTGAGTGCAGCATGTTTTGCTCTTCCAGCAAACATAATTAAATTTAAGAGATGGATATACAAATCATCTCTTTTTATGTTATTGTTAAAGGAAGAATGTTTTAAGCCATCGTTCAGTCCATATTTCACTACAGGGAATCTAACAGAATTTGTTTCATTTAAACGCACACTTTGTTCAGAAATGAGTACAACTCGTTCTTCAGCTATATAATGCAGGCAGCAGTCATTTTATACTTCCCAAACTTCTAGATTAAAAAAAAATAGCTGTCATAAATGAGTAAGAATTGATTTCAGCTTGGTGCTTTTTGCAAGACTTCAAAAGTTTTCCTATTTTCCACCCAAAACCTTTCTTATAAAAGTTACGGTGGGTTTGATTCAAGAAGCAAGATCATTGTTTATTTCAAGAGAATTATTTCTTGAACTCTTTTTTCCATTCAATTTCTGAAATTATTTATTTTGAGAGAATTATTTTAAGATGCAGAAGGTTTCCTTTTTAATTTATTTACTTTTTGCATAAAGTTTTTTTTTAAATATAGGTAAAGTTCCCCTTGCACATATGTGCTAGTTGTTCCTGACTCTAGGGGGCGGTGCTCATCTCCGTTTCAAAGCTGACGAGCCAGCGCTGTCCAAAGACGTCTCCGTGGTCATGTGGCCAGCATGACTAAATGCCAAAGGCACACAGAATGCTGTTACCTTCCCACCAAAGGTGGTTCCTATTTTTCTACTTGCATTTTTACATGCTTTTGAATTGCTAGGTTGGCAGAAGCTGGGAGAAGTAACGGCAGCTCACTCCGTTATGTGGCACTAGGGATTCAAACCTCCAAACTGCTAACCTTTCTGATCGACCAGCTCAGAGTCTTAGGCACTGAGCCACCATGTCCATATATTTTTAAATATACATCAACATTATTACAAGGACACTGTGGCATCTGAGTGTCATTCATTTTGATACAAAAATAATATTGATACACATGAGAATTACTACATTAATCAAACTTATGTGGTTCTAATGTTATTATATTATATATATTTGCCACAAAGAAGAGGGAGTCAAACTATTTTCCAAGGGTAGAACAAGAGGGTAGAACAAGAAGCAATGGGTGGAAACTAATCAAGGAGAGAAGCAACTTAGAACTGAGGAGAAATTTCCTGACAGTTAGAACAATGAATCAGTGGAACAGCTTGCCTCCAGAAGTTTTGAATGCCCCAACACTGGAAGTCTTTAAGAAGATGTTGGATAGCCATTTGCCTGAAACGGTATAGGGTTTCCTGCCTAGGCAGGGAGTTGGACTAGAAGACCTCCAAGGTCCCTTCCAACTCTACTATTGTATTGTATTGTATTGTATATATATTTATGTCAACACATACCATATTTTTCAGAATATAAGACGCACCTTTTTCCCTCAAAAAAGAGGGTGAAAATCTGGGTGCATCTTATACACTGAATACAGCATTTTTGGCCTCCCAAAACCCCGCCCCCTTCACCAAAATGGCTGTACATAGCCTTTAGGAGGCTTCCAGAGTGCTCCTGGGGGCTGGGAGGGCCAAAATTAGTGAAAAACGGGCCATGTTTTGCTCGTTCCCCCCCCGTCCCCGCCCCCAGGAGCACTCTATAAGCCTCCTAAAGGCTAATGCATGCCCCTTTTTTGATGAAAAAGCAGACCTGTTTTTGCAGAGTGCAAAAACCTTTTTTTTTTTTTTTTGCCTCTTCAAAATCTTGGTGTGTCTTATACTCCGGTGCGTTTTATACTCCAAAAAATATGGTAATCCTTCATTCTTCAGTTATTCAATATTTGCTACACCCTTCTAATAGTAATAGCATTATTCCTCTGCATACCTGATAACACCGTTGTTCAAAATCTGATCTTAACCTCTACCTTTCATTTTAAATGTACTGTGCAAAAATATGCTTAGCAATATTCCCCCTATTCCTAATTTCTTAATCTGCTCTAATTCCTAATGCAGCCAGTCTTGTTTTAACAAAACAAAACAAAAAGATCCTTACTCTCCATCGTCTCTCACCCTCTTAAAAGTTTCTCTTCTTCTCTTTAACTCATCTCCCATACTCCCCCCTTGGGTCCTAATCTACATCTTTTGTATTCTACCAAGCCATTATTTCTAACTCCACTATTTTTTGCTGCCAATCCACCCCCAAGTCTGCCAAATCCTCTTATCTCTTCTGCTTTTTAAATTCTTGTTTGTTGGCTTTTGTTAAATCAACCTTTAACACTGATTTAGAAGTATGTGTGATTTTTTTTTTAAAAAAAAATCCTAGCCACCAAAGCTTCTCTCTTTAAATAGACACCTTAACAAGCTTAGCTCAATAGCAACCAGTGGAAGCAGAAAGAAAGTAAATATATCAAGATATATACTGCTCTTTATACATACAAGTTCCAGCAATTTCCTTTCAAAGTAACAATTTTAATGTGTTTTTTTTAAAAAATCAGCATCAGTAAAATGCTTTGTGTTTTCAAACCAAAACATCTCAAGGTGTATTTTAATAGGCAATGATGATTAGAAAACAAACAATATTGGTACCTATTTTTAAAATGGTTTTGAAATCCCACCTCCTTACAGGAATAGCAATTAATCAACCTAGTTAAAATGGAATATCCCAAGGTGGTTTGGTTGCTATGCACTGGATTTCAATGGCATTCTATAATTTTATCTTCAAGATGAATATTCTGGGAGAAAATAAAGCAATGACGGAAAAGCAGATCTGAAAATACTGAAGGATTTCTATATAACTTTCAATAAATCTTCTAGAGTTTCTAACTCACAGTAGTTGAAGAATACCAAGGGGAAATGGAAAGAAATATTTGTTTCATTTATTTATTAAGAAAACCAATGCTCAACTGATTCATGGTGAATATGAAATATGAAAAATACTCGGGTGTAGTTGGCTATGCGTCATTCACTTAGTTCAAATGTTCTTTGCTTGAAGAGCATAATTTTCTTTTTAAAAAATTGCTTCTCTGTGTAAAGGAATTTATTTATGTACTAAGCGTAGTATATAAAATTATCTGCTACAATGTCCTACCTGTCAACGACTACTTCAGCTTCATCAACAACAACACACGAGCTCACAATAGATACAAACTTAACGCAAACTGCTCCAAACACGATTACAGATGATATGACTTCAGCAACAGAGTGGCCAACGCCTGGAATGCTCTACCTGACTCCATTGTTACATCCTCAAACCCCCACAGCTTCAACCTTAAACTGCATAAGTGCCCCAACGTGCCTACTGTCCCTGTCCTAATATTCCCTTGAATTTCTATCCATTTCATGTATTCATAATCATATTTATACTTATATCTCTTATCTAATTCATGCTTGATGAAATAAATAAAATAAATAAAATAAATGCATAAAAATAAAAATAAAATGTCTTTTGTTAGGGAATCCTGGATCTACCAGGTCGGAATCAAATTTCCATTTCTGTATGCAGCTATAGTTTGCAAGATGTTACTGTGTATATTAGAGCCAGCTCTACCAACTCACTTTCTCCTGCATTCGTTCAGTTAGTTTAAACTAGAATTCGAGTTTAAAAAGTAAACTAGGTTACCCTCATCTTGTCTGTTTTTTCCTTCCCTGTTTTAGATAAATGCCAATACTTTTCAGAATTAAACAGTTTTACCCATTAACTTCTTCAAGGGAGGAATCTGCTTTAATCCAGTTTAAGATAAGTTCTAATAGTTTTGGCATCAATAATTTTGCCTTAACAACGGAAAGGAGGAAGGATGAGGAGGGAAAGGAAGAAAGGGTAAAGCAGAGGAAGTAAGGGAAAGGAAATAAGAGTAGGAGAGAGGGAAAGAAGGAGGAGAAGAGAGGAGGAGAGGGGAAAGACAGGTGAAGAAGAAGGGAGGAAGGAGAAGGGGAAAGAAGAAGGCAGAGAAGATAGGTTGAGAAGAAGGAAGGAGTAGGGTTGTTGCAAAATAAGATGGAGGCATTGGGTGGCAAGAAAGTGACCCAAACTGTGTACTATATATTTGTAAGAAAATAGCGATAAAGATTAATGATGAATAGATAAATGTTAATAGTAATTATAAGAGAGTATATTTGTGAATGAACTTGAAAGAGAAAATAATCTTTAAAAATAATAATAATAATAATAATTTTGCCCTGAATTTCATCAAGGAAAGAATCTCGTTTTAATCCACTTTTTAGAAAAATTCCAAATGCTTTTTAAAATGTTAACAGTTTTGCAAGTTAACTTCTTCAAGGAATGAATCTGCTTTAATCCAGTTATAATGAAAGATTGGTACTTTTAAGCATCAACAGTTTTGCCCGTTAACTTCTCCGAGGAATGGATCTGTTTTAATCTGGTTCTATTTTCTTTGGCTACCTCTTTAGCGGTTTGAATTAAGATAAAGGGATTAATTTCAATTGGGATTTATTGCTTTTTCATTGTTGTGACTCAGCAAACCGATCAGTGTAACAAACACATGAATTGTGTTCAGTGGTACTTTTGCGTTAGAAGCGGCAATGGTATGTCTCATAACAAGCTAGGAAATTATAGCAAAATTACAGGACGTAGTGAGAAGGATCTTCTCTGCCAACTTTCCCATCTTATTTTGATCTGTTCTATTTTGATATTAAGCTGCCCCCATTTCAGGTCCGTTTCAAAAAAAGGCAGATGGAAAGAAGCATCACCAACCCACTTCTAGAACATAGTTCTGTTTTATTTCATCTCAACAGATCCTAGAATTTAAGGGGGTCGCATTAAAATTGACCTAAAATTGATATATTTGTTTAAATTGCATGGCACCCAGAGCTCCTCTCCAAGGGAGATGGGGGGCTAAGAAGCATGGAATATATATGTATATAAATAAATGCTTAATAGTCTCCACGACACATATTTAGAATCTGGGGAACTTTCAAGGTACAATTATATTTATTTTGAAATCATGCTGGCTTAGAGATTTTTCTCCCCTTCGTTCTTCTTCTATCCTATCTCCAAATCTTTTCAGTTTCAGCTTACCTGCTTTGCGGCTGTGAACTGCTGTTGACAAATTCTTGCACACGTTGTCTATCAGCAGGAGAAGCAGGGGATGAAAGAGGACTAGGTTAAAAACCAGTGAGTTTGATAATCTTCTAAAAGAAAAAAAAGGGGGTGCTTCTGAGCACAGGATGTCACCCAAAAAGGATGCAGAAGAAGTTTGGAAAGGTATCTGCCAGCGAACAAAATGCTTGTGGCACCAACTTGACTGACTCTCTTAATGGGACCTGAAACCTGGTTTTGGCAGCTATTCCCTTCCCTGAAAAATAGAATTGGGTAGCTTCTTTTCCCCACTGGTTAAAGAGACAGTGACACCTGCGTGCCATCATTTTGGAGAGCCAGATGGTATCCATGGGAAAAAGGGATTTGCCATGCCACGGCTTTCTTTTACATCCAAAACATCCTTTATGTCCTTCTGATAATTCCAAGTAGACCTAATCCAGCAATCTACCACCTTCTCCAGCTTCCACAAGAAAGGAAAACCTGTCTGGTGGAAGGAAGGAAGGAAGGAAGGAAGGAAGGAAGGAAGGAAGGAAGGAAGGAAGGAAGGAAGGAAGGAAGGAGGGAGGGAGCAGAAAGAAGGGAGAACCTGGAAATAAGGAGAAATTTCCTGAGAGTTAGAACAAGTAATCAGTGGAACAACTTGCCTCCAAAAGTTGTGAATTCTCCAACAGTGGAAGTTGTTAAGAAGTGATTGGGCAGCCATTTGTCAATATAGAATAATAGAAGGGACCTTCAAGGTCTTCTAGTCTTGTCTGAAATGGTATAGGGTTTCCTGCCTAAGTAGGGGATTGGACTAGAAGACCACCATGGTCCAACTGTTATCCTATTCTATTCTATTCCATTCCATTCCAGGACTGGAGGCTAAAACATATGAAGAACGGTTTCAGGAACTGGGTATGTCTAGTTTGATGGGGGGGGGGGCGGTAAAGAACTAGGGGTGACATGATAGCAGTGTTCCAATATCTCAGGGGTTGCCCCAAAGAAGAGGCAGTCAAGCTATTCTCCAAAGCACCTGAGGGTAGGACAAGAAGCAATGGGCGGAAACTAATCAAGGAGAGAAGCAACTTAGAACTGAGGAGAAATTTTCCTAACAGTTAGAACAATTAATCAGTGGAACTGAACTTGCCTCCAAAAATTTTGGGTGCTCCAACCCTGAAGGATTTTAAGAAGAGATTGGACAATCATTTGTCTGAAATGGTGTGGGGTTTCCTGCCTGAGCAGGGGGTTGGACTAGAAGAACTCTAAGGTCCCTTCCATTCTGTTACATATGAAAACCAGTGTAAGCCATTGTTGCATTTCCTGGCATAAATAATTCCCCCAATTCTAGTGTTCAGAACTGGGGAATGGCATGATAGCACTCAGTTTGCCAACACTGCTTGAACAGAGGGTTGGACTAGAAGACCTCCAAGATCTCTTCCAACTCTGTTATCCTTTGCTCTGTATTCCTTACACCATTTGCTCTGGTTGGTGGGGTGGGTGCCATCCCAGACCAAACAATATTCTTTGATCAAGCACTTTCAGCTGTCTAAAATGTACCTTGGAAGCCAAATCTGTCAAATGTTAAGATACCCCCTTGAAGGTTTCAGTTATCCATGGCGGCCTGTTTGTCCTCTCCCAGTGGAATGAAGCCGGATAATTATGAATCCTTATAATTGAGAAATATAATCAAGACAGTTTCTTGACCCTTGTCCTAACTGTTTGATGTCTGGATGAGGAGATCATCTGACATTCAGCAGGATTGCCCTTGATAGCTTCCTTCTTGCGCTCAACAATGCTTGGCTAAATTGCAGTATTGTTTGATTCCATCCAGGGACCACAAAGCATGATGAGATGAACAGTGCACTTTCTATGACAGCCCAGCTCAAATGAATGCCGGCAGAGCACTTTCTCAGGGCTATAATTTTAGCTTGCCTCTTTTTAAATTCAAGAGACAAGGGATGATTCAGTCAAATGCTACAGAGGAAGAATGGTGGAATCAAGGAAGTGATTCCAAGTGTTCTTCTATTAAGGGAGGAAACAAAGTGCGCTGCTTACAAGAGAAATACTCTGTGAAACAGCAAAGAGAATTTAGCTGAATTTGCTCTTGAACTGCATAGAGTTACGTGTTTTTTGGAAATAAAACAGAAGACTTTTTAACTGGAGAGAAAAATCTTCAGTTTTCATCTGAACCTTTTGTGTTTATAACTCTCTCTGTGTGTATTGTATATTCTTTTTTTTTTTTACAGAAAATGCTTTTATTGAACAGTTTTTAAACACAATTATCATCTTTGCAATGTTTCCACATCAGTATACCTGCCTTGTACCATTTTTGTCCATACATGTGTACATATATTTCTTTTATACATGATAGTCTATTTATATATTATTTTATCTACAATACCTTTTATGTCCACACATATGGATTTATACTTCCTTTATACTTATTACTCTATTAATGTACTATTTTATAAAGAATACATCTTATATTGATATTTGTGTATATATCAATATATCAATTGATATATATGTATTAATTAATATATCAATATATATCAATATATATTGATATATATGTATTAATTAATACATATTAATCCCTTTTCAATGGTGAAAAGAGTACGGTTCTACATGTAGGCAACAAAAACGAAATGCACAGGTACAGTATCGGAGGTACCTTGCTCAACAGTAGTAATTGTGAAAAGGATCTTGGAGTCCTAGTGGACAACCATTTAAATATGAGCCAGCAGTGTGCAGCAGCTGCCAAAAAAGCCAACACAGTTCTAGGCTGCATCAACAGAGGGATAGAATCAAGATCACATGAAGTGTTAATACCACTTTATAATCCTTTGGTAAGGCCACGCTTGGAATACTGCATTCAGTTTTGGTTGCCACAATGTAGAAAAGATATGGAGACTCTAGAAAGAGTGCAGAGAAGAGCAACAGAGGATTAGGGGACTGGAGGCTAAAACATATAAAGAACGGTTGCAGGAACTGGTTATGTCTAGTTTAATGGGGGGAAAAGACTAGGGGAGACATGATAGCAGTCTTCCAATATCTCAGAGGCTGCCACAAAGAAGAGGGAGTCAAACTATTCTCCAAGGCACCTGAGTGTAGAACAAGAAGCAATGGGTGGAAACTAATCAAGGAGAGAAGCAACTTAGAACTGAGGAGAAACTTCCTGACAGTTAGAACAATTAATCAGTGAAACAGCTTGCCTCCAGAAGTTGTGAATGCCCCAACACTGGAAGTCTTTAAGAAGATGTTGGATAGCCATCTGTCTGAAACGGTATAGGGTTTCCTGCCTAGGCAGGGGGTTGGACTAGAAGACCTCCAACGTCCCTTCCAACTCTGCTATTGTATTGTATTGTATTGTATTACTATTTCATGTGTGATGCATCTTACATTTTTTATCTTGTTCATTTATGAGATTTTGTAATTATTTTCTAATTTCTTAATCTTTCTTCCCTTAATGCTTTATTAATGTATTAATGCTTACTATGTGTATTCTATATTCTGTATTCTAACATTTCAACAGTTGAGGTAGAAGGGTGGTGTGTAAACATAATGGTACAGATTGTAGACTATGGTGGCAGTGCCCAATAATTTCATGGTTTTGACTGACAGTTTAGAAGGAATTGAGAAGATTGCCAAACTATTGTTATCATAAATATCGCCTTGGGTTTTCTGTCGATGTTCCTTAATGCATATAAATCAATGTGACAAAGGAAACCAATTATGGTCTTACTGCTCGCTGCTAATGTTTATTATCACAACACACTGCAAAACGACAATATGTTTTTCATTGAATTGGTGGTTTTCAAATGTGGGTTGGGTGGGGAGGATTGCAGGAAGTAGAAAAATGAGCACAACAAGAACTGGAATAGATGAAAAAATATCAAAATGCGAAGATTGAGTATTTATTAAAAGTTGTTCCTAACTGATTTGATTTTTTGTTTGTTTGATTAGGTGCCATCAAATTGATGTCAGTTCTTAACAAACATAAATATTTTATCCAGGACAATTTGTCCTCCAAACTGATTTTTCACCTCTTCCCCATAGAGCACCCATCTTTACTTCTGGTTATCCTCTCTTTCTTTCTTCCATTTTCCCCCAAATTAATGTCTGAGACATTATCCACACAAAATATACAGGTAGTCCTTGACTTACGACCGGTTGCTTTGTGAACATTTGATGTTAAGACTGATGTCCTTAGGGCTACTTACAATCCAGTTTTGAACTTCCATTAGCAACCCCCCAACACGATCACGTGATCTCATTCTGGGATCTTGGCAACTGGCCTGCATTTAAAGCCATTTGCAGTACCCCACAATCTGTGCGGTCCTTGGTGTTCTCTGAGTTTGCTTGGTTTCTTGAAGACGTTTCACTACCCAGCTAGGTAACATTATCAGTGCTAGAAGGGAGCGGGGTTTGCTCTGGGTTTATATACAAATGGCTTGCTCCTTTCCCTTCTAGCACTGATTGCGTTACCTACTTTGGCTAATGAAACATCTGCCAAAAAATTAAAAAAAGACCAACCAAGAAACCCAGTGTCACATAATCACAATTTTTTCACCATCATTTGCTTCCAATTTCTGGAAAAAAAGCACCCATTGCATAGAATGGACTTGTGTAAATTTCTGCAACCCATGGCTCGGGAGCCGCATGTGGCTCTTTCATCCCTCTGCTGTGGCTCCCTGTCGCTCAAAATATATGTCACAACTGCCAATGTGTGATACCCGTTGGCATGCTATTTATTGGTTTCGACCCATCTTTTTTTTTCAGAGTTCAAAATATTTTTGTTGCATGCAGAAATAAACAATTGTTTTCTCTGTAGCAGTTCATTGATTTCATAAATGCAAAACACTACAGTTTTTTTATACATAGCATAAAGGTTAAAATAATAATAATAATATATGCAGTGCTGTTGTGGCCCAGCAGGGTCCAGTTGAGCTGCTGATGGACTCGGATAGTGAGGAACCATATGAGTCTGCCCTGGACGATGTGGAGGACTCTGTGCAGGGTTCAGACTCAGAGCAGGGTCCAGAGAGGCTGGTTGGCCACCAGGAGGCGCCTGAGCCATGGAGCAGTGGGGAGGATGAAAGGCAGTTTGTCCCTGATGCTAGATTGAGAAGGGCTGAGAAACGGAAGCAGCAACTCCGTAGGCAGACTCACAGAAGATGATTAAGCACAGGTGGTTGTGGATTGGTCCCTCCCAAGAGAGATTATAGGTGAGGTGTTGGGAGGGGACATTTGCAGGAAACAACAGTTCGAATTAGTAATTAAAAAAATCTATGTATTCTACCCGTGTCTGCTTGTTTGGACTATCTGTGTGGCTTCATTTGAATTATCTGGGTTGCTCTATTGAACGTGAGTTGTCTGGGCCTTCAGCCAAAGGATTTGTTATCTCAGTAATTAAACAGTGGCAAACAGCCAAGCCTGTGTTCTGGTTTATTCACAGGTGTGGAGAGGGGGGTCAGAACACAGTGCTATCTTCATTTTAGATGTCAACAGGGGTTTGTGGCTCCCATTGTTTTCTTTTCTGTGGGAGATGGGTCCAAATGGCTCTTTGAGTGTTTAAGGTTGCCAACCCCTGGTATAAAGTCTCCATTGTTAATAACTGCTCCAAGAAAGGACATAAAATGAGGTATGGTCATGTGGTGACCCTGTTACAACCTTAATTCTGGACTCAATTACAATTGTAAAGTGAGGATTACCTATATGCATCCACTCTAATTAGATGTTGTCTCTCTTTCTCCTTCAATCCCCCCTCCCCCTCCCTCCCTCTTCACTAACTCACACAAACACACACACACACACACACACCGAGGCAGTGTGCATGACTTGAATATTTCCTGGAAAGAAAATGCAGAAGAAAATGTAGATGCCTCTGAAAGTTACTACAGTGCTACCTCAATACTAATCGTTTAATTGATTCCAGGTGGTGTGATGAGTACCAAAAACCGATTAGTACCAATTTCTTCCCATAAGGATTGGGAATGTAATGAGTCACAAGGCAGGTGAGACTTACTAGTTCTAACTTGTGCATTGAGAACCAAACAAACGTTGAGTACCGGGACAAAATGTTCATGACAAAATGCGTTGAGAAACAAATCTGCTGAGTATCAAAGCCGTTTGTGTACCAAGGTGTCACAGCACTAGTAACTTGGTTGAAAAGCATTCCAGATGCTCAGTTCTTCACAGTCTCCCTACATGGCTTGAGTAATATTTACAAAATCCCTCTAAATTGCAAGTATCTGAAATGTCCATTGTTTTATTAATCATCGTTACAGGTTTGTTTAAGAGCAGAACATTTTTTTAAAAAAAAAAGCTGGTTGAAAGTGTTATTTGCACAATGCAGCTGTCTAAATCAATATATCGAAACTAATTGATTAAAGTTGTTAAAATGTCAAATGGAGCTGCAATATAAATGAGACATAGCGTTTAAAAATTTTAATGGAATAACATGTGTGTATACCAAGTCGTGCAGAATGCTGTTACCTTCCCACCAAAGTTATACCTATTTGTTTACTCGCATTTGCATGCTTTTGGACTGCTAAGTTGGCAGGAGATGGGGTAAATAACAGGAGCTCACCCCCCATTGTGCAGTGCTTGGGTCTTGAACCTGGGCTGTCAGCTT
Source organism: Natrix natrix natrix (assembly GCA_029891615.1). Classification (NCBI taxonomy): domain Eukaryota; kingdom Metazoa; phylum Chordata; class Lepidosauria; order Squamata; family Natricidae; genus Natrix; species Natrix natrix. Next base: position 115,548 of record JAKRSK010007642.1, read on the forward strand.
TCCAGATAGAATAGAATAGAATAGAATAGAATAGAATAGCAGAGTTGGGATGGACCTTGGAGATCTTCTAGTCCAACTCCCTGCTTAGGCAGGAAACCTTACACCACTTCAGACAAATGGTTATCCAACATCTTCTTAAAGACTTCCAGTGTTGGAGCATTCACAACTTCTGGAGGCAAATTGTTCCACTGATTAATTGTTCTCACTGTCAGGAAATTTCTCCTCAGTTCTAAGTTGCTTCTCTCCTTGATTAGTTTCCACCCATTGCTTCTTCTCCTACCCTCAAGTGCTTCGGAGAATAGTTTGACTCCCTCTTCTTTGTGGCAACCCCTGAGATATTGGAACACTGCTATCATGTCACCTCTAGTCCTTCTTTTCATTAAACTAGACATTCCCAGTTCCTGCAACCATTCTTCATATGTTTTAGCCTTCATGGAATACACTTGTACTCATTTTGTATCTAACTTGGACTCCTGATTTCTTGCGGCTGACATAAGGTGCCTCCTGTATGGCACTCATCTGTAATGGCTTCCACATTAAAAAGAGGACTCCAGGTGCAGAGAGGAGGATATCCATATACCTCTCTCTGCAGTACATCATAGAAATCATTTAGGAGAAGGTATGGATGGAATCCAACATCTGCTAAGCATAGGAATCCAAACTAAAACACCTCCACTTCCAATAAAGAGAGGGCTGTTATATTTCTGGGTCATATACAGCGAGATGTTCATGATTTTGATTTCTTGATGTGTAGGAACTTTGAGAGAAAAAGAACTTTTTGTGTCAGGCAATCCCATCAAATACTTGGAAGTAGTATTGTGCATCAATAGCCATGGTGGTGCAGTGATTAGAATGCAGTATTGCAGGTAACCCTGCTCACAGCCAGGAGTTCAATCCTGACCAGCTCAAGGTTGATTCATCCTTCCATTCTTCCAAGGTCTGTGAAATGAGGACCCAGATTGTTGTGAGCAACTTGCAGACTCTGTAAACCGCTTAGAGCAGGCTGTAAAGTACTGTGAAGTGGCATATAAGTCTAAGTGCTATTATTATTGCCATCCCCATAGCTAAACCTGCTTCGGTCCCTCAATCTCTCCTGGAGAGGATCACTACCAGTGAAATTGTTTTTTTTCCCCTTTGGTAACCTTCCTTGTCTTGATGCAACCTAGAAACACGCTTCTCCTTTTAGCAGCTATGACGCACGCAGCTGACTCACAGTTTTTATCCATTTGGGCTGTGCGGTAATTCAAATTCAGGCTCAAAAAGGCATCTCGGAGCAAGTGGGAGTTGCAAATGTTGCACCTCCCTGCAAAGCCACAAAGCAGATGTATTTTTCCTAGGATATTTAGAGAAGGAATTGCCCGGCAACATTCTGGGTCATTGGCATTGGCTTCAAACTCCCTTATAGGTAGGCAATTTTGTTCTTGTATTCAGTCAAGAGCAACCTTCCTATAACTTAGATGCATTATTTCTTTTTCTCCATTCTTGGATGAGGGACACCAAGTTTTGACCTTCTCTAGGTGGTTTTTGTAGCCACCATGTACAAACCTGTCCATTTAAGCTCATTGGATTTTGTTTTTAGTCCTGGATTAGTCTCCTGGACCTTGCCTGCCCTTCTTCATTTCCTCTAAATCGGTAGGTAGATAGGTAGGTAGGTAGGTAGGTAGGTAGGTAGGTAGGTAGGTAGGTAGGTAGGTAGTAGGTGGGTGGGTGGGTGGGTGGGTGGGTGGGTGGATGGATGGATGGATGGATAGATAGATAGATAGATAGATAGATAGATAGATAGATAGATAGATAGATAGATGTGTGTGCATATGTTCCAGCATAACTCTGGAATGCCTTGAGAAATTTCAACCAAACCTGGTACACAGATGACTTACTCTGCGGAAAAAATACTGTGGGGTGTCTGTTCTGTTAAAATACAGCCTGTTGTGTCTTAAAATGGATTCTACTGTACTGCCATAAAATGGCTTTTATTGTACAGTGCAGTGGAGTTTCCATGGTAACGGTTTCACAGTAATCCACAAGGGGGTTCCTTCTGGTAAGAGGGAAAATCCAACATTAGAAATTACATTTAATCTGGACATTTTTCTCCTATAAATAAATACCAGGGCAACGGCGGGTTATCAGCTAGTCTTTCATAAGAATTTATAAGATAAGAATTGGGCAAATCCTTCAAGTGAGAAGTTGGGTCATAGAAGAACACAACTATCAACAGCTCCCTTTCGAGTCCCTTTCGGGAGAGGGGGCGGTCTAGAAATCTAAATAAAGTAAGTAAGTAAGTAAGTAAGCTAGGATTGGAACATATACTTCAGTCAGTTGATGGAGAGGCATTGACAGGGGATGGGAAGTGATTGCTGTACGTCTGTAGAAGGAATGGCAGAAGCTGGGGGTGGAGTTAAAAAAGGGATTAGCCTAGAATCCCCACATAGCCCCAAGCAGATTAAGTCCAACTTCCCTTGAATTCCATGGATCCTTATTTATTTTTCAAGCAGGTGCTAACCATTAGTTGAGAAGATTCCTGTCTATATTTAGCAATAAATCAGTTTAATTAGACCTTCACATGTGGACCAAGTCTTTCACACCTGTAAGTGTCCACGTGGTGCAAAATGGGGCACATCCATGATTCATATCATCAATATCACGTCACACATGACTTCATCATGGCTTCTTCTTCTCATGCAGCCTAAAACTGTGTTTGCCCATATTTGATAGAAAAATCAAGAATTATATATTTCACGTTTTATTTGCAGACGAGTGCTAATTTTAAGGATCTTTTTCCACCTCCTGCCATTATTGAGCAATCAATTTCCCTCTCCCAAGCCTACACATTTAATGTTTGTTCCCTTAACAAAGAAGGAAACCTCTCCCACACAGATAATCCTTGACTTATGACTATTATTGAGCCTTAAGTTTCAGGCACTAAGCAAGATAGTTGTTAAATGAGTTTTGCCCCATTTTACCACAATGGTTAACTGCAGCTGTTAAGATAGTAACCCAGTTGTTAAGTGAGTCTGGCTTCCCTATTGACTTTGCTTGTCAGAAAGTCACAAAAGGTGATCCCATGACCCAGGGACATTGCAACGGTCAGAAATACATGCCAGTTGCCAAGGGCCTGAATTTTGATCATGTGACCATGGGATGCTTGCAACGGTTGTGTGAAAAATGGTTGTATCACTTTTTTTCAGTGCTGTTATAACGGCAAACTGCATTTCTGTTTCATTTGGTCCTGGAGTCCAAGTTTTACACTTCATTACAAGCAAGTGCATGAACTCCAGGGAAGGAAAATTTAAGACCTGCCTTGTTTCCTGGCCAGTGATGAAGAAAGAAACCCCACAATGTATAGGCACCAAATAATAAAATGGGAAATATTTGACTGCTCGTCTAGTGAAGGGAAGGACCAGGGGAGACATGAGAGCTGTCTTCCAATATTTGAAGGGCTGCCACGGAGGATGAAGGGGGTCAAGCTATTTTCCAAAGCACCTGAAGTCCAGACAAGGAATAATGGATGGAAACTGAACAAGGAGAGAGTCAACCTGGAAATAAGGAGGAATTTTCTGACAGCGAGAACAATCAACCCATGGAACTGAAGTTGCCTTCGGAGGTTGTGGCAGCTTCATCACTGGAAGCTTTCAAGAAGAGATTGGACTGCCATTTGTTGGAGATGGTGTAGGGTCTCCTGCTTGGGTGGGGGGTTGGACTAGATGACCTACAAGGTCCCTTCCAACTCTGTTAATCTGCAATCTGTAAATCTGCATTCAAAGTGCATGGCATATATGCACAAACAGGCCTCATCCAGGAAGGGAAAGTGAAGCCCAGGGAAATTCCACCTCTTCTTTTATGAATGTAACGTTTTAGAAAACTATTTAAAATGGAACTTCTTTGATTATGGAAACATCCTGGATTACAGGAAAATTAGAGGGGGGGGAACTAAAGGTTTTTAAGAAGAGATTGGACAACTATTTGTCTGAAATGGAATAGGGTTTCCTGCTTGGGCAGGGCATTAGACTAGAAGACCTCCAAGGTCACTTCTAATTCTGTTATTCTGTTAAAATGCTCCCTGTGTTGTTCAAATTGGCGTTTCTCAACCTTGGCAACGTTAAAACATATAAAATTCAACTCCCATAATTTCTCAGTCATGATTATGTCGAGTGAATTGTACATTTAAAACCTCTAAGGTAGTGTGTCCCCATCTTCTCAACTACACAGCCACTTCAAGATTTATGAACTTCAACTCCCAGAATTCCCCAATCATTATTTTGTTGTTAGTTGCAAAGTTGTGTCTGACCCATTGCGACCCCATGGACACTGTTCTTCTAGGCCTTCCTGTCCTCTACCATCCCCTGAGTCCATTTAAGATCATGCCGACTGCTTCGGCGACTCCATCCAGCCACCTCCTTCTCTGTCGTCCCATTCTTCTTTTGCCCTCAATCTTTCCCAGCATCAGGCTCTTCTCCAGTGAGTCCTTCCTTCTCATTAGGTGGCCAAAGTACTTGAGTTCAATCTTCAGGATCTGGCCTTCTAAAGAGCAGTCAGGGTTGATCTCCTCTAGGACTGACCGGTTTGATCTCCTTGCAGTCCAAGGGACTCGCAGGAGTCTTCTCCAGCACCATAGTTCAAAAGCCTCAACTGTTACTATATCTAGTAAATTGTATATCCCACAATGGTCATGAAAGTTGGAACTTAAAAAAGCAAGACCAGAAAAAAATTGACTCGTTTCAGCTGTGGTGCTGGAGAAGGCTTCTCCGTATTCCTTGGACAGCAAAGGTGACTAACAAGTAGAGCACATAAAAACTAGACATGTCACTAGAAAAAGAAAAAAATCATAAAATAATGTTTCACTTATTTTGGCCATGTCATGCAGGACAATTCATTAGAGAAGGCAATTATGTTTAGAAGGGTTAGTGGTCAAAGGAAACCAGGCCATCCAAGAACATGGTGGCTGGACACCATCAAAGTGGACACCATCCAGAGCATAGGAAAACTCAAAAAAGTACTGCAAGATAGGAAGATACGACCCATAGAATCACCAAAAGTCAGACACAACTGAATGGTTGACATCATCATCATCATGAAATTGTCTACTCAAAGCCTCTAGGGCAGCATACCTCAACCTTGGCAACTTAAAGAGTGTGGACTTCAACTCCCAGAATTCCCCAGCCATGATTTAAGTCTAGTAAGAGCTGTAGTGGTGAAGTGCTTAGGGGAGCAGTACTGCAGGCTACTTCTGCAGGCAGCTGGCAGTTAAATTGCCAGATTGCAGTTCAAATCTCACCAGGCTCGAGGTTGACTCAGCCTTCCAGCTTTCCGAGGTGGGTAAAATGGGGACCCAGATTGTTGGGGGCAATAGGCTGACTCTGTAAACCGCTTCGAGAGGCCTATAAAGCGGTATATGTCTATTGGTAGTAAATTATATGTGGAAAGCCTCTAAAACCGTGGTTTTTTTTTTTCAGTCCTGGAAACTTCAAGATGTGTGTCCCAAAGGTGCTTTCCTTTCAAAAGGCAACTGGAGTTTCTTGTTTTCTTTGAAGACATTTCACTTCTCATCCAAGAAGCTTCTTCTGTTCCGATTGCAATGGTGGAGAATGGAAGGATTTATATGACAACCATGAGGTGGATGACTGAGAATCTCCATAGACATTCAAGAGGTGTGGACTTCAACTCTCAGAAGTCCACACATTTTGAAGTTGTGGAGGTTGAGACACCCTGCTTTATGGTATGAGAGGAGTAGTAGGTAAGCAGTTGAGAGATAAATCAAACAATGTCTTAGTGACCTATTTCTCATCATAAATCATAAGAAGAGATGAATGTTGTGAATTATGACTACCATCATAAAGGGAGAAGCATGACCTGGCCCTCACTACTGGTGACAGAAGTGCTGTGTGAAGGCCAACAAACATCGGTTAAAATGTCTATGGCAATTCTCAGTCATCCAGGCCATGGTTGTCCCAAAGGTGCTTTTTCAGGAGGCAACTGGACTTCCTGGCTTTTCTCTTAAGACGTTTCGCTTGAGCTCTGACTGGATGGTGGGGTCAGAGCTGAAGAAGCTTCTTGGATGAGAAGTGAAACGTCCTCAAAAGAAAACCAGAAAGTCCAGTTGCCTTTTGAAAAAGCACTTTTGGGACAATCGGTCCAAATGTTGACTTCAAAACTTGCCTAGCTCAAGAAAACTTAAAAGAGGCCAGAAATGATGCTTCACTCATTTGACCCATGGACTTTGACCGGTGGACATCATGGAGACGATGAGTGAAGAAGACAATATTCGGAGCAGATGAAGCGTGCCTGGGCTTCATGGAAATCAACAACATGCGAAGTTGTGCATAAAAAAACACTTCGATTCTCTGGATACTGGAATGTGTTATATTCTCGGATTTCTTACATAGGTGCAGGAGCAGAGAGGTCAAACAAACGGAATTAAATCGGCCTACTATGGCGACATGGGAGAGAACAAAATGGACAGCCAAGAGGGAAACAAGCTAAAATTGCAAAGAGGAATGATGCGAATGCATGCACACCTCACCAAGGGCACCGTTCTAGAAATGAAGGTTGTTGTTTTTTTGCTCGCAACGATGCAGCCCATATCTCCCCACGTTTTTCTAGCTCTGAAATCGATCTGACCCCTTGACGTACTGAGCGATAGTGTGATGATTTTCTTCTTCTTCTTCATGGTTTTAACCATGGAGGAAATCCCCTGTACCCTTTAGTGCATAAAGTCATGCAAAAAAAAAAAAAAACACCCCCACCCACCCTGCGCAAAAAACTCAAGCCGCTTCGTTTGGGCGGGAACGAGGAGAACTGCATCGCTCAACCGTGTGAGATGGTGGAGAAAGATGTCCATGAACAGCAGCATGCAGAATGGCCATTCTGGTGGCGAAGGGATGGGCATGGCGGCTTGCTTCTTCTTTTTTGCTTTTTGGAGGGAGGAAGCTTCGGGCACGTCTCGTCAGATATACAAAGTTTTAAGTTTACAGGACAAGAAAAAGCCAGCCCAGATCTCCACCCCACCCCCACCCCCACATCCCACCCCAACCCCAACCCCTGTAGAGAAGATTAAATTGGCTTGCTTGTCCATATTGAGTCGGAAATCCCGTCCCCCGTGGAGGACAGAGGCATAGAGCCACTGGGAGTGAAAGGGTCGGTGTCGGTGTCCGTTTCCCCCTCAGCCAAATAACGTTTCTCCTTCATCCAACTGTTTCCGCCATTTGGGCCGAACAGGAAATCATCTCGGTCTTGAGAGATGCTGAACCCGCTCGGGGAGCGTTCAAGTTCCTCGTGGTTGACCGAGAGCAGGGATAAGGGGGTGTCGCTGTCTCTCTGCCTCTGCCTTGAGGACAATCTGTCCGAATGGGGGCTCCAGAGCTCCCTCGGCGGCGACTGGAAGGAAACCTGAGGGTCCATGAAAGTCATAATTGGCAGGACGGTGGGCCTTTCGGAGTAGGCCGCGGAGAAGGGCATGGCTTGCCATCGGCCTGAGTTCTGGTCACTGAAGGGCAGTGAAAGGGGGTTGTGACCACAGTCCTGGCTCGAGTACCCGAAAGGAGGGACTTTGTTCACGGGGACATGGTGGAAGCTTGGAGACAGCTCATGAATGGAAGGCTTGGAGTACTTGTAAATGATGGATTTCAGTTCAGAAAAGCGGTTGTCCTCAGCCGGGGAGGTGGCTTCTCTCAAAGGACACGTGTCGGTGACTTGGACCTGCAGCTGGCCCAGATGCTGCTTGTGCATGTCTACTAAAAAATCCAGCTTCTTCCCCATGTCGTGGACCTAAAAGACAGCAGCCATCAGAACTCAGCTGGGATAAACAATTGGTTATCTCGACTAGGAGCAAAACTATTCCCCAACTGAAAATTGACCTCGGTCAAAGATCATCACAAAGATCAAACGTCATCACAAACAAATGCAGCAACAGCAAAACACTTCAACAGATTAACAGAGTTGGAAGGGACCTTAGAGGTCATATAGTCCAGCCCCCTGCTCAAGCAGGGGATCCGGCACCATTTCTGACCAATGGCCTTCCAATCTCTTCTTGAAAGCCTCCAGTGATGAAGCTCCCACAACTTCCAAAGGCAACTTCTGTTCCATGGCTTGATGGTTCTCCCTGTCAGAAAGTTCCTCCTTATTTCCAGGCTGAATCTCTCCTTGGTCAGTTTCCATCCATTATTCCTTGTCTGGCCTTCAGGTGTTTAGATGTTAGGTGTTTATATCTGTTATGAAGGAGATGCTGAGATTTTGCGGAAAGGGCAGAGAAGGTGTTGAGACTTTGAAAATGAGATGTTCGGGTTTTTTGAAAATGAGATGAAATTTTAGATGTTTTAGCCTTTGAGAAAAATGCACAGCAACTAGGATGATTAAAGACTAAAACATATGAACAATGGTTACAGGAACTGGGTACGGTTGGTCTAGAGAAAAGAAGGACTAGGGGTAACATGATAGCAGGATTTCAATATTTGAGGGGCTGCCACAGAGAGGAAGGGGTCAAGCTATTTTCCAAATAGCTGTCTCACCTGAAGGCCAGACAAGGAATAATGGATGGAAACTGAACAAGGAGAGATTCAACCTGGAAATAAGGAGGAATTTTCTGACAGTGAGAACAATCAACCCATGGAACAGAAATTGCCTTCATCACTGGAAGCTTTCAAAAAGAGATTGGACTGCCATTTGTTGGAGACGGTGTAGGGTCTCCTGCTTGGGTGGGGCGTTGGAGAGATTCAACCTAGAACTAAGGAGAAACTTCCTAACAGTGAGGACAATCAACCAGTGGAACAGAAGTTGCCTTCAAAAGTTGTGGGTGCTTCATCACTGGAGGCTTTTAAGAGGACACTGGACAACCATTTGTCTGAAATGGTCTAGAGGAGTGATGGCGAACCTTCTCAGCACCAAGTGTCCAAACACATGCATGTGCACTGCAGTACTGGAAACCTAAAGACCAGCTGGCTGCTGCGCATGCATGTGCCAGAAGACTAGATGGCATGCGCGTACCAACCACCTGCTCTTTGGGTTTTCGGCAGTCCGGCGCATGCGAAGACTAGCTGGCCAGTGCGCAAGCAAGTACTGGAGACTAGAAGAGCAGCTGGCGACAGGGCATGTGCCCCACAGAGATGGCTCGATGTCCCACCTCTGGCACGCGTGCCATAGGTTTGCCATCGCGGGTATAGGGTCTCCTGCTTGAGTAGGGGGCTGGACTAGAAGACCTCAGAGGTCCCTTCCAGCTCTGTTCTGAATCTGAACAACATGGAGCCAAACTGCTGAGCGTTTCCTACCTGTCTTTCAACTCTGACAAATTTCCCCATCATGCTTTGGTCTTCAGGATCCTCTGCAGATGCTTTGCTTATAAACGGCTCATTCCTAAAAGGAAATAAGGGTCCATTTTACATAGAGGCCAACCAAAGAAAACCATTGAAATTCTTCCCACCAATGTTTCCAGTTCACAGTGCAGATTTACACAGAAGGGATGAATATTTTTTTATTTTTAGATATAAGAATGTACATTTTTCAGTTTTAACTGCATTAAACATATCTATGGTCCACACTACGTTGGAGCCAGAGGTGAGATTCCCCTACCTTCCCTACCGGTCAGTGGTGGGATTCACATTTTTTTTACTACCGGTTCTGTGGGTGTGGCGTGGTGGGTGTGGCTTGGTAGGCATGGCAGGGGAAGAATATTATAAAATCCCCATTCCCTCCCCACTCCAGGGAAGGTTACTGCAAAATCTCCATTCTCTCCCCATTCCAGGGGAAGGATGCGGTAAAATCCCCATTCCCACCCCACTCCAGGGGAAGGTTACTGCAAAATCTCCATTCTCTCCCCATTCCAGGGGAAGGTTACTGTAAAATCTCCATTCCCTCCCCACTCCAGGGGAAGGTTACTGCAAAATCCCCATTCCCTCCCCACTCCAGGGGAAGGTTACTGCAAAATCTCCATTCTCTCCCCATTCCAGGGGAAGGTTACTGTAAAATCCCCATTCCCTCCCCACTCCAGGGGAAGGTTACTGCAAAATCCCCATTCCCTCCCCACTCCAGGGGAAGGTTACTGCAAAATCTCCATTCTCTCCCCATTCCAGGGGAAGGTTACTGTAAAATCCCCATTCCCTCCCCACTCCAGGGGAAGGATATTATAAAATCCCCATTCCCACCCCACTCCAGGGGAAGGTTACTGCAAAATCCCCATTCCCTCCCCACTCCAGGGGAAGGTTACTGTAAAATCCCCATTCCCTCCCCACTCCAGGGGAAGGTTACTGCAAAATCCCCATTCCCTCCCCACTCCAGGGGAAGGTTACTGCAAAATCCCCATTCCCTCCCCACTCCAGGGGAAGGTTACTGTAAAATCCCCATTCCCACCCCACTCCAGGGGAAGGATATTATAAAATCCCCATTCCCACCCCACTCCAGGGGAAGGTTACTGCAAAATCCCCATTCCCTCCCCACTCCAGGGGAAGGTTACTGTAAAATCCCCATTCCCTCCCCACTCCAGGGGAAGGTTACTGCAAAATCCCCATTCCCTCCCCACTCCAGGGGAAGGTTACTGCAAAATCCCCATTCCCTCCCCACTCCAGGGGAAGGTTACTGCAAAATCCCCATTCCCTCCCCACTCCAGGGGAAGGTTACTGCAAAATCCCCATTCCCTCCCCACTCCAGGGGAAGGTTACTGCAAAATCTCCATTCTCTCCCCATTCCAGGGGAAGGTTACTGTAAAATCCCCATTCCCACCCCACTCCAGGGGAAGGATATTATAAAATCCCCATTCCCTCCCCACTCCAGGGGAAGGTTACTGCAAAATCTCCATTCTCTCCCCATTCCAGGGGAAGGTTACTGTAAAATCCCCATTCCCACCCCACTCCAGGGGAAGGATATTATAAAATCCCCATTCCCTCCCCACTCCAGGGGAAGGTTACTGCAAAATCCCCATTCCCTCCCCACTCCAGGGGAAGGTTACTGCAAAATCCCCATTCCCTCCCCACTCCAGGGGAAGGTTACTGCAAAATCCCCATTCCCTCCCCACTCCAGGGGAAGGTTACTGCAAAATCCCCATTCCCTCCCCACTCCAGGGGAAGGTTACTGCAAAATCCCCATTCCCTCCCCACTCCAGGGGAAGGTTACTGCAAAATCCCCATTCCCTCCCGATCAGCTGGGACTCGGGAGGCAGAGAATAGATGGGGGTGGGGCCAGTCAGAGGTGGTATTTACCGGTTCTCTGAACTACTCAAAATTTCTACTATCGGTTCTCCAGAACTGGTCAGAACCTGCTGGATCCCACCTTTGCTACTGGTTCGCAAATGTGAGGGTGCACGCAGTTGCTTCACTCACGTGCCCCTCATCTGCACATGCACACCGCCTTCTGCGCATGCAGAGTGCTTACGCATTACAGCGGGGTGGCTGGGTGGAGCTTCCCACAGCTGCTGCTCCCGATTCGCCCAAACCGGTGAGAACTGGCTGAAGACCACCTCTGGCTGGCGCTTAATGGAAATGCGGCGGGGGGGGATGATGACACCAGGGAGAAAATGATGGAAATGTGGCTTTCACTGAGTGGCAACCCCGCCCCCCCCCCCCAAAAAAAAATGTCACCTTGGAGACTGCTGCGAAGGGTAGGAGAACGTGCCCCCTTTCTGTGATTTCCTGTGTCTGGGAGTAGATGGAGGCCCAGGTGCAAAAACCATATCTATTCTGAAAAGAGATGGAAACAGAACATAAGGGCTGCTAGATGTAGTCGTATTATATACTGTTATCACTCAGGGGGCTTGGCAACTTTGAGGCTTGTGGACTTGAACTCCCCAGAATTCCCCAGCCAGCATTAGGACTACCTGCAACAGGCCTGTTGGTCAAATAATGGTAGAATAACAAACGGAAGGGACCTTGGAGGTCTTCTAGTCCAACCCCCTGCACAAGCAGGAGGACTTATACCATTTCAGACAATTGGCTGTCCGTGTATGTCTAAGAGCTGAAGACTTACAGCAAGGGTGTCAAACTCGTGGCCCACGGAGCAAATGTATCACATGCTGGCCCGCCCCCATCCGGTTTAGCGAAGGGGGGAAAGTCCTGATATGTCATGTGACACGGACATGACAACGCGAGTTTCACACCCCTGTCTTAGAGCATGTGGAGGCACAAGTTTAAAGAACGATGTTTTACAAGAAAGAAATTGCCATTTGCAAAAATGTTCCTTCCTGCCTTTATCTGTCTCCCTTCTCTTACCCCTCTTTCCCATCCATCTCCTCCTTCTTTCCTTCCTTCCTTTCCTTTCTTTCTTTCTTTCTTCCTTCCTTCCTCCATCCATCCATCCATCCATCCATCCACCCACCCACCCGCCTGCCTATCTATCTATCTCTATCTATCTATCTACTGGTATCTATCTATCTATCTATCTATCTATCTATCTATCTATCTATCTATCTATCTATCTATCTATCTATCTATCATCTATCTACCGGTATCTATCTATCTATCTATCTATCTATCTATCTATCTATCTATCTATCTATCTATCTATCATCTATCTATCTATCTATCTATCAGTATCTATCTATCTATCAGTATCTATCTATCTATCTATCTATCTATCTATCTATCTATCTATCTATCTATCTATCTATCATCTATCTATCTATCATCTATCTATCTATCTATCTATCTATCTATCATCTATCTATCTATCTATCTATCTATCTATCTATCATCTATCTATCTATCTATCTATCTATCTATCTATCTATCATCTATCTATCTATCTATCTATCTATCAGTATCTATCTATCTATCAGTATCTATCTATCTATCTATCTATCATCTATCTATCTATCTATCTATCTATCTATCTATCATCATCTATCTATCTATCTATCTATCTATCTATCTATCTATCTATCTATCATCTATCTATCTATCTATCTATCTATCATCTATCTATCTATCTATCTATCTATCATCTATCTATCTATCGGTATCTATCTATCTATCTATCTATCTATCTATCTATCTATCTATCTATCTATCTATCTATCTGTATCTATCTATCTATCTATCTATCTATCTATCTATCTATCTATCTATCATCTATCTACCCGTATCTATCTATCTATCTACCTACCTATCTATCTACCTACCTACCTATCATCCATCTATCTATCTATCTATCTATCTATCTATCTATCATCTATCTATCTATCTATCTATCTACCTACCTACCTATCATCCATCCATCCATCCATCCATCCATCCATCCATCCATCCATCCATCCATCTATCTATCTATCTATCTATCTATCATCTATCTACCGGTATCTATCTATCTATCTACCTACCTACCTACCTACCTACCTACCTACCTACCTACCTACCTACCTATCATCCATCTATCTATCTATCTATCTATCTATCTATCTATCTATCTATCTATCTATCATCTATCATCTATCTACCGGTATCTATCTATCTATCTATCATCTATCTATCTATCTATCTATCTATCTATCTATCTATCTATCTATCTATCTATCTATCTATCTATCTATCTATCTATCTATCTATCTATCTATCATCTATCTACCGGTATCTATCTATCTACCTACCTACCTACCTACCTCTTCTGCCTTGATTTCACTGGGCAAGTGAATAGAAATATAATAATTCAACACATAATCATCTATTATGTGGCTGAATCACTGGATCTTATAAGTCCCTTCTCCACAGAACTCTTCACTTGATTCCTGCATTAACCCATCTCTGGGTCTGCATAACACCCTGAACGGTAAACCAAGCGACCCACTTAGATGTACCTGAAATACTAAACTACACACACAAATACACAAAACCCACGTAGACTAAAACTAAGATTTCTAATTCGTATGATTGAATATGTTAGGTGAACACAATGTATAACCTTGCCTGAGATAAACATCCAGACTCTTAATGGAGAGTCTGTTGCACAGCCATCAATTTCTTACAAGAGGGACACCCTTGGAGTAGTAGTGCTTGCAGTGACAATGCTATCACCGGATACAGGACAAACTCTCAATCTTTCCCTCCCAATATCATCTCCACGATTAGACTACAAACAGGGCCATGTCCTCTTACCTTGTTTGAAGGTATTTGATTCTGGAAAGCATGTCCAGATGTCCAGCTGAATATTGCTCTATCACATCCTTTACGTCGTAAGGCCTCAAAGTCTCCTTAAATCTCTTCTTATAGAGGCGGAACTGTAGAATCCTGGTCCAAGAAGAAACAGCAGAAAAAGGGGTTCCTAAGGCAAGACTAGAACTCACCGTCTCCTGTTGATTGGCTCAAAGTCACCCAGCCAACTTTCATGCCTAACACGGGACTAGAACTCACAGTCTCCTGGTGATTGGCTCAAAGTCACCCAGCCAGCTTTCATGCCCAAGGCAGGACTAGAACTCACAGTCTCCTGGTGATTAGCTCAAAGTCACCCAGCCAGCTTTCATGCCCAAGGCAAGACTAGAATTCACAGTCTCCTGGTGATTAGCTCAAAGTCACCCAGCCAGCTTTCATGCCCAAGGCAGGACTAGAATTCACAGTCTCCTGGTGATTAGCTCTAAGTCATCCAGACGGTTTTCATGCCTAGACAGACGTCTTCAGACACTGCTAGCTCTTTGGCTTTGAAACGGAGATGAGCCCCCTGCCCTCTAGAGTCGGGAACGACTAGCACATGTGTACAAGGGGAACCTTATTATAATATTCACTGGTAGTTTATTAAAAACATCCAAAGGATATCACATAATCATAAAAACCATGTGAAATAATAAAAATCAGTCACTTGTAACAGTAACCACTGATGTGAAATACTTATCAAGTATTAAGACTTCTCTCAGAGGAAAAACTAATATTACTAAGAACAGCAGCCTTACTAATATTAAATGAAAGTCTAATTAATAAGCAATAAGAGAGATAATTTTAAAAAAAACCAAAGATTTCCTATTAATAGTTAGCAGGTCAGTAACAAACAATTCAATCAAGCAATAAGACTATGGGAATCTAGCTTAAATTTTATTACAATTAATTCACGTTGCTGTTTTGACTGGTTAATCTGATTAGAAATGTTTATCAACTGTCAAATCCATCTAGAAACACCTGATTTGATGCATGGAGCAGATCTGATTCAATGAGGTGGATCTGATTAAATCCTCTTCAAGTCAAACCTTCAAAACAAGCTTAATGTAGCCTTCTTAAATAGTTTGTTACAAGCCACCGAGAATAAATGGGTTTCAATTTAATGGAAACACATCAAGTCTAGCCCAGGTCTTGATTAGTTCCAATTATAATAGATTACGGTTAAAAATTCTTCCCTTTACACTTTCCAAATTAGCTACTCTTAGCAGGAAGCAGGTAAGGAGGACATCAGCCGATCGAGTCACTTTAGCCATTTAAAGTAAATTCTAATTATTTAAAGCAATTAAATTAGCAGTTAAGGTCACAAAAGCGGTGGATGGCATTTTGAACTTCAATTAGTTCATGCTTGAAATGCCCCCCAAACAGATGTTTCTAGTTTAAAACATACTTTTAACCTTGCTGGAAGCATTTAGATCCCGGGTGTCAAACTTGCAGCGTCACATGACCTATGGCGACGTTTATTCCCTTTGCGGAGCTGGGGTGGGCGTGGCCTGCACGTGACACATCCCGCCTATGAGCTGCCAGTTTGACAATCCTGATTTAGATTATATTCCAAGCCATTTGAGGTCATTGTGCTATGGTACAAGCAGGGTTTGGAGGCTGATATGGATTACTTTAAGATCTGTTATTATTTATAATAATATATAAACTAATAATATTATAGCTATTATCTTTCTGGTTGAAAGATAATTATCTATTACCTTTCAACCAGAATAGATATCATTATGAATAAATCTATAAATATAAATCTATTATCTAATCTTTGAACCAGCTGTTTAGGCCGGGTTTGGCATTTTTGTCTACCTATTGAGTCCTTACCAAGGATCTGGGCTTGGCAAAACTGGATGTTTAACGGTGTTACAGATGTCATCTCAGGATGGAAGCTGCTCCAAGTAAAGTCGCCTTCTGCAATTGACTGATGGCGAATGTGTCAATGCCTCTGGTGTTCAAGAGATGCTTCGGTTGTTTTGGGATTGCACCAGTGGTGGGTTCCTGCCGGATCGCACCGGATCGCGTGCTCCCTTTCGGCGCTGAACCCGGAAGTACGTTCTTGCCCCGCCCCTGGCGACGGGACGACGCTTGCCTGCGCTCCACCAGCTCGGCTGGGACCGGAGGCGTTTCCTCAGCGGAGCGGAGCGCCTGAAAGGGACGCAGGCTCAGCCTGCCAGGCTGCCACCGCTCCACTGAAGACATTGCTGAGCAGAGAAACGTCTGCGGTCCCAGCCGAGCTGGTGGAGCGCAGGCAAGCGTCGTCCCGTCGCCAGGGGCGGGGCAAGAACGTACTTCCGGGTTCAGCGCCGAAAGGGAGCGCGCCATCCGGTGCGATCCGGCAGGAACCCACCACTGGATTGCACCCAAGGCCCCTATGACTATTGGTACCATCCTTGCTTGCCTTTGCCACAGTCGTTCTATTTCTATTTGTAGGTCTTTGTATTTTGTTATGTTCTCCAATTCTTTCTCTTCCGTGCTGCTGTCTCCAGGCACTGCCACATTCACTATCCAGGCTTTTTTGTCTTTCTTATCGACAACTGTTAAGTCTGGGGTGTTATGTGGCAGGTGCCTGTTGTTGTTGTTATGGTTCATTGCACAGTCAGCCAGATGTTTAGACCGCATTTGGCATTTTTGTCCATCTTTTAAGTCCTTCCCAAGAACCAGATGTTGATGTTTGAAGGAATTAAAGATGTTATCACAGGATGTCAGCTGTTCCAAGCAAAGCTGCCTTTTGCAACTGACTGGTGTTGATTTTGTCAATGCCAATGGCATTCAAGTGGTACTCCAGTTGTTTTGGGATTGTATCTAAGGTGCCTATTACTATTGGTACTATCTTTGTTTTCTTTTGCCATAGTCATCCGACTTCTATTGGGAGATCTTTTTGTATATTTCTGACTTTTTCTTCCCACAATCCTGCAGCTCCTGATCCTGATTGCTCAGCCAACATTCCAGAGTCCTGTAGGCCATTTGTTACCAGAGGTCCAGGAACTTCAGCACCTACTGTAGTCTTTGTTGACCTGGGCAATGACCAATCAAATATGGATTTCTTTAAAATACCACATTTTTTATGGGAGAGACACTCTTCATTTGGATCCTTTGATGAAACTTGTCCACTATTGCTAAACCTCTGGCGTAGCTCTCATCTTCCTCAGAGCACGTAAGACACACAACCACATCAAGGCAATGCCTCCTTGGTGGATTATTATTAATTAGATTTATATGCCACCTATCTTGCTGTCCAGTGACTCAAATGCACATTGGCCCACTAAAAGTGAAAAAAAGGATTGAGTTTGATTCTAGGGGATGGTGCTCACCTCCTTTCCTAGCCAAGGGAGCCAGCATTGTCCAAAGACATTTCCATGGTCATGTAGCCACCGTGAGTATACAGTGAGGTGCACAGAACTCTGTTACCATCCCACCAAAGTGGTAACTATTTATCTACTTGCATTTGCATGCTTTCAAACTGCTAGGTGGACAGGAGCTGCAGCAAGGGATGGGAACTCATCCCATCGCATGGTCGTTGGGTCTCAAATTGCCAACCTTACAGTTGACAAGCCCAACGTCCTAACCACTAGGTCAGGGGTGTCCAAACTTGGGAACTTTAAGACTTGTGGATTTCAACTCCCAGAATTCCCCAGCCAGCATGGCTGGCTGGGGAATTCTGGGAGTTGAAGTCCACAAGTCTTAAAGTTCCCAAGTTTGGACACCCCTGCACTAGGTCAACGCACCCCCACTTGCTCGCTACTTACTCCATAACACCCCCTCGTGGTGTTTGACCCTCAATAAAGAAGGAATCAGATGTTGCTGGATGTTCAGTCATGTACTCTATATCCACTTTTGCACTCTCATCCCAACTACGGGGAAGATGAGAACTAAAGACCAACACATCTGGAAAACTGCAGATTGGCAAAACTGTCTTGATTGCCACTGCTTGAAATACATGTGATTTTACATTGATGAACTTTTTTTGTTTTTCAAAATTGTAAACGGATTTTTAAATACACACTTATACAATGCAGTTGTTGTGGCCCACCAGAGAGAGGGCCTGGTTTTGCATGCTGCCTGCATCCTGCGGTTGGGACTTCGCTTGTTGCATGGACCAATTGCTGGCATACCATGGATCAGTGGTGGTCCATGGACCAGGGGCTGGAAACCCCTGGCCTGCACAGCTCAAAGGCTTTATCAATAGAGGTAGTCCTTGATTTATGACAGTTCATTTAAATGTAGGCGCTTGATTGACAGCTCCAGTTGGATTGGCAGTATTGTGGCCCGCTAGCAGCCAGTGGAGCTGGCAGCAGAGTTGGACAGTGAGGAGGTTGGGGAGGAGCAGGGCCAGTCCTAGAGTCTGGGGAAGGTTCAGATGAGGCCTCTGCATCGGAGGCAGAGACGGGGCCGAGGCTGTCTGGCTGTGATCAGGTGCCTACGGAGCTAGACAGCAGTGAGGCAGAGGAACAGCTGGAGCCTGTTCCCAGTGTGCACATGTGCAGAGCAGCTAGAAGAAAAGAACAGCTCAGAAATCAGGGTCAACTTGGGCGTAAAGCCACAGGTGGACATTGAATGGCCCCTCCCATAGGAAGCGAAAGAGGAGCTAAAGAGGAGTGGGCTTTTGCAGGAAACAATTCATTTGTTCATTCGTTTCAGGAGTGTGAAGATCTGTCCATGAATCTCAGAGACTCTGTGCCCAGTCTTTCCTTGCACTGCACTGCGGTTGCTAAATGTTTACATGGCAGCTTTCCAACATAGATAAGGTCTGTGGTCATAAATTCACCTTTGAAAGACTGTTTAACCAGGCCTTTGCTGAATATGAATGAGAGGAATTCACATTCGTTTAATAAAAGAGATTTTGCCAGGACCAGGGATCTGCTTCGTGCTTTTTGGGGAAGCCTGGGTGAGAACAGCAGTATTGGTAAACAGCTCAATATTTACCTAACAGCTCGGATGACCATCTTCAGTGTGGGGATAAGGTCTTCCATGAGGAGCTCATTGCTGTATCCCCTGTCTTCCGCCAGGGGGTCCCCTGTCCCAGCATCTGAAATAAGGACCAGATGGATACAGATGAGATAATCCGGATGCAAAAGAGATTAGGACAATGGGAATTAGCTCATACAATATCCAAACCATTGATTCAGGCTGGAATCATTTAAAATCATGGATCCTGAACATTCTCCAATTCAAATACCCAGTACAGGTAGTCCTCGACTTATAACAGTTTATATAGTGACCGTTTGAAGTTATAACAGCTCTGGGAAAAGTGCTTTATGACCACTTTTCACATTTATGACCATCGTAGCATCCCCAGGGTCACATGATTTACCTTCAGATGCTTGACAACTGGTTCACATTTATGACGGTTGCCGTTTCCCGGGGTCAGTGATCCCCTTTTGCGACCTTTTGACAAGCAAAGTCAATGGGAAAACCAGTTTCGCTTAACAACTGTGTGACTAATTTCACAACTGCAGCGGTTCATTTAACAGCTGTGGCAAAGAAAGTCGTAAAAGGGGGCAAAACTCACTTAACAAATTTCCCACTTAGCAACATAAATATCGGGGTCAATTGTGGTTGTAAGGCAAGGTAGTAAAAAAAATTAATGTGTTAGATTCAGTGTGCCAAACTATTCTGGGTACCATCATTTCATTTACATAGAAAAGAAGTTAGTACACTAGAACTTCTGGTCCAGTGGTGAAATTCTTTTTTTTTTACGACCAGTTTTGTGGGTGTGGCCTGGTGGACATGGTGTGGCTTGGTGGGCATAGCTTGGTGGGCATGACAGGGGAAGAATACTATACAATACAATAGTAGAGTTGGCAGGGACCTTGGAGGTCTTCTAGTCCAACCCCCTGCCTAGGCAGGAAACCCTATACCATTTCAGGCTAATGGCTATCCAACATCTTCTTAAAGACTTCCAGTGTTGGGGCATTCACAACTTCTGGAGGCACCTGTTCCACTGATTAATTGTTCTAACTGTCAGGAAATTTCTCCTCAGTTCTAAGTTGCTTCTCTCCTTGATTAGTTTCCACCCATTGCTTCTTGTTCTGTCCACAGGTGGCTTGGAGAATAGCTTGACTCCCTCTTCTTTGTGGCAACCCCTGAGATATTGGAACACTGCTATCCTGTCTCCCCTGGTCCTTCTTTTCATTAAACTAGACATACCCAGTTCCTGCAACTATTCTTCATGTGTTTTAGCCTCCAGTCCCCTAATCATCTTTGTTGCTCTTCTCTGCACTCTTTCTAGAGTCTCCACATCTTTTTTACATCGTGGCGACCAGAACTGAATGCAGTACTGTAAAATCTCCATCCCCTCCCCACTCCAGGGGAAGGATACTGCAAAATCTCCATTCCCTCCCCATTCTGGGGCCAGCCAGAGGTGGCATTTGCTGGTTCTCTGAACTACTCAAAATTTCCGCTACTGGTTCTCCAGAATCTGTCAGAACCTGCTGGATTTTACCCCTGCTCTGGTCACGAACGCTTCTGTCCACAACCAAATCAGGCTCCGACCAAAAAATTCACAATTTTTTTCCACGGCTAATTTCCTCTTCTGTGCCATTTTTTTTTTTTTTTGTAAATGCCAAATTTCCAAAATTGGATTTGGGTCATGACCAAATTGGGTTGCGACCAAAGTTATGGAACGAATTCTGATCATGACCAGAGGTTGTAATGTATTATGTCCAACCCTGTCCTCCAATTTCCTGGGGGGAAAAATCATCCTGAGGTATTTTTTTCCCCCACCTAATTTCCAGGGTGCTTGAAAGTTTCTTTTTCTGGTGTGTGGGAACTATTTTTATTGTTGAAGAAAGCAGAAGGTGCCGTTTTTGGTCCTGTATGTTTCTCCAATATTTTTGTATACATTCTTCAAACAAAGATGCTTGGCAACAGGTAGGAGCACATTACAAAAAAAAACCGTTCTCTAGATAATTAAAGCAGCCGTCACACTTTTTCAGAATCATGCGGCTGCTTTATAAGGTGCCCTCGGCTGTCTCTCTTCCTTCTCTTCTGTCGCTGTGCAGAGACAGCCAGGAACAGATTTACAGTTCAACTACGTGAACCTGGAAATTGGAGCTCATGATGCAAAGAGATTCAAAGGTAAGTGCTTTGTTCATTTTGTACATTTGCACGTAAGAGCTTTACACTCTTGAGACTTCAAGAGTCTCGTTCTCAACAAATCTTCCAGTTCAAAGCACTTATCTTTGAGAAACGAAGGGGGCTGCGGGCTAGAGGAATAGATCCAAGCCCTTGTAGTAGGATAGGAGAAGATAGGATAGGATGGGATGGGATGGGATAGGATAGGATGGGATGGGATGGGATGGGACGGGACAGGACGGGACAGGACAGGACAGGACAGGATAGGATACGATAATACTGACTTGCAACCAGTCTGTATTTATGATGGCTGCAGTGTCCCAGGAATGCCATTTGCAAGCTTCCCAGGCAACTTCCTACAAGCACAGTCCATGGAGAATGCAAAGTTCGCTTAACAACTGCGTGGTTCATTTAACGGTGGCTGTGATTTGCTTAGCAACTATGGCAGAAAAGGTCACAAAATGGACATGCCTCACTTAACAACCACTTTGTTAGCAATGGAATTCTGGTCCGAAATGTGGTTGTAAGTGCAGTCGTCCGTTTCAATTCAGCTCAGGGGAAAAGTCAGCAAAACAAATAAAGCAGATTAATTAAGTATGCAGGGATTCTAGGCTGATCTCTCTTTTGACTCCGCCCCCTCAGGCTCTGCCACCTGCTCCTGCAAGTACACTCTAAGAAAGTTTACACATACACAGAGAGAGAGAGAGAGGGAGGGAGGGAGAGAGGGAGGGAGGGAAGGAAGGGAGGGAAGGAAGGAAGGAAGG
Source organism: Natrix natrix natrix (assembly GCA_029891615.1). NCBI lineage: Eukaryota > Metazoa > Chordata > Lepidosauria > Squamata > Natricidae > Natrix > Natrix natrix. The sequence continues at coordinate 137,494 of JAKRSK010007642.1, forward strand.
AAGGAGGGAGGGAGGGACAAAGGAGGGAGAAATAACGAAAGACAGGATGAAGGGAGGGAGGGACAAAGGAGGGAGAGAGAGAGAGAAAGAAAGAAAAAGAAAGAAAAAAAAGAAAGAAAAAAGAAAGGAGGGAGGGGAAGGAGGGGAAGAAAGAAAGAAAGAAAGAAAGAAAGAAAGAAAGAAAGAAAGAAAGAAAGAAAGAAAGATGGAAAGAAAGATGGAAAGGAGGGACAAAGGAGGGAGAGAGAGAGGGAAAAAGAAAGAGAGAGAGAGAAAGAAAGAAGAAAGAAAGGAGGGAGGGGTGGGAGGAGAAGAAAGAAAGAAAGAAAGAAAGAAAGAAAGAAAGAAAGAAAGAAAGAAAGAAAGAAAGAAAGAGTTAGTTTACCTTCTGAGCTTTGCCAGAATGCATAAGCTTTCATTCGGAAGGCTGTGCGCAATCGATCTCGGTTAATCAGGACAACGTTCTTAGACTCCTTGGAAGGACTTTCTTCAATTGCTTCTATATTCAGAGGAGTAAACAGCTTCCCTTTAGGATTGCTACCACGAACCCGATCCAAGAGACCCAGCTTTTGGCTAAAAAAGATAAGAAAAAGGATCAACTTTTTCCCCCGCATCCAGGTGGAGTGAACATCAGGTAGGTAACAACAGCCAGGAAGGTTCTTCTTTGCTCCATTAAATTGGCCACTGAAATCTGATGGGGAAAAATGACTGAGTTTATACTTATGCCTGTTATCTTTCACATGCTTGACAAACTAACTAACTAAATAATAAATAAATAAAATAGTCTACTTTTGAAGCACCGTGATAATCGGCAATTCCAGCATCCAGATCTCGGTAATGTTAAGGAAGACATTTTGGTTTGCATTATAATTTAGAGAATCTGACTTCCCCTGATCGCTATGCTAAAATACCTCCTGTTTCTTCTCTCTGGCCCTTCAGACCAGTGGTAAGTTCCTACCGGTTCAGACCGGTTCGGCGGAACCGGTAGTGGTTTGGCAGCACCCCCGAACCGGTTCTCCAGGTGGCACCATAGGTGCTTGCCAACTTGTTTTTGCTTCTGCGCATGGACAGAACAATTTTTATTGCACTGTGCTTGCGTGCGGAGCGCATCAAGCACATACGCGCACCCCCATGAATAGTCCCTGCCGGAACCCACACCTGCTTCAGACCAAAGAGGAGAAAGGATATGTAAATTTCTCTCCTCCCCACCCATTTCTTCTGACAGCTTCTTGATGACTTCTCGGATCTTGAAGTGAGAACTTGGCTGTTCTCATTTGCTAAATTCCCCAAGGAAAGGATAAAAAAGGCCTCATCTGAGGCCTACAGTGGGAGGAAGATGCTCCCTCAGCTGAACAAAACTCCCATATCTTTCTCTTTTTATCTTCATAGACTCAGTTTCTGCCAGATCCTTCACCTTTCTCTTCCCTTTACCTTTCCTTCATCCCACTATCTTCCTATTTCTTCTAAAGCAGGGGTGTCCAAACTTGGGAACTTTAAGACTTGTGGACTTCAACTCCCAGAATTCCCCAGCCAGCCATGCTGGCTGGGGAATTCTGGGAGTTGAAGTCCACAAGTCTTAAAGTTCCCAAGTTTGGACGCCCCTGTTCTAAAGTCTACAGACTTTAGACAGTCTACAGACAGTCCTCCACCTACGACCACAATTCAGCCCAATATTTCAGTTGCTAAACAAGACCATTGTTAAGTGAATTTTGCCCAAAGTTTCTTGCCACCATTGTTAAGGGAATCACTGCAGGTGTCAAGTTCCTTAACATGGTCGTTAAGTGAATCTGGCTTCCCTATTGACTTTGCTTATCGGAAGATCTCAAAGGGGAATCGCATGACCCCAGGGCCCTGCAACCGTCATAAATAGGAGCCAGTTGCCAAGCGTCGGGATTTTGATCGTGTGACCAAGGAGATGCTGCAATGGTTGTAAATGAGAAAAAACGGTCATAATGTTGTGGCCCGCCAGCAGCCAGCGGAGCAGGTGGCAGACTCAGAAAGTGAGGAGGTTGGGGAGGAACATGGCCCAGTCCTGGAGTCTGGGGAAGGCTCTGACGAGGGCTCTATATCGGAGGCAGAGATGGGGTCAGGGCCATATGCCAGTTTTCAGCTGCCTTCGGAGTCGTACATCAGTGAGGCAGAAGAACAGCTGGAGCCTGTTCCCAGTGTGCTCATGGGCAGAGCTGTCAGGAGAAGGGAACAGCTAAGGAACAAGGGCCGATTCGGGAGTAAAGGCACCAATAGACGTGAATGGCTCCTCCCATAGGGAATAAAGAGGAGCACAAGGGGAGTGGAGTCTGCAGGAGACAATTCATTCATTTAATTAAGGTGAAGATCTGTTCCTGACTTCTTCCCAGGTATTGCCTGCTACAGCGTGGCATTTGGAAGATATCGGCCTGGCAGCTCTCCAAGCCTGACAAAGGTCTGTAATTGTGAAATCTCATGAAAGACTGTTGGCCGGGACTTTGCTGGAGAGGAATTTACTTTAAACTAAATAAAAGAGGTTTTATCGAGACGAGGAGTCTGCTTCATGATCTTGGGAGGCCTAGGTCAGAACACATAAGTCCCTTTTTGCAGTGTCAAATGGTAACTAAGTAAATGGTTGTAAGTCAAGGACCAACTGTATTGTGTTCTACCGATACAATACAATACAATACAATACAATACAATAGTAGAGTTGGAAGGGACCTTGGAGGTCTTCTAGTCCAACCCCCTGCCTAGGCAGGAAACCCTATACCATTCCAGACAGATGGCTATCCAACATCTTCTTAAAGATTTCCAGTGTTGGGGCATTCACAACTTCTGGAGGCAAGCTGTTCCACTGATTAATTGTTCTAACTGTCAGGAAGTTTCTCCTCAGTTCTAAGTTGCTTCTCTCCTTGATTAGTTTCCACCCATTGCTTCTTGTTCTACCCTCAGGTGCCTTGGAGAATAGTTTGACTCCCTCTTCTTTGTGGCAACCCCTGAGATATTGGAACACTGCTATCATGTCTCCCCTAGTCCTTCTTTCTCTTAAGCTAAACATACCCAGTTCCTGCAACCGTTCTTCATATGTTTTAGTCTCCAGTCCCCTAATCATCTTTGTTGCTCTTCTCTGCACTCTTTCTAGAGTCTCCATATCTTTTTTACGTGATGACCAGAACTGAATGCAGTATTCCAAGTGTGGCCTTACCAAGGCATTATAAAGTGGTATTAACACTTCACGTCTGCCTTAAAATTTGTAAATGCTGTCTCTTAAGCGTCGCTTCCCTCAACCTCCATAACTCATCTGAAGGAAGCCACCTTAGAAAAGCATGCTCTACTAAAAGGAACACCAAGATCCGAAGTACATACCTGGTTCCATCTACTTGCTCTTTCCTTTGGGAAGATGGAAACAGAAAGAAAAAAGTGAGAACAAAACAATGGGGGGGGAAATTAGCGTTATTGGTTTTGACACCTGGAGCTACATTTCATATCATATTTAACCCAGTTACAGGATTAAAAAATGAGGTACGTTTCAATGATACGTTCCAGTTTGTATTAATCCAATAATTTTACTTTGCACAATAGGCTGAGATACAATAAGCAAAATGAGGTTAAAACTAACCAAGCTGTTACAAAATACCAATGCTACATGGTTTCATTAAGCCTGTTGTGCAAAGTCTGCCAATAAGGATTCTACTCACACATTTTTTTTCTACTCTTTTCTGGGAACTTAAATCCACAATTGAGCCCAATATTTATTTTGCTAAGTGAGAAACTTGTTAAGAGAGTTTTGCCCCACTTTACAGCTTTTCTTACCACTGTTGTTAAGTGAATCGTTTCAGTTTTTATGGTTCTTCAATCATATAAACCCATAATCCTGCCACCATGGTGTTTGGGCTACATGAGGATCCTCCCAAAGGTGTTTTTTTTTTTCCAAGAGGCAATTGGATGTTCTGGTTTTTCTTTGAAGATGTTTTGCTTCTCATCGGAGAAGCTTCTTCAGCTCTGACTGGATGGTGGGGGAATGGAAGTTGTTATACTCCTTGCAGACACCTGGTCATTTGCCTTCTTTTCATAAACTTCATAAATTCACAAATGCATGGCACAACACAGGAGAACAAACCCATCAGGACAAGATTCAGCAGTCCATCTGCATTTAAAAGACAAAGGCCGCCCTTTTGAAGACAGCCAAATCCACATTTTGGACAGAGAGGACCGTTGGTTTGAAAGAGGAGTCAAAGAGGCCATCTATGTCAAAACTGAACAGGCCTCTCTCAACAGATGGGAGGGATACGACCTCATCTATCTCCAGTCTACAACACAGTCCTTTCAACAGTTCCAAGAAGGCTCCACACTCAATTGCACTACCACCAGGTGGCCCCCAATGACTCAGATAAACCTCCAGGTGGCCTCAACAACTCTCTAAAAGAATGCAATTGACCAGCTGTCTGCAAGGAGTATAAATCCTTCCATTCCCCATCATCCTGTCAGAGCTGAAGAAGCTTCTTGGATGAGAAATGAAATGTCTTCCAAGAAAAACCAGAAAGTCCAGTTGCCTCTTGAAAAAGCACCTTTGGGACAATTTTGACCTGGATGACTGAGAAACTCCATAGACATACAGACTTTAATACAAAACACAGAATACAGAATATCTTCCAAATTGAGGTCCTTCCTAGATCTGAACTCCCATAACCCTCAGGTAGCAGGAAGGCCCCGAAGGAGGGGGTCTTCAGGTGATAACAACATTCTTCCCCTATTTTTCCATTACAAAGCTGGTCCTTTCACATGTCCTCCTCTCCAGCTTGGCTTAGACAATCCTTCCAAAGAACTTAAGTTGAGACAGTGAACCAAAAATGTCCCAATGTACAGAACTTACCTGAAATATGGGAATGATACCACAGTCTCGTAAAACCTCCATGTGGCAACAAGATCTATCCTATTAGGATTAGTAGCGTAGTACCTCCACGCAGCCTAGAGAACACAAGAGAAGTATGAGAAATGTAGTCCTTGTATGTGTATGTCTAGTAAACAAATGTTATGGGGCAAATTTAATTGATTATCTAAGTATTGAGTATTAATCAACTAAATAGATTGAGCAATGCAAGGGACAAAATCTGGATTGTTACTGATTCTTCATTCCTGCATTTGAAGGTTGTGACAATCACCCTTTTCCGGGCCAGCAAAGCAAAATGAAACTTCAGACCACATGGGTGAAAAGTAGGGCAGATAGATATATGATGCGATATATCTGCTGAGTCCAAAGCCTCTTCTGAACTTGGAGCTGTCTAGTTCTGTAGGCACCTGATCACTGAAAGACCCCCTCAGCCTCATCTCTGCCTCCGACGCAGAGCCCTCGTCCGAGCTTTCCCCAGCCTCCAGGACTGGCCCATGCTCCTCCCCAACCTCCTCTGCTGGCCACTGATGGGCCACAACAAATATTTGGCAACTTTTAAGACTTTAAGCCAGCTGAGGAATTCTGGGAGTTGAAGTCCACTAGTCTTAAAGCTGCCAAGTTTGGAAGCCCCTATCCTACATTATGGCTTTCGAAGGCATGGTCATTCTGTATGGTTTCCAATCACGTGTTACAGAAAAGCAGGACTTGCAAACCTGTATGAGTTCAGCTGCTGGTTTCCTTCTTTTTTCAAAGTGCTTTTGGCGATGTTGTTCCTGGACTTTTAGGGCCAGTCCTGAACCCAAAATGCCCTGCAAGGCAAGATGAAGAAATCAAAGCTTTTAAATATTTCTTCGTGAAAAGCATAGGATGGGGGCGGGAGTGTGTGTGTGTGTGTGGGGAAATCTCTTCCTCCAAGTGACCCCATAACAAAGAGTCAGGATTTGTTCTTTCTCCTGTTTTTTTTTCCAGGACAGCAGAAGCTGAACGAGGTCCAATGAAGCCTGGAGAAAGTGAGAGATGAGACTCTGAATGCTCATAGAAAGGATAGCGAGAAGCATATAAGCCATGTGGGACACTTTATCGCCTTCTGCTGTTGTTGGTACTTCCATAGCCAAGAATGCCAATTTCTTCCCGCTGTTCCGCCTTCCCTTTCCTTGGGACTCACCCAGGGGTCGGCAACCTTAAACACTCAAAGAGCCACAAAGTTCCTAAACGGAAGCCCCCCCCCCCATTCAATTCTGGAGCCAACCGGAAGTCCGGTTCCCCCATCATAGAGTTTCCTCCTAGCATGGCATCCTTTTTCCTCTACCTGTCCTAACCAAAAGCCTTATCAATTGTGGAGCCGACCGGAAGTCTGGTTCCCTCACCATAGAGTCTCCTCCTAGCATGGCATCCTTTTTCCTCTACCTGTCCTAACCGAAATCAATTGTGGAGCCGACTGGTGACAGGAAGCCGCAGCAGAGAGATGAAAGAGCCGCATGCGGCTCCAAAGTTGCAGATTGCTGACCCCTGGACTAACCAGTATCCCTTGGATTCAATACTCCAAATATGCCTCCTACTCACCAAGTGTGGGTGATATTTAACACGCCACCATTACTTTCCTGTGTTAGGATTTCTAGTTCCTTCTGTTTAGGACCCATATCCTGTCTAACGATATGCAGGTTATACTTACATTATGACTGTAATGTAGCTTGCATATTACAGTTGTACGTTATCATGGTGGTAAAACAATTTAACGGGGGGAGAGGGGTTTGCAGCAGTCATAATGCGAACATGATGGTTGTTAAGTGCAAAATCCATGGTTCATTATAGGTAGTCAATTCAATTTACGACCACAACTGAGGCACAAATTTCGGTTGCTAACCAAGACAGTCGTTAAGTGAGTTTTCCACCATTTCACAACCTTCCTTGTCACAGTTATTTAGGTGAATTACTGCACTTGTTAAGTTGATCTCTTATGTGTCCTTCAGGGCGATGGGAAGAATTTCCTTTTAATAATTATTTTTCGAAAGAGAAGCAAATTTCACTGGCGTTGTCGTTAATACACAAGGCGTTCTTGAATGGTGTCAGTGTGGCCACAGGACGTGGTTTTTGTTCGCTGTTTCATCGCACAAACTCACCAGCAGTCTGCAGTTTCCATGACTTCCCATTAAATCTCCCAGCATGATGCAAGGTAAAACCCTACCTTCACTGAAGAGAATAGAGCTGGAAGGGACCTTGAAGGTCTTCTAGTCCAGCCCCCTCCTCAAGCAGGAGATCCTATACCAGCGTTGGCAAACCTTTTGGGCACCAAGTGCTGAAATGGGAGCGTGTGAGCAGGGGAATGCTGGAAAACTGGAAGAGCAGTTCCCTGACGTGCATGCGTACACTGGGAAGCTGAGCTTCCAGTTTCTGGTGCGTGTGCGAAGAGCAGCTAGCATGCCGGAAATTGGACGCTGAGCTTCCTGGCGCATGCTGCTCTTCTGCTTTCTGGTGCTCCTATGCATGCATAGACCAGCTGGCTGGCGCGCATGTGTGCACCGGAACCCGGAAGAGCAATGGGCAACATTGCTGGCATGCCCGGGGAGATGGCTCTGCGTGCCATCACAGCCTTATCCCATTTCAGACAAGCGGCTATCCAGTCTCTTCTTGAAAACTTCGACTTCAGTTTATTTAGTGATCGTTAAAAGTTACAACGGCACCCAAAAAAACCGACTTAAGATTTTAAGGCTCAGCCGGTGGAGGGGAGAGAGGATGCAACAGTTAGAAGACTCAGATCACAAAAGTGACTTGGAATACTATTGCAATTGTTGCTACAATGTATTCTGTTGGAAGTGATACTAAACAAATGATTGAAACAAACTGATGATTTTGTGTCAAATTTAAAACGGCTAACACTTAGGTAAATGTTGATTTTTCTCTTTATCATTGTGTGTATAAGTTGCAACACCTGGGGGGGCTTCTTCCCCCCCACACACACACAATGTAGCTGCCAAAATGTTTTATAACCCTACAACCCTTTTTCCTTGTAAAAATTTTTTAAAACCAGAAAATAAAAATAAAAAGATTTTTTTTCAAATTACTACTTTTGAAGCATTCTCCCATGATCAAAATTCAGATGTTTGGCAACCAGTTCATAAATATGACCATTTCCGTTTCCCATGGTCATGTGACCCATGGGTCATGTGACCCACTTTTGCTACTTTTGGACAAGCAAAGTCAACGGGGGAGCCAGATTGGCTGAACAAACGTATTACCATCTTATCCACTGGAGCTATTCACTTAACAACCATGGCAGGAAAGGTCGTAAAATGGAGCAAAGCTCAGTTAACAAATGCCTCACTTAACAATAGAGATTTGGGGGGGGGTGTTCCCCCAATTGTGGTTGTAAGTCAAGGACTACCTGTACTGAAATGTTTGAGGGCTCCAGAGAGATGGAAAAACACATCGCAGAAGCCCTCGACACCTTCACGACCTCCCAAATTAAAAAAGAAATTAGGAAGAAATTCCCAAGCAATGTTAAAGAAACTGGTGCCTTTTTATTTTCAGAGGAAGAAACTTTGTGGAATCGCAAAAAAGATTTCAGGGTAGAAATGCAAACAGACACAGGGAACATATTACCATATGTGGTGGACCTGTCCATTGGCAAAAAAAGTATTGGATAAGGATTAAAAAAGCGGATTGAAATAGATTTAAAGCCAGAGCTATTTCTATTAGGCATGTTAATAGGGAAATACGATTTAAAAAACCCCGATACTTAATACTACATGTAATAACAGCGGCTAGAATCGTATATGCTCAAAATTGGAAAAATGGAAATATACCCCCAGAGGAAATGGTAATAAAGAAAGTATTAGACTGCGCTGAGATGGACAGGTTGACAATGGGAATTAAAGACAAAGGAGAAACAGAATACTATTTAATTTGGGAAGTATGGTATAAAGATGCAAAGATTCGATAATTAACAATGAAAGCCGATCAACACATTAGAAATTAGAAATAGGTATAATGATAGACGGAAGAAGATACATTGTAAATAATATTATGGTAAGATGTTATAAAAATGTAAAATAAAATATCTAGAATGATAATTATTTAGAGATTTGTGTTAGAAATATGGAAACAATAGTTACGAACATAATACTGTATACTAGGAGACATAATAGGATGGATAACGTAAAAAACTGTTGATATAACCAGTATATTCAGCTGTTGCAAAGCTGAAACTGTGATGCAAAACGAAGAAAACTCTATAATAAAAATATTTGTTTAAAAAAAGGTTTCCAGGACCTCAGGAAGTCCTGGATGACACTTACAGCCGGAAGAGCAAAAAACGAAACTCCGATTAACGAAAACGCTGCTGCGATCAAGCGGCCTTCCCACGTTTTGGGTGTCTTGTCCCCATATCCGATTGTTGCCAGCGTAATCTGTGGGGGAGAAGGTTTGGGACAGTCTGTAAGAAAGACAAAGCAAATGGGCAAGAAGAATGATTCCTTGGCATTTCCAGGTGCCCCGTTCCACACCCAGATCTCTGCATCACACCTGACTGGTAAGCCTTGAGTTGCTACGCCAGGGGTGTCCAAACTTTTTGCAAGGAGGGCCAGATTTGGTGAGGTGAAAATGTGTGGGGCCGATCATTCAGCCTGACATTCTTTGAACCCTTAACATTAAATGCGAATTAACTACCGTATTTTTCGGAGTATAAGACGCACCAAGATTTGAAGAGGCAAATTAAAAAAAAAGTTTTTGCACTCTCCCAAAAACGGCCCATTTTTCACGAAAACGGGCCTTTTTTTTTAAAGGGCATGAATAGCCTTTAAGAGGCTTCTAGAGTGCTCCTGGGGGCTGGGGCGGGGCAAAGTTGAGCAAAAAACAGCCCGTTTTTTGCTCATTTATGCCCTCCACAGCCCCCAGAAATACTCTGAAAACCTCCTAAAGGCTATGCACAGCCATTTTGGTGAAGGGGGCAGTTTTGGGAGGCAAAAAATGCTGTATTCAGTGTATAAGATGCACCCAGATTTTTAGTCTCTTTTTTGAGGGGAAAAAGATGCATCTCTATACTCCGAAAAATATGGTATTTTATGAAAGACTAAACAAATAACTCCAATGGGGAAAAGAGTCTGCGGGCCACTTGAAATTTGAAAAAGGGCCGCATTTGGCCCCCAGGCCGCACTTTGGACATGCCTGTGCTACGCCTTGGAGGGCCCCCGGGGGTTTATTACTCTCTGTAAGGTTTTCAGTCTGTTGGAATACAGTGCAGAGAGGCCATTCTGCAAGTTTTCTTTTCACACAAGACCGTAAAATGTTTTCTCCTTCCTTCCTTCTCCTACTCTTCCCTCCATCCCTTCTTCCCTCCTCCCCATCCATCCATCCCTTACTCCTTCCTTCTTTCCTTCTTCCCTTCCTTCCCTTCCTTTGCCCATCTATCTCCCTCTTATTCCTCCCTCTCTCCCATCTATCTCCTTTTTCCTTCCTTCCTTCCTTCCTTCTCCTACTCTTCCTTTCTTATTTCTTTCTCCTACTCTTCCCTCCATCCCTTCCTCCCCATCCAACCCCTACTCCTTCCTTCCTTCCTTCCTTCTTCCTTCCTTCCTTCTCTTATTCTTCCCTCCATCCCTTCTTCCCTCCTCCCCATCCATCCATCCCTTACTCCTTCCTTCTTTCCTTCTTCCCTTCCTTCCCTTCCTTTGCCCATCTATCTCCCTCTTATTCCTCTCTCTCTCCCATCTATCTCCTTTTTCCTTCCTTCCTTCCTTCTCCTACTCTTCCTTTCTTCTTTCCTTCTCCTACTCTTCCCTCCATCCCTTCCTCCCCATCCAACCCCTACTCCTTCCTTCCTTCTTCCTTCCTTCCTTCTCTTATTCTTCCCTCCATCCCTTCTTCCCTCCTCCCCATCCATCCCTTACTCTTTCCTTCTTCCCTTTCTTCCCTTCCTTTGCCCATCTTTCCTATCCCCCTTATCCCTCCCTCTCTCCCATCTATCTCCTTTTTCCTTCTTTCCTTCCCTTACTCTTCCCTCCATCCCTTCCTCCCCTTCCATTCCCTACTCATTCGTTCTTTCTTTCCTTCCTTCCTACCTTCCTTTGCTGACCCATCTTCCTTCTCTTCCCCCCTCCCATCCATCTCTTTTTCCTTCCTTCCTCCATCCTTTCCTCCCAGCAACTGTTTCCCTTCCTTCTCCTACTCATCCCTCCCTCCCATCCATCTCCTTCCTTAATTTCCTTCCTTCCTTCCCCACCCGTCTCCCTTCCTTCTCTTACTCGTCCCTCCCCCATCATCTCCTTCCTTCCTTCCTTCCTTCCTTCCTTCCTTCCTTCCTTCCTTCCTTCCTTCCTTCCTTCCACCTATAACAAATACCACCCAGCAGCTGAGTTTACAGTACACAGGTATATTGGTTGCAAAATTCACCTATTACCTGGGTATCCACTCTAAGTCAAATCATAACACACGCAGAACCCCACACTCATCAATACTAACACACTACTTAGGTCTAGCAGACTGTACAACTAGGACTAACTGACCTGGGTCAGCAATGCAGTAGGAGCACACAGCCCGTGCATGCCCCACAAGGTAGAAAAGTCCCACAATGTTCAGACAAAAGATCTGCAACAAATGAGCTTAGTCGCCGTTGATACTGACCAGTCCCCACCAGAGGGCATCAGCATAGGTCCCAAACTCTTTGGTCTCTTTTCCATCCTCGTCTCTTTCAAGCACGTCCTTCTCCACCAGGTAAACCAGGAACGAGGAGAGAATAAGGGTTAAGAATCCAATGTACCAGGCAGTGATGAGCTCCTGCGAGAGACAAGAGATTGCCATAAGCAAAAGGAAAACACTCCACCAAACCATGAGAGTCCTAATTAAGATAATTAAATGAAGTGGATGAAGATTCTCAACCATCCAGGTAGACTTGTCTGGAAGTGGTGTCATAGCAACTGGACTTCTTTTCCTTTTGCGGTGGGGGGGGGTTTGAAGTGTTATGCTGCTTATCCAGGTAGCCTCTTCAGTCAGTCCAAAGAAGGTACTTATCAACTCGCAAAGCATCTCTGGCCTGCTCTCGAGTTGCCATAGGCAAGGAGGATGGGGAACTGATGACGCAGCATGGGCAAGCACAAACAGAAGCACATTCCAGACATCTCAAGGCTGTCTCCCAGGGTTACCTACAGCGACTGGAGGGGAGTGATCTCTACAATCCGCAAAAGTGCTCCATTGGAGAATGTGATTTATGACACACCCTGGAGGAGGGGGAAAACAGAGTCATAACTGGGTCGTAGATTACATGAGGTCAGAGTTGGCTTCACTTGGGTATGTGCTGATGTGTTGCTCCTAATAAATAACTGGATTTCTTTTGAAGCTTGGCTCGAGGCTCATGGTTTCATTGGGCCATCCATTGGAACCCTGACAGCAAGCCAACTCTGACCCCATGTAATTTACGACCCAATTATGACCCTGTTTCCCCCCTCCCCCCAGGGTGTGTCATAAATCACATTCTCCAACGGAGCACTTTTGCGGGCTGTAGAGATAGTACATTGGTTGGGTCAATTTGCTCTATACAAAATACTAGTAACAATAGTAGTATTATTTAAGTATACATAATAATAGTCTTTTTCTTTTCTTTCTTTTTTGCTTCTAAGATTTGGATACAAATCTTAATAACCTTGCAATTAAAATGCACTTGGTGGTGTTTTCCCAATTTCTGCTTTCTGTCTCTTATTTCAAAACCTCTAATACAACAATTCCCATATTAAAAAGTATTATGTATCTATCCATCATCTCTCTTTTTTTTTACTTTTTAAGCATACGTAATAGTAGTCTTAACTTCTAACATTTACTTGTACATAGTAACTATAGAAACTATAGTTACTATGATAGTAACTATCATAGTTGGGGAACGTCTCTAAGGGTTGGTGTAAGAATGGATCCATTCCACACCTCAAGGGAAGGTCTACTGACAATAAACCTTTGGATCTACTCCATGTTGGTCTTTACACGGCAGCCTGCTCATCTGCTAACCTTTCATGCCAGTTTAGACAGCAGGAATAGATCTGAGCAGGAACAGCAGATGCTTCTATTTCTTATCCATGGTAATCACTGAAGATAATCCCAAAGAGAATGAGAAGCAGCTAGCAATGTTATGGGTGAGCAGATAGACTCGTGAAGAGAGAGGGGGACTTCCTGAGGTTCTTACCCAAAGCAACCCAAACTCTTGGGACAATCCTGAGGTACAGCTTACCGGTCAGGGTAAATTAATTTAATTAATGTTTTGTTGCGTATCCAATTAGTGTCAACTCGCAAAGCATCCCTGGCCTGCTCTTGAGTTGCCATAGGCAAGGAGGATGGGGAACTGATGACACAGCATGGCAGCCACAAACAGAAGTACATTCCAGACATATCTTTCTTAAGGCTGTCTCCCAGGTTACCCGCAGCAGCCGGAGGGGTGTGATTCTCTAAATATGTTGAAGGGGGGAAATTTTTATTCTGTAAATAAAATTACCCCCCCCTCCCAAAAAAATCCCTAAACTACTATGAATACTCAATCTGGACCAGCAGAGGTACTTTTATGGATAATTTATCCTTCATGGCTTTATTGTTTTCATTCTATTCTTCTTCCCTCATCTTCCCCATTTCCTTCTAGCACTGATGATGTTACCCAGTTGGGTAATGAAACGTCTGCAAGAAAACAAGCAAGCTCAGAGAGCACTGGGGACCCCACAGTTCAAACCTGAGCTACCAATCATCTTCTTTTAATGACCCCATAACCCTTGCAGGGTGGAGTCTGGGCAACTGAATGGAGCTAGCAGAGTTTATAATGGCCGGATGCCCTCCCTGTCTCCAATGCGGAGTTTTGTTCAGCAGATATATTCCCATATATCCAGAGAGAAATATGTGCCTCTACCTAGGATCGAACTCACAGCCTCCTGACTGTGAGGCGAGAGCTCCACCTCTAGGCCACCGCCCCACTCCAACCCTGAGCTACCAATATTCTCTCCTTACCTTGCTATGTGCACAAATAGCTGATCCCAGAAGCTTCCAGGTGCCACCTCTGCGGTCCATGCGCAGCATCCTTAGGATCTGGAGGAAACGGAGACTTCTCAGAGATGTAGCTAGGACATTGCCTTGGTTGCCAACAGCTACCACGGGGACGGAGGCGATCAGTACGAAGATATCTGCGCAGAGAGATAGAGAACAAATCTTGCCCGAAGAAAGGACCCAGGATTCATTTGAAAATAGATGGCATGAAAATCTAGATGTCCTGACACAGCTCACCAAACGCAACAAATCCTCTGTATTTAAATCAATGATGTCTTTATTAGGAGCATCAGCAGCCTCAGCAAAAAGTTTCTCTCACACACATAGCAGGCTAACAAGTCTGTCCGGCAGGGAGGAGAATAGTTGTCCGCCATACCTATTCATCTCCTTCCCCTGCCTTTTATCCCCAGAACTAGAGTGGGGCTTCGCTAGCAGGATGGCTCTTTCATCCCAAGGATCAGCCCATGGATTTCCACTGCTCTCCTCTCCTCTGCCTTCTGGGCATCCGTGCGTCAGGGACTGAACTCCGCTGTTCCTCCTCTTCCTCATCAGCCACCTCCAGACCTGGAGGCTGTTGAGTCTCTACCTGAGGGCTGACGGACGGTCCTGCCTCTGCCCCTCTCTCTCTCTCTCTCTCTCTCTCTCTCTCTCTCACCTCCATTCCCTCTTCCCCCACGGAGCTCTCAGGTTGCCTTAATGCTGACCCTGATTCTCATGCCTCCTCCACATCTGATTCCACTGCCGGATGGGCCAGCGGCCAAAAGGCCACAAGACTCTTTATTAAATATCTGTTTCAGGTTCATTTAGTGCCCTTGTTTGCAGCTTTATCTGCATGAGTTGTTTTAGCATAATACCATCTACACCAGTGGCCCCTAACCTTTTGGGCACCAGGGACTGGAGAAAGGCTTTTTTTTCCATTCCCCGGAGAGGGCGTGGTTTTGCATGCTGCCTGCATCCTGCGGTTGGGACTTCGCTTGTTGCATGCACCAATTGCTGGCATACCATGGATCAGTGGTGGTCCATGGACCAGGGGCTGGAAACCCCTGACCTACACAGCTCAAAGGCTTTATCAATAGAGGTAGTCCTTGATTTAGGACAGTTCATTTAAATGTGGGTGCTTGATTGACAGCTCCAGTTGGATTGGCAGTGTTGTGGCTTGCCAGCGACCAGTGGAGCTGGCAGCAGAATTGGACAGTGAGGAGGTTGGGGAGGAACATGGGCCAGTCCTAGAGTCTGGGGAAGGCTCAGATGAGGGTTCTGCATCGGAGGCAGAGACGGGGCCGAGGCCGTCTGGCAGTTCTCAGCTGCCTTCGGATCTAGACAGCAGTGAGGCAGAGGAACAACTGGAGCCTGTTCTCAGTGTGCGCATGCGCAGAGCTGCCAGATGAAAACAGCAGCTAAAAAATCTGGGTCAACTTGGGAGTAAAGCCACAAGTAGATGGCGAATATCCCCTCCCATAGGAAGCGAAAGAGGAGCTAAAAAGGAGTGGGATTTTGCAGGAAACAATTCCTTTGTTTCAGGAGTGTGAAGATCTGTCTGTGAATCTCAGAAACTCTGTGCCAAGCCTTCCCTTGCACTGCACTGCACTGCGCTTGGGAAATATTTATAGGCAGCTTTCCAGGCTAGATAAGGTCTGTAGTCATAACTTCACCTTTGAAAGACTGTTTGCCAGGCGTTTGCTGAATGTAACTGGGAGGAATTCACATTCCTTTAATAAAAGGGATTTTGTCGGGACCAGGAATCTGCTTCGTGCTTTTTGGGGAAGTCTGGGTCAGAACAGGCAGATGGTGTTGTCCTGATGATGGGGGAGGGCCAAGAAGGAAGGGGCAGAAATGAGCACAGGTGTTTGTCATCACTTTGGGTAGTCTGTCCTTCCACACTCGGGTTGTTGACATCATCATGCTAGAGAAACCGTGATGGTTAGAATGCTACGCGTAGGTCATCTTTACTTGGAGAAAACTTAGAATGCAAATCAAAGGGAAGAAATAAACACTTATCTCATCAGACCAGAACTATTTTTTTCTAAAAAAAGAAATATATAATGCGTTTATTTTAGGGTGGTCCTTGAGTGCCACCTAGTGGCAACGCAGCCATCCAGCATCCAAGCCACAAGTTAACGCTTCTATTTACATAACCCTCTTTAAAATACACTGTTTTTCACATAGTTTTCCACCTCAATGCACTTTGTGCTAACTTTCCTCGTTAAGAGTGATGGATGGAAGGAGTTCGTTACCACGGCAGAGTCTATTTTGGTGTTTCTGAGCAAAAAAACAACAACCTGTGACTGATTTATTTTCCATTCCTGCTCCGAAAAGAAGCCGTGAGCTAAAGCATCACCAGCTTACCCAACATGCAGAGAGGCTTCCTGGCAAATTTCAGCCTCCCACGCCATCCCTTGTATCGACAACAGCAGCCGGCTGCCCAGATCCTTAAGGCGAATTCTGCTCCGAAGATGAAAATGGCAAAAGTTTCCTACAGGAAAGAAGAACATGGGGGAGAGGAAAAAACCCGCAATAACAAAATTTTGAGAGGGGTATTTTATCGCTCAATAAAACAATTCTTAGGGGCCCAAAAGGAATTATTTAGATAAGGAGAATCTTGCTGGAAGAGGAATGTTTCACAAATGGGTCAGTCCAGTTCTGGGTTTCAAATTTTTTTAGAACTTCTTCTGTAGGTGTGGGCTGCTTTGTGGGAGTGGCTTGCTGGCCATGTGACCGGGTGGGAGTGGCTTGGCAGACATGTGACTGGGTGGGCGTGGCCAACTTGTAAAATGTGGTGAAACTCACTTAACAACGCTCTTGCTTAGCAACCAAAATGTTGGCTCAGAAACTCTGGCATTGAAGCATGCAAGTCTTAAAGCTGTCAAGTTACAAGACCCTTGCACCCCTAACCCTTTAGAAAAAAACCCCAGGGGTGTTCAAACTTGACAGCTTTAAGACTTGTGGACTTCAACTCCCAGAATTCCTCCTCTCGCTCTCCATCTTGATGATGTGCAGACGGGCGGGGGAGAGGAAGCTGGAAACGGTTCTAAACGGCACTGTAGATTTGTGGAACCTCTTCTACAGAAGAGGTTAGAACTGGCAGGAACCCACCCCTGGGTCAGTCCAACCCAGGAGTGGGATTCAGCCGGTTCGGATCAGTTCGGGCAAAAGGGTAGCTCTGGTGAGCATTTGGCCCCGCCCACCTGCCCCTGCGCTTTCCTGGACTATATTTCCCTGGAATTTTTTAGCTCAGCTGATTCACGCGGCACAGTGGATTGTCACGCATCAGCTGTTTTACTCACCGGCGCTGACATAGAAATTAAGTTTTGAAGCTTAATATTTTTTTTTAATGCTGCACATGCACATGAAGCGCGCATAAGGTATATGCGAGGTGCGCACGAGGTGCGCATACTCACCAAACCGGTTGTTAAACCGCTTGCATCCCACCACTGGTCCAACCCATTGGCTAGGGTTGGTCGGGGTAGTAGCCCAATAGAAGTACCATATTTCTCAGAGTATAAGACGCACCGGAGTATAAGACGCACCAAGGTTTTGAAGAGGTAGATTTTTTTTTTTAAGTTTTTGCACTCGGCCAGTTTTTGGTTTTTTTTTAAAGAAAAAGGCATGAATAGCCTTTAGAGGGTTTTCAGAGCGCTCCTGGGGGCTGGGCCAACCAAAAAACAAGCAAAAAATGGCCCGTTGTTCACTCATTTCTGCCCTTCCCAGCCCGCAGGAGCTATGCACAGCCATTTTGGTGAAGGGAGCAGGGTTTTGGGAGGCAAAAAATGCTGTGTTCAGTGTATAAGATGCACCCAGATTTTCAGTCTCTTCTTTGAGGGAAAAAAGTGTGTCTTACACACCAAAAAATACAGTATTTATGTATTCGATTTTTATCCTCCATTTATTACGGCTTATGTGTACATATAAGAATGGACATATCTACTATTCCTTCCTCCTCCTACTGTCCTCACAACAACAATCCTGCGAGGTGACCTGGGCCGAGAGAGTGTGATTGGTCCAAAGTCACCCATTCAGCTTTCATGCCTAAGGTGACACTAGAACTCACCATCGCCTGGTGATTAGCCCAAGGCCACATAGCTGGCTTTCATGCCTAAGGTGAGACTAGAACTTACCTGTTAGATATTAACATATATCGGAGGAAGTCTCCTCTCTGGTCCGCTGCTACAGCGGGAAACAGGTATCGCTCTGATTGGTCGAGAGGCGTACCCGAGTACTATAAAAGGGGAACCCTCCGGCCACAGAGCAAGCTGGATCACTACTACTATTAATAAAGAGCTGTTAAGTCACTTCGTGTCCGCAGTCTGTTCTCTCGTTGCCCAGATCCAACATTGGCGACGAGGGTGGGATCGAGAGACAGATAGGACGAAGAACGCTACCTCCAGAATCTCCGGATTTGATCCAGCCCAGGAATTCGGCAGAAATTCCGGCAGCCATCTCGGTCACCGCAGCGCGGCAAATTCAAACGAGAGAAAATGGCGATGCACACTCCCCCCGCTCCATTCGACCCAGCGAACGACGAGTGGGAAGCCTTCATGATTCGTTTCGAGTGTTTTCTCGAAGCGAACGAATACACGGGGATCACTGACGCCCGGAAGAAAAACATCTTCCTCGGCTACTGCGGGAAAGAAGTCTTCAACACGGCCAGAGACCTCACCGCGCCTACTCCAATACAGGCAGTATCATGGACGGCGTTGCAACAGGCTCTACAGACCCATTACGCGCCAAAACCTTCCCGCCATGTTTGCCGCAAGGAATTCAACACGCGGAACCAGAAAGCGGGAGAATCAATCAATCAATATGTTGCAGCCCTGCGTAAAGCAGCAACTCACTGCGAGTTCAGGGATCTGGACGAGCATATCTTAGCGCAGCTTATCTGTGGGTTAAGAGACATTTCACTACAAAAGAAGCTGTTGGCAAACCCGAATTTAACCCTACAGATAGCTCTAAACGAAGCAAGAGCGTCAGAGTCAGCAGAGAAATCATCGGTAACCATACAACGAGGTTTCAGCGTAAACCAGCCAGTACCAAGGCAAACCAGAGTTCACTACGAGGACACAAGCCCCGACTACGAGGATCCCGAGTTCGAGGACAGTCACCTGATGCGGAGCAGTCACATGAGGCCTGGGGGGAGACCCGGATTCCGTTTGCCGCCCTGCGCAAGTTGCGGAGGGAATCACCCCAGGTCTACCTGTAGGTTCAGGAACGTTGTTTGTTCGCACTGCAACAAACTTGGGCACATCGCACGAGTGTGCCGGAGCGAAGTCCCTGCCTCACGGCAGCCACCCATGTACCGCCAACAGAAGCCCAACCCAGGGGCTTGGCGAAATCAAAAAGGGCGCCCAGAGAGAAATCCACAAGTGTTTACCCAGAGAGAAAATTCCCAAAGAGCTGAGCGAGCGTATCCCCAGAGAGATTACACACAAGGAGCTGAGCGAGCGTATTCCCAGAGAGACTACACACAAAGAGCTGAGAGAGCGTTCTATCAAGACGCTCAACGAGAGTATTTTCAGGATACAGATGATGAGATAGAGTTGACCCAGAGAGAGGAATTGCGAACGTATCTCACAACAATAAGCCAGGTCCGCACCAAGCGGCCTAAAAAGCTGAAAGTCACAGTCCTCTTGGAGGGCTCACCTTGCGAGCTGGAAGTTGACACAGGATCGTCCCTGACGATCATTTCATGGGCATCCATGAAACAGGCTATCCCTAGCCTCAAAAAGAGCCAACTACGCGTTCCAGACATCCTGCTACGAGACTACCAGGGGAACCGAGTCCCCATCGTAGGCCAAGGCACGTTCCAGATCCGTTTCAAGGACATCGTAGCCCAGCTGCCCGTGACCATCGCCAGCGCACCATTACAAAACCTCCTAGGACTGGATTGGTTTGAATCCTTGGGGCTAGAAGTCACCGGAATCAACGCCGTGGAAAACAGCAGCGCTGAGCAGATTTTTAAGGAGTTCGAGGATGTGTTCAGCCCCGGTCTTGGTAAGTATGTGGGTAAACCGATTTCATTCAATTTAGACCCCAAAGTGGCGCCAATCCGACTTAAACCGAGACGAGTGCCTTTTGCACTCCGCCCAAAAATAGATAAGGAAATAGATAAGTTAGTGGAGCAAGGAATCCTTGAGCCGGTGGATCACGCGCGCTGGGAAACGCCCATCGTGACCCCAGTCAAACCAGACGGATCAGTCCGCATCTGCGCGGACTATAAATGCACAATTAATGTCGCGCTACAACAAAGCGCATATCCTGTGCCTGTAGTACAGCACTTATTGCACTCGTTGGGGCCAGGAAAGGTATTTGCAAAATTAGACATGGCACAAGCTTACCAGCAGCTGCCCGTTGATAGCGCCACAGCGGAGGCCCAAACTATAGTGACGCATAGAGGAGCATTCAAATGCAACCGGCTACAATTCGGTGTGAGTATTGCTCCAGGATTGTTCCAGAGCGTCATGGAACGACTTTTGCAAGGGATACCGGGAGTCGTCCCCTATTTTGACGACATCTTGGTGTCCGCTGCAAACGAGGAGCAATTAAATAAAAGAGTCAGAACTGTTTTGGCCAGAATCAGAGAAAAGGGTCTCCGCCTCAAAAAGGAAAAATGCCAAATTAACGTGCCTAGCGTAGAATTCCTGGGTTATAGAATCGATGGTCAGGGAATACACCCCACTTCAAAGAAAATTAAGGCGATCCAGGACGCCCCCACACCACGAAATCAGACCGAGCTGCAGGCCTTCCTCGGACTACTTAACTTCTACAGCGTTTTTCTGAGACAGAAGGCGACCGTTGCTGAGCCACTACACCGTCTACTCCAGAGGAACACACCATGGAAATGGGGACGATCCGAAGCAGCAGCTTTTGCCAGAGTAAAGCGCCTGCTCACCACTGACTCACTGTTAGTCCAATACAGCCAGACACTACCGCTGGTATTGACCTGCGACGCATCACCTTTTGGAGTCGGCGCAGTCCTCAGCCACCGGATGCCCGACGGAAAAGAAGCACCCATCGCCTTCTACTCCAGGACTCTTTCATCGGCCGAGAGGAATTACAGCCAGATGGACAGGGAAGCGCTAGCTGCTGTAGCTGGAGTAAAACGTTTCCACGAATACCTCTACGGCCGCGATTTTGAACTGATTACAGATCACAAACCGCTGTTGGGACTTTTGGCGGGAAACCGCCCCACTCCAGTCTCCCTTTCTCCACGCATGACCAGGTGGACTGTTTTCCTGGCTGCGTACTCATACAAATTAATTCATCGACCGGGTTCCACTCTAGGACACGCAGACGCACTCAGCCGTTGCCCACTACCGGACCTTTTGCCAGACCCCACTCCCGAAGTACCGGTGCTGCTCATTGATTGTTTGGACTCAGGACCGGTTTCTTCCTACGATGTTGCAAGGTTTTCTTCTAAAGACATGTTAATAAAGCAAGTTCAAACTTGGGTTTGGAGGGGGTGGCCGAAGGGAAACGTGGGCCCGGAATTCAAAGTGTTTTGGTCAAAACGGGACGAACTATCAGTGTTACAAGGTTGCTTATTGTGGGGGGATCGAGTTGTTATTCCGTATGCTTTACGTAGGAATGTATTAGATGCTTTACATGTGGGTCATCCGGGGATTGTTAGGATGAAGGCGTTAGCAAGAAGTTACGTTTGGTGGCCAAACATGGACAAAGAAATAGAGGAATGGGTGGCCACTTGCGACCCGTGCCAGGAATCGAGACCAGCACCCCCGGAAGCGCCCGCCACAGAATGGGAGAAGCCTAAAGCACCCTGGTCGCGAATACACATCGACTTCGCAGGGCCATTCCAAGGTCAGACTTTCCTTATAGTTGTGGATGCATACTCGAAATGGCTAGAAGTAGTCCTAATGACTTCAACCACGGCAGAGGCAGTCATTAAGGTTCTACGGCGACTTTTCGCCACTCATGGCCTGCCCGACCTCCTGGTCTCCGATAACGGGCCCCAGTTCACGGCCATGCAATTTGAGACATATCTAGCAGGTCAGGGAATTCGGCACGCCCTCGTCGCGCCATTCCATCCGGCGTCAAATGGACAGGCGGAGAGAATGGTGCGATTCGCAAAAGAGGCCCTCGCTAGGATGGGTCCAGGTGATTGGCAAACACGCATTGACCATTACCTCCTAATTCAGCATATTACCCCAAGCGCAACGACGGGTAGGAGCCCCGCTGAACTACTCATGGGCCGCCGTCTACGGTCTCACCTGGACCGTCTTCACCCAAATTACTCTGCCACAGCACCCCCAGACTCCACAAGCAAAATTCGGACCTTTAGCATAGGGGATTCAGTATACGCCCACAACTATGCAGGGGGAACATTGTGGATGCCGGCAAAGGTCATTGGCATCACGGGTCCACGATCGTATCTGTTGGAACTGGAAGATGGGCGGAACTGGAAAAGGCACATCGATCAACTTCGCGGTCGCCTAGCACACTCAGACCTTCGAACCGAGGACGAGAGCTACCTACCAACGCAAAGTCAGCCACTCGAGAGCCCCAATACAGAGAACTACGACACTTGCGAGCCCAGGTCTGAACAAGAGATCGAGCACGAAGCGGAGCAACCCCCAAGCAACGTAACCGAGCAGACTCCGGAACGCCCTAGCAACGAAGGCACGAAACCACCCGAACGAGAAACAGAAAAAGCATCCGATCCTGCAACCACTTCTAACCAACCCGAACTGCGACGATCCTCCCGAGTAAGGCAAACTCCAACATACCTAAAAGACTATGTTACTAACCGCAACGTTCCGTCTAGGAGGGGAGGGGTGTTAGATATTAACATATATCAGAGGAAGTCTCCTCTCTGGTCCGCTGCTACAGCGGGAAACAGGTATCGCTCTGATTGGTCGAGAGGCGTACCCGAGTACTATAAAAGGAGAACCCTCCGGCCACAGAGCAAGCTGGATCACTACTACTATTAATAAAGAGCTGTTAAGTCACTTCGTGTCCGCAGTCTGTTCTCTCGTTGCCCAGATCCAACATTACCATCTCCTGTTGATTGGCCCAAGGCCACATTAGCTGGCTTTCATGCCTAAGGTGACACTAGAACTCACCATCTCCTGGTGATTAGCCCAAAGCCACATTAGCTGGCTTTCATGGCTAAGGTGACACTAGAACTTACCATCTCCTGGTAATTGGCCCAAAGTCACCCATCCAGCTTTCATGCCTAAGGTGACACTAGAACTCACCATCTCCTGGTGATTAGCCCAAGGCCACATAGCTGGCTTTCATGGCTAAGGTGACACTAGAACTCACAGTTTCTTGGTTCCTAAGCCAGCACCTTTGCCACTAGGCCAAACTGGCTCTAGAAAAGCGCCCCCCTAAAACTTTGGGCACCAGGGATGGGTTCCATAGAGGGCAGGTTTTCTGTGGATCTGGGAAGGTGCATGATTTCACCCGCTGCTTAGATCCCGCATGTGAACAGGTGGGTCTTCACTCACTTGTGCATTCTGGTTCCCAATGGGCCATAGACCAGTGCTGGTTTCATGGCCTGGGGTTGAGGACCCCTGCTCTAGAAGATCCCAAATTGGGGAAGACCCTTTTAAAGACAATTCAACCATGTCTGAGGATTCCCAACTATTCCAGAAGACATAAGCTATGGTTGTCCCATGGTCCCATCCATTATCCATCCCAGAGCACTCTTCCATGCTTAGACATTTGTCCCCTAGTCACAATTACACCAATAGAAGCAAGATGTGACCCGTGATGACTGGATGTAAGCCAGTGGTTGGTTTCAAAACATTTTACTACCAGTTTTGTGGGCGTGGCTTGGCTTGATGGACATGGCAGGGAAAGGATACTGCAAAATCCCCATTCCCTCCCCACCGCACTATCCTGTTTTCCAGCTCTGTTCTCCTGTGCAGGGGAACAGAAGAAGACCTAGCTGATCAGCTGGGACTTGGGAGGCAGTGAATAAATGGGGGAGGAGCCAGTCATAGATGGAATTTGCTGGTTCTCCGAACTACTCAAAATTTCCGCTACTGGTTCGGTAGAACCGGTCAGATCTGGCTGAATACCACCTCTGATGCAAGCTCCACCTTTTCGTATGAGCTCAGTAACAACATATGCTAGTACTTAAGGCGTAGTAATATGCTTTTTTTGGTCCCTTGCTCGTTCTTGCCTCCCCTTGTAGAGATTTATGCTAAGACGACTCATTTCCAGACTTCGCTGGAGCCCACAAGCCTACCGTGAAAAGAAAAAATCAAGTTTGCTTTGGAAATTATGGGAAAGGTTGAAACATTCTTCCGGCCCTCCTCTATTCTATTCCAAGGTCTGAGAAGGTCACTGACCCCTGCAGATGTGGTCCAGTCTCCAAAGAGCCCATTTTAAGGCTGGAACCCTTCCAGAAAAGCTGGGATGGCCAATTCCAACAAAGGAATCCCTCCAGTAAATTTCCAATCATAGAAGACTTCCTGTAAGGTTGACTTGACTGATTCTGGCCTCACAGCGCAGGTGGGATTCAACCGGTTCTCACCGGTTCACTGAACAGTTTAACTGCTCAAACTCCTTATGCAGTTTGGAGAACCGATTAAAAATAAAGTCCCCCCCCCTCTCTCGCCCTTTCTCTCTCTCTCTCTCTGTGTCTCTCTCTCTTTCTCTCTCTCTCTCTCTCTCTCTCTCAGTCTCTCTCTGTGTGTGTCTCTCTCTCTCCCTCCCTCCCTCCCTTCAGTGAATAGCTCTACTTAACAGTTGCAGGTGGAATGCAGCCGATACATCAGGCCATGCACATGAGCGGAAGCGCCGAAGGCTTTAAGGGACAGGTAAGGCGCTCGAGCGGGCGGGTGGGCCCTCCGGAGCACTGTACCAGAATGGTACCTGCTGCTCCAGCAGGCTCCGGTACGCCCGTACCAGGGCGTACCGCCTGCAATCCACCACTGCGATACATGCTGAATCAAGTCAGTAAACAACAGAAACTGACAGGATTGGGGCATGGAAACCCATCTATCACCCACCTAGCGATGGGATTAACCCCTTCAGGAAGAAGGACAAGATTCCAAACATTTTCATGATAAAGAGTGTTAAGGAACATTTTTATGATCAGCTGATACTCCCTGGAGTTTCCCAAGAGCTTTTATAGCTGCTGCAGTGTTGGCTACGTCTTCTTTCTTCCTGGGGGAAAAGATACTGGAGGAGACAATGATGCAACTTGACCATACAGGCCCTGAATTGAGTGCATGTGTGGTCCAGCCAGTTGTATTGCTTTTGCTGTGAAGCACTCCATTTAGAACATAGAATAATAGAGTTGGAAGGGTTAATGGCTTTTGGCACACCCATGCTTTCAATTAGCCTGAGCAGCTGCTCTTAAGTTTCCTGGGTAGGTGTGGCTGGGGGATGTCATGAGCCTGGGTAGGAGTGACATTGGGCACGCCCACCCAGCCGCATGACTGCCAAGCCATGCCCACCCAGTCACATGACTGCCAAGCCATGCCCACAAAGCCACGCCCACAGGACCTGTAGTAAAAAAAACAATTGGATCCCACCACTGCCTCACAGCATTTCTACTGAGGTTGGGAAGCTTGCTCCAATAATGGAGCGTTTCCAACAAGCCTGGAACAAGCCTTTCAGAGTCATTTTGATTCTGATCTATTTTGTCCACTTCTACTGGAAACCATGCAAGTCCCTAACATCATGAAAGCCTAGGATAAGCCCGGGATCGTCTATTCTAATGCAATCGCTCTCCAAGGGCAGAGGAGGAGGTGATCACCTGATCTTATTAAGTGGAGAAGCTAAAGATTGAAGAGTGGACCTTTGGCAATTACAGCCTGCCCCTGCCATCTCTTTTCTTCTCCAAATGTCCAATTAACCCCCAATTTCATTAATAGAGGAGGCTGTCTATGGGATCAGAGTGAGACAGCTGACCTCTGTTTGATGGGGAGGCTTCTTTGGCAAAGCTATATAGCCAATTTTAGAGGCTGCTCGTTCTTGCTAATTTGCCCGTTCCTGCACAGATTTTACTCATGGTTTTTTTTTTATCATCTAGAGCACTCAACACAATCTTGGAATGTCTTGAGTAAGAAAGAGCCATTAAAAGAGGGCTTAATCAATGCACTCTTGAAGCAGAAACACTTGTATTGTTCTATCATCAAGCCAGCCATTTAGAATAGCTCTTTACCAAAGGTAAAGGTTCCCCTCGCACCTATGTGCTAGTTGTTCCCAACTCTAGGGGGCAGTGCTCATCTCTGTTTCAAAGCCAAAGAGCCAGCGCAGTCCGAAGATCGTCTCTGTGGTCATGTGGCCGGCATGACTAAACGCTGAAGGTGCACAGAACGCTGTTACCTTCCCAACAAAGGTGGTTCCTATTTTTCTACTTGCATTTTTACGTGCTTTCGAATTGCTAGGTTGGCAGAAGCTGGGACAAGTAACAGGAGCTCACTCTGTTACGCGGCGCCAGGGATTCGAACCGCCAAACTGCTGACCCTTCCGATTGACAAGTTCAGTGTCTTAGCCACTGAGACACCTAGACCAGCTTATAAAATCTTCAATTAAACCCTAGCAAGACTGAGTGGCTTTGAGTTTTAACAGAATTACAGAGTTGGAAGGGACCTTGGAGATCTTCTAGTCCAACCTCCTGCTCAGGCAGGAAACCCTATATTATTTCAGACAAATGTTGCCCAATCTCTTCTTAAAAACCTCTAGCGTTGGAGGACTCACAACCTCTTGGAGGCAATTTGTTCCACTAATTAATTGTTCTGTCAGGAAATTACTCCTTAGTTCTAGATTGCTTCTCTCCTTGATTAGTTTCCATCCATTGTTCCTTGTCTGGCCTTCATGTGCTTTGGAGAATAGGTTGACCTTCCCTCTTCTTTGCAGCAGCCCCTTAGGTAGACGTCTGTAGAGATTCTCAGTCATCCAGGTTATGGTTGTTCCAAAAGTGCCTTTTTTTTTGTTTGCCCAAGAGGCGACTGGATTTCCTTGTTTTTGTTTGAAGATGTCTTGCTTCTCATCCAAGAAGCTTCTTCAGCTCTGACAGGATAGTGGGGAATGGAAGTCTAGGAAGTTAAAACCCAGCCCTCTCCCAGAAAAATGAAATATCCTAGGAAATATTGAAAAGGCAGAATATTTCTCCGGATGTGAAAAGGAAGAAACATGTTTTATAAAGAGAGAATAGCTCCCTGTAGCTTCCTGCCTCCACCCACTTTGTCAATGGGCCATTAAGGTGGCCAAGTCAGTCCCTTTACATAATAAAGAGTTCTCCTCTTCAGCTCCAGGGGGATGGGATTAAGGCATGATAATATTGGCACTTTACTCAACTGACCACATGGCATCTGAGAACTCAACCAAACCTGGATTCAAAATGCAGCCTACAGAGTTGCCCCTGCAGTGCCCCATGAGAGTCTGACAACCAATCAGAAGACAAGCTCAAGATCAAAGACCAGAAAGGGCATAAAAACCAGGGACTCAGCATCTTAGCCCTTCCTTCTCTTCTTCTCCACCAACATTGAAGCATGTGATCACCTTTTCTGTTCAGGACTCAAGCCACATGGTCCTTTCCACCATTAAACCATCTTTCCAAGCAGCCCCCATGTCTCCAGTGTCTTTTTCCCCACTTGGAGCCGAACCCAGAAGGACATTTCTTTCATCAGAAGGATTTATATTCCTTGCAGACAGCTGGTCATTTGCATCCTTTTAGAGGATCGTTGAAGGACTTGGAGGTTTATCTGTGTCCTCAGGGTCACAGATGTCCAAGGGCTTCTGGACTTCCTTGTTTTTTCTAAATAATATAAATCCTTCCATTCCCCCACTATCCTGTCAGAGATGAAGAAGCTTCTTGGATGAGAATCGAAATGTCTTCAAAGAAAAAACAAGAAAGTCCAGTTGCCTCCTGAAAAAGGACCTTTGGGTCAACTGGATGGCGGAGAATCTCTACAGACTTGGTTTTAGTGCATGCCACTCAGACCCACTTTGGGAGAGATGAGTGGCCATCTAAATTGGACAAATATATTGGACAAATTAAAACAAATTAAACTCATTTAAGGGAAGGAACCCTGTCCAAGTTGCCTTGGCAAAACGAGTATGTCAGAGTACGAATGTTCATAGACTGGAATAGACATGGCAACAGGTCAGCCAATGGGGACTGTTTGGATAGACATGGCAACAGGTCAGCCAATGGGGACTGTTTGGATAGACATGGTAACAGGTCAGCCAATGGGGACTGTTTGGATAGACATGGTAACAGGTCAGCCAATGAGGGCTGTTCTGGAAACTGAAACAGTATTTGCTGTGTGAGCAGCAAGGAGACAGCAAGGAGCCTGGGCGTGGCTTAGCTCAACCTTTCTGTACTAAAAGCTGAAGTCTATGCTGAGCTCTGAAATGAAACTGAAACTGTTCTCTCCTCTGCCTGTGTTTGCTTGTACTCTCTACCCCGTTGGAAGAACAAGCTTTTGGTATTGTCTATTTGTTTCGCGTGTTATATTATATATAAAGAGAAGTGACTGAATCCTGCTGAATCAGTTACCTGGGTGTGCTTTCTGGATGTGATTGCTGCTACAAAGTCTAACAGAGTATATCAACAATAACTCTGCAATAAGCCCACCTATGCTTACCAAAAGCAACAGCCAATATCCAGAAGCTTTTTCGTATTCTCCGAAAGTGGTCAGCACTGCTAAAATCAGGCATCCCAGCACGATCAGAAACCTGGAGGAAGAGAGAAGAGGGGAAAGGAAATATCATCAGGCGTTCTTTCCATCAGCAATTCTCTCAAAGGGCTGGTGCAGAAGGGGGAGAGAAAGCGAGTGCTTTTATCCTGATGGCAAGATTGTTGTTAAGCCAAAGATCTGACAATGTCCCAGAAAATACAGGTAGTCCTCGACTTACGACTACAATTGAGCCCAAAATTTCTGTGGCTAAGCGAGACAGTTGTTTAAAAAATGTTGCCCTATTTTACGACTTCTTTGGTCACAGTTGTTAAGTGAATCACTGCAGTTGTTAGGTTAGTAACCCGGCTGTTAAATGAATCTTGGCTTCCCCATTGACTTTGCTTGTCAGAAGGTCGCAAAAGGGGATTGTGTGACACACACACCCTCCCCAGGACACTGCTGTCATCATAAATACGAGGCAATTGCCAAGCATCTGAATTTTGATCATGTGGCCGTGAAGATGCTGCAATGGTGGTGTGAAAAATGGTCGTAAGTCACTTTTTTCAGTAGCGTTGTAACTTCAAACGGTCACTAAATGAACTTGTTGTAAATCAAGGACTATCTGTATGCATAGTCCTAATTTTACAACCATTCGTTTAATGACTGTTTGAAGTTACAACCATGTTTCCCGAAAATAGGACCAGGTCTTGTATTAATTTCTACTCCAAAAGATGCACTAGGGCCTATTTTCAAATAGAATAGAATAGAATAACAGAGTTGGAAGGGACCTTGGAGGTCTTCTAGTCCAACCCCCCACTCAGGCAGGAAACCCTACACCACTTCAGACAAATGGCTATCCAACATCTTCTTAAAGACTTCCAGTGTTGGGGCATTCACAACTTCTGGAGGCAAATTGTTCCACTGATTAATTATTCCAACTGTCAGGAAATTTCTCCTAAGTTCTAAGTTGCTTCTCTCCTTGATTAGTTTCCACCCATTGCTTCTTGTTCTACCCTCAGGTGCCTTGGAGAATAGTTTGACTCCCTCTTCTTTGTGGCAACCCCTGAGATATCAGAACACTGCTATCCTGTCTCCCCTGGTCCTTCTTTTCATTAAACTAGCCATGCCCAGTTCCTGCAACCGTTCTTCATATGTTTTAGTCTCCAGTCCCCTAATCATCTTTGTTGCTCTTCTCTGCACTCTTTCTAGAGTCTCCACATCTTTTGTACATCGTGGCGACCAAAACTGAATGCGGTATTCCAGGTGTGGCCTTACCAAGGCATTATAAAGTGGTATTAACACTTCAGGTGATGTCTTATTTTCAGGGAAATACTGATACTGGGGCTTATTTTTGGGGTAGGGCTTATATTAAGAACATCCTGAAAAATCATGCTAGGGCTTATTTGGGTCTTATTTTCAGGGGAACAGGGTATAATGTTGGAAAATGTGATTTATGACCGATCGTTGCATTTATGACCCTCATAGCATCTCTACAGTCACAAGATTGTACACTCGACAACTGGTGCACATTTAGGATGGCTGCAGCCTCCTGGGGTCATGTGATCAGCATTTGCCACTTTCTAATGAGCAAAGTCCAAGGGGGAACTGGCGGGGAAGGTTGCAAATCACAATCATGTCTTGCTTAACAACAACAGCAGAAGAGATCATAAAATAATACGGAGTCTTACGATGCCTTGCTTAACCAATCATGCCAGGTAATGATGAATTTTCCAATCCCAATTGTGGTCGTACGTTGAGGGCTACTTGTAGTTAGTGAATAGAATAGAGCTGGAAGGGACCTTGGAGGTCTTCTAGTCCAGCCCCCTGCTCAAGCAGGAGACTCAATACCCGTGATGGCGAACCTATGGCACGCGTGCCACAGGTTGCACACGGAGCCCTCTCTGAGGGCATGTGAGGTGTTGCCCTATGTCAGCTCCAGTGTGTATGCACGCACTGGCCAGCTGATTTTTCAGCCTTCCAGAGAGCAGAAGAGGCTATTTTTGCCCTCCCTGGGCTTCAGGAAAGCCTCCGGAGCCTGTGGATGGCAAAAAACAGCCCAATGGGCCAACCGGATGTCCAGAGGCTTCAGTGAGGCCTGTGCACATGCATGTAGGGGGGTAAGCGCATGGGGCTTGTGCGCACATATGCGGGGGAAGGGCATTGCATTATGGGCATGGGCAGGCGCACACACATGCGCGCCCTTTTGGCACCTGAGCAGAAAAACGTTCGCCATTACTGCCCTATACCAGGGGTCGGCAAACTTAAACTCTCAAAGAGCCATTTGGACCCGTTTCCCACAGAAGAGAAAACACCGGGAGCCATAGAGGTCCTAACCGGAAGCCCCCTGTTCAATTCTGGAGCTGACCGGAAGTTCAGTTCCCCCACCATAGAGTCTCCTCCTAGAGCGGCGTACTTTTTCCTCTACCTGTCATAACCGAAAGCCCTATCAATTGTGGAGACAACTGGAAAACGCTCCCCTTGCCATAGAGTCTTCTCCTGGCGCACTGTGCTTCTCCCCCCCCCCCCCCGGAAGCACCTCTCAAAATTGTGGCGCCGATGGGTGACGGAGCCGCAGCAGAGGGAGGAAAGAGCCACATGTGGCTCCAGAGACACAGATTGCTGACCCCTGCCCTATACCATGCCAGACAAGGGCAGGCAGGATTTAATAAATTAAAAAGAACTATTAAGGTTTTCATGCACGGAAGAGAGGAACACAATACGAAACCAAAAGACCGAAGCATCCTTATCCTTTATTCTTCTCATTTCATACAGATGCATTTTTTTAAAAAAATGAAATAATTCTCTTTAGCCACAGGGGGGCAGCAAACATCCATGTTCAGAACAAGCTCAATAGCTGTTGGGTTCTATCCAAGACCTTGGAAAGCTATTTATTTTTAATGTGATAAAAGTACCCCTGTTTAACATATTTAATTTCATTAAATGTGATAAGAGGAGCCTTATTTATCATATTTAATTTCACATTTAAATGAAATTAAATTGAGTCTGGCCTCAGCCAAAGAAAGTTTTCTAAAAGTCACCACTGTACCGGATAATATTTCAAATCATCTTTTGAAGCTGCTTTTTAGAGAACAGCAAAGGAGAAATTTTAGATTGTTTTTCTTCAAAAAAAAAAAAGGGGTGAGGAAGGTGTTTCATCCTTTCCCTCCCTCTAGGAATGGTTACAAAAGACATTGTGAAATCTCTTTTAAGACAGAACAGTAAATATATAACCATGAACCTAATAATTTTGCTTTTGGCCAGTGAGGAAAAAATAGTTTGATAAGCTAAAATGGCATGCTATTAGAGGAAATCCATTAAACTTTGGCTTATGGATTATTTATTTTCTATTTCTTTTCCCCCCCCCCCCGTATATCTATATAATGCCTTCCATCTGTTATGGAATCCACATGACATACAGAGAAAGGAAACTGGCCCCTGGCAAAAGATTAATAGATTTTAATAAAGCAACGACTGTTATATAAACTTGGAACTTCCATCTCTTAGAGAGAACAAAGGTGGATTTCAGAAATAATTCTAATTGTTCTCTCTCTCTCTCTCTCTCTCTCACACACACACACACACACACACACACACGGAGGAAGGGAGAAGGGGAAAGGGAGAGGGAGGGAGAAGGAAAGAGAGAGGGAGGGAGAAGGGAAAAGGGAGAGATGTAGAGGAAGAGGGAAAGGGATGGAGAGGGGAAAAGGGAGAGGGAGAGAGAGTTGTGTAGATGAATTTTGTGCTGGCGCTTGTTGTGCCTCTTCATGCTTAGCTGTTGTTTGGAGGCTTCATTGACACTGTCAATCTGTTTATCCTGCTCCAAAGCTTTCATCCGTTTGTCAGTAAGTTCTGTGGCACGGCATATCTCAGTTGCTGCTTGTAAACCTAAATTATGTTCCCTCAAAAGGGGATGGCATGTGCTTTCACTAGTGATACCCAGAACTATTTTATCACAATTAAGTTCATCGCTCAGAGAGCCATACTCACAGCTTGCAGCTCTCGCTCTCTCTCCCTCTCTCCCTCTCTCTCACACACACACACAGATTTTTGTCAGCTGTCCCCTGAAATATACACAAGGAAGGAGACAGCCTGAATTATACGCCTCCTTTCCAAACATCAAGGTGACACTTTGTCTCCCAACCATGATAGCAGCCATCAAAATTTGCTTTATGGCTTTCGCGAAATTGCTTCACTGACTAATGGCCAAGACAAGGGGTCATGTTTGATTCATGCGCCATTTCCAGAAATGTCTTCATTAGGCGAAGGCTAGAACTTCTTCAGCTCGCGGATGGAGCTTTGGGTAGCAGGCATACCGTCAATGAGCAAATAAACTATTGTTGGGAGGGGGTTGTGTGTCTGTGTGTCCTTTTTGAGTCAGTTGCGGTGACGGTATGGACAAGTCCCTCCAGTTTTTTGGCAACGATTTCAAAAGTGTTTTGCCCTTGCCTCCTTCTGGCTCAGAGCCGAGGATTGGCCCAAAGTCATCCAGCAGGTTTCATGTCTAAAGTGGGATAGAACTTTACAACATCTGGATTTCTAGTCCAATGTAGTTCTAGGTTTTAATGGGTAGGTTCACTCTCTGCACTAAGTTGCAAACTTTTTCTTGGCTGAAAGCTTGAACCTTAATAACTAACCTCTACTTAGTTCTATAAATGTGTGGTGTTATATATGTGTGTGTATGTATGTATGCAGTGGTGGGATTCAAATAATTTAACAACTAGTTCTCTGCCCTAATGACCAGCTGGGTAGGCGGGGCTCAGTGGTCATGTGACTGTGTGGGTGTGGCCAACTCAACGTCACTCAGGTCGATGGGCGCTTCGCCTTAGCTGTTACAATGTAGTAAGGGTTAACCAGAGAGGCAGTTTCTGTAAGCAGGGCAATAAAGATGAGGCTAGAAATAACACCAGGATGTTTCCCTCCTGCCTTCCTTACAGGATTAGCCCTGGAAAGTGGGAAAAACCAAAATGAGATTTCTTCCAACAACTGTTTCTCCGAACTGCTTAGAAAGTTAACAACCGGTTCTCCCGAATAGGCGTGAACTGGCTGAATCCCTGTATGTATGTATGTATGAATGTATGTATGTATTTATCAGAGGTGGTATTCAGCAGGTTCTGATCAGTTCTGGAGAACCAGTAGGAGAAATTTTGAGTAATTCAGAGAACTGGTAAATACCACCTGTGGCTGGCCCCGCCCCCATCTATTCTCTGCCTCCCGAATTCCTGATGATCAGGAGGGAATGGGGATTTTGCAGTAACCTTCCCCTGCCACGCCCACCAAGCCACACCCAACAAGCCATGCTCACCAAGCCATACCTACCAAGCCACAGCCACAGAACTAGTAGTAAAAATTTTTGAATCGCACCACTGGTATGTATATATGTATCAGTGATGGGTTCCTACAGGTTTGGCCAAATCGGTATAGGCACACCAGCCTAGGTCCCCCAGGCTGGCCACACCTCCGAACCAATTCCCTGGTCCCCACAGTCACCGCCATCTTTTTAGTTCTGCACATACGGAGAACAGTTTCTATTGTATTGCACATGAGAGCACAGTGCGCATCTGGTGCATCTGCAAAGTGCGCCCATGAGCAAACTGGTGGTAACGGTGGCTAGAACCCACCCCTGGTATGTATGTAAGTATGTATGTATGCATGTATTAGACTAGGTCTTCCAAGCTCCTTGTCAATTCTGGTGTGTGTGTGAGAGAGAGAGAGAGAGATGGAGGGAGGAGGGAGATTGCACAGATAAAAGACCATTTCAAAAATATATTAAGGAAAGAGAGAGAAAGGAAAAAGAAAAAATGCAGAAAACAATAAAATTCAAGGGGGGGGGGAGATAATGAAAGAAGCAACCTCTTCTTTACAGTAGTTACAAACTCATTATTCCTCCTCCCTCTTTAACTGTACAATAATCCCTTCATCCCTTTATTTAATGGTTTTTCGGTCATCAAATCCAGGAATCACCATTTCCCTTCTTTCCATTTTCAGCACAAAATCTATAAAAGGTTTCCAGTCTTTTATTAAAGGCACTTATGATTTTGTCCTTGAACAAACGGGCCAGTTCTGTCACCTCGGCTAATCCAGCCATCTTCCCAATCCACTCCCCGGTTGTGGGCCTTTCAATATTTCTCCATCTTTGGGTGTCTTAAGAGTCCTACTGCAATTATCCTGCATAAAAGAATCTACCTACTTAAGGGTTCTGCTTGCTCAAAAATAATCAGTGTTTGTAAAAGTCTACTGTGTTTCTCTTAATTGCGGAGTTCATCTAACATATTGCTACCGAGGTTAACGTAACGTAATTCCTCTGTAAATATACATGATTATGTCCAAGCAAGTAAGCTATATAACAGTGTTTGTGAACTTTTTTGGCACTTTTCGACAGCTGCTCGGTGCGCATGCATGCACTGGGAAGATGATCTTCCGGTTTCTTGCATGCGCATGCATCCCGGCCAACTGGTCTTCCAGTTTCTTGCATGCATGTGTGTCTGAAGACCATCTGGCCGGGGTGCATGCACATGCATGTGCCGGAAACTGGACGGATAGATGCCCGATGTGCATGTGCTCACCAGAAAGATGATCTTCCCATTTCTGGCATGCACATGTGCACCGGCCACATCATTTTCTAGTTTCTAGTGTGCATGCGTGCATGAAGACCAGCTGGTCGGGGCGCATGCGCTTGCCAGAAACTGGAAAATCATCTTCCCGGCGAACATATGCACACCAGGTGGCTGCTTTTCTGGTTTCTGGCACTCCTGCGTGTGATACCAGCTGGTTGGTGCACCGGAACCCGGAAGAGCAATGGCCGACAGCTCGCATTCCTGGAGAGATGGCTCTGAGTGCCACTTCTGCCATGTGTGCCATAGGTTCACCATCACAATTCTATAACATTTCTACATGGTTGCCTGTGCATAAAACCTTCTAAAACTATGGCTGGAGTCTTACAATGTGAAGAAACACAACTACAGGTAGTCCTCCACTTATGACACTTAGTTTAGCGACTGTTCAAAGTGACAATGGCACTGAAAAATGTGACTCTTGTAAGTTGAGGACTACTCATGTGTTCATGGATGGCGTTGTGGCTCAGAGGTTAAGATGCTGGGCTTGTTGGTGGGAAAGCCAGGTTTGAGACCCGAGCGCCATTTGATGGGGTGAGCTCCCGTCCTCACCTTAGCTCCTGCCAAACTAGCAGTTTGAAAGCATGCAAATGGAAGTAGATAAATAGGTACCACTTCGGTGGGAAGATAACAGCGTTCCATGATGCCATGCTGGCTACATGACCACGGAAATGTCTTCCGACAGTGCTGGCTGAATGGCCTTGAAATGGGGATGAACTACAGTTGACAATGACTAGTCAAGTAAAACCGGCAAGTACTCCTTTTATTGTAAGTTCACACCTGATTCTCCACTTTTTTTAAAAGGAGAATGATGAGCAGTAGAGGAATAGCAGCTGACGCACACCTTGAAGAGCTGTGGTGGCGCAATGGTTAGAATGCAGTACTGCAGGCTAGTTCTGTTATCTGCCAGCAGTTTGATTCTCACTGGCTCAAGGTTGACTCAGCCTTCCATCTTCCTGAGGTTGGTAAAATGAGGGCCCAGATTGTTGGGGGCAACATGCTGACTCTATAAACTGTTGCATCAACAATACAATGGTCTTCATGTCATCAGAACTCTTAATTTATCCTTGCACATTGTAACAGTGGATTTATTACTCTTAGACAAAAAAAAAGTCTTTTATTCTAGTGTTCAGTAAGTGTTCCCATAAGCAATCCATCAGCAACCCAGATAGCAGGACAACCATTTGTACAAAAACCACTATTTTAAAGGAAGCTAGAGCTGAAGACTTTAACAGAAGCTATCAGTATTCTCCAGAAAAAATGCTCTGATTAAACTGTCCAAGGAGCTGCTGATTCCCGAACACGATCACTCTGCTAAGCAAATAATTCCTTCAACACTGTCAAACTATTCACTAAGTCTGCATTACTATTAATCTTCTCATTGTTCCTATCATCCCACTTATGACTGTAACTTTGTTGCTTGTATCCTTACAATTTATCTTGATTGTTTCCTAGTATGATTTGATTGCTCCTTTGTACCCTATGACTATCATTAAGTGTTGCACCTTATGATTCAACTTAGAACTGAGGAGAAATTTCCTGACAGTGAGAACAATTAATCAGTGGAACAGCTTGCCTCCAGAAGTTGTGAATGCCCCAACACTGGAAGTCTTAAAGAAGATGTTGGATAGCTATTTGTCTGAAATAGCTGGTACAGGGTTTCCTGCCTTGGCAGGGGGTTGGACTAGAAGACCTCCAGGGTCCCTTCCAACTCTACTGTTGTATTGCATTGTATTCGTGATGAGTGTATCTTTTCTTTTATGCACACTGAGACCATATGTACCAAAGACAAATTCCTTGTGTGTCCAATCATACTTGGCCAATAAAGAATTTTAGTCTAGTCTAGTCTAGTCTATATTGTATTCTGTATTGTATTGTATTCTGTATTGTATTGTATTCTATTCTATTCTGTATTGTATTCTATAGTATTGTATTGTATTCTGTATTGTATTGTATTCTATTCTGTATTGTATTCTATCGTATTCTATTCTGTATTGTATTGTATTCTATCGTATTCTATTCTGTATTGTATTGTATTGTATTGTGTTCTATTCTGTATTGTATTGTATGCTATTCTATTCTATATTGTATTCTATTGTATTCTGTATTCTATTCTATTCTGTATTGTATGCTATGCTATGCTATTCTGTATTGTATTCTATTATATTGTATGCTATGCTATGCTATTCTATTCTGCATTGTATTCTATTGTATTCTATTCTGTATTGTATTCTATTCTGTATTGTATTCTATTTTGTATTGCATTCTATTGTATTCTGTATTGTATTCTATTGTATTGTATTCTGTATTGTATTCTATTGTATTGTATTCTGTATTGTATTGTATGCTATGCTATTCTGTATTGTATTCTATTCTATTGTATGGTATGCTATGCTATTCTATTCTGTATTGTATTCTATTGTATTCTGTATTGTATTCTATTCTGTATTGTATGCTATGCTATGCTATTCTGTATTGTATTCTATTATATTGTATGCTATGCTATGCTATGCTATTCTGCATTGTATTCTATTGTATTCTATTCTGTATTGTATTCTATTCTGTATTGTATTCTATTCTGTATTGTATTCTATTCTATTCTATTCTGTATTGTATTCTATTTTGTATTGTATTCTATTTTGTATTGTATTCTATTGTATTCTGTATTGTATTCTATTGTATTCTATTCTGTATTGTATTCTATTGTATTCTATTCTGTATTGTATTCTATTCTGTATTGTATTCTATTCTGTATTGTATTCTATTCTGTATTGTATTCTATTCTGTATTGTATTCTATTTTGTATTGTATTCTATTGTATTCTGTATTGTATTCTATTGTATTGTATTCTGTATTGTATTCTATTGTATTGTATTCTGTATTGTATTGTATGCTATGCTATTCTGTATTGTATTGTATGCTATGCTATTCTGTATTGTATTCTATTCTATTGTATGGTATGCTATGCTATTCTATTCTGTATTGTATTCTATTGTATTGTATTCTGTATTCTATTCTGTATTGTATTCTGTTGTATTCTATTCTATTCTGTATTGTATTCTGTTCTGTATTGTATTCTATTGTATTCTATTCTGTATTGTATTTTGTATTGTATTCTGTTGTATTGTATTCTATTCTGTATTGTATTCTATTGTATTCTATTCTGTATTGCATTCTGTATTGTGTTCTATTCCATTCCATTCCATTTTAAAGGAAGCTAGAACTGAAGACATTAGCAGAAGCTATCAGCATTCTCCAGAAAAAAAAGAAGCTCTGCTTAGTTTCTTGAAACATTGAGCTGGACTGAGCAGCAATGATTTTCAACAGAATATAACCATGCTCCCATTCTTTCAGATGATAGGCTAATATTTCAGACTGTTCCTCCTCCTGTCTTGGCATTTGTTAATGCAGACCGTTTTATCAAACTTCCAGCAGAGAGCATTATTATAACAAGCTGGGCTGCTTTATTTATTATATTGTCCAAGTGAGCCATAAAATCAAGCCGGCTCCCCATAATGGGACATGCAGCTTGGACAGTTGAAATGAAGATACAAACGGCCTGCCTGTGGCCACACCACAATTTTCATGCTGCTGAGTGCATCCAGATCTTTACAAATATGTTAAAGGAACACAGAGTAACAGGGTTGGAAGCAAAGGGGAATTCAGCCGGTTTGGACCGGTTCAATCGAACTGGTTGTGGAAATCACCACGGGTGGGTTCCGGCTTCTTCTACTGCTGGTTCGCTCAGGGACTCACCTTGGGCAGGCGCAGTAGGTTAAAAAATGCTTCTGTGCATGCGCAGAAGCAAAAAAGAAGATGGTGGCAGTTCGAGGGCATTGCCGAGTTACTAGCTATTCAGTTGAACCGGTCTGAACCTATAGGAACCTACCTCAGCACCACACACACCCCGGCTCTATGCCATCCTATTTAGGCACATTTTCAAGCCAAAGCGCATGCACGGAAGGCTGAGCACATTTGTGCACAGGGCTCATGCGAGTGAAGCCAGTGCGCACGCGCACACATTTGCAAACCAGTAGGGAAAGTAAGTGAATACCAACCCTGGACAAGCTCCCCCTATAGAAGTTTGCCACTGTACCCCATTTCTCTGCAGCCTGCCCCTAAGGGCAAACTGTTTTGCTTTTAAGAATAAATATTTCTTCTTTCCTCGCAGTTGTCAGGATCTCATTTTTATTTATTCTTGTGCAATCCCGGCTCGAGTTGGAGCCCAAAATTATTCTTCTGACATATTGAAGGTTGGCATTTTGCTTTGTAGCACACTCACTTCTCTTTCATTCTCTCTCTTTTTTTTAATTAAAGGAAACTAAAGAGAAGTCAGGTGAGACAAGGAGTCTAGTAACCACTTAAAATAAATGCTGGTGTCAGGTGCGAAAGACCTAGTCCACCTATAAAGGTTCAATTAAACGTATTTATTGCTAAAAGCCTATGCATAAGTGAGCACCTGCTTGGAGTTAGAACTTCTTTGTATATAAAAATGGCTGTGTGTGTGTGTGTTTGTGTGTGTGTGTGTGTGTGTGTGTTCCAGTGTAACTCTGGAACGCCTCAATTTCAACCAAACTTCATACACAGATGACTTACTCTATGGAAACAAATACTATGGGGGTAAGACACCCCTAATACTCCTTGAGTTATGTTTTCTGTTACGATACAGCCTGTTGTGCCTTAAAATGGCTTCTACTGTACAGCGCACTGGAGTTGCCATGATAATGGCTTCACAGTACTCCACCAGGGGCTCCCTCTGGTAAGGGGGAAAATCCAACATTAGAAATTACGTTAAGTCCGGATATTTTCCACCTATAAATAAATAAATACCTGGGCAACGCCGGGATATCGGCTAGTAAGGAATAAAAGGGAGGCTGGATTTAGTCCGCTTGTTGACTATGTAGGGATTCTAAGCTGATCCCTCTTTTTGCTCCACCTCCAGGTTCAGTCATTCCCACTCCTATAACTGGTATACAAATCCACAATAATCAAGGCTTTTGCTAAGCAGCGAAGGCGATTTTACTGAGAATGAGACGAAGTATGTAAAGGAAAATTTAACCTAACGCACAACAAATGTATTCTCTCTGGTCATATGCTTTGAAATCCCACACAGTCCGCTGTAGACATGCACACAAAAATGGGGGTACTTGTAATGGATTATTCCTAGACTAATAAGGATTCAAGGAACAATTATATAAATAACCAACCTCAATTCTGCATCAAAGGGATCCAGCCATTTCCTAGTTCACAAAAAGGCAATATATCAAGAAGAGAAAGGAAGGAAGGAAAGCAAAGGAAAGGAAGAAAGGGAGGAAGAAAGAAAGAAAGAAAGAAAGAAAGAAAGAAAGAAAGAAAGAAAGAAAGAAAGAAAGAAAATAAATGACTGTTTCAGCATGCTTTGGGATATATTGGTCCTAGAGGGGAAAAAAATAGTCGAGTTGCCAGAATTCTTGTAACCCCAGCCATTTCTTTTCAATAAATCTTGTTAAAGAGAACTGTGCTTTGAAATTAATTGCTCTCTGCTTTACATAGATGCCAAAGTGCTTGCCAATGGTTTTTCATATTCTTAAGACAGGCCACTAACTGCACCCATGTTTCTGTGTTTTACACTTACTCTCTCTCTCCCTCTCCCCCCCCCCCCTCTCTCTCTCTCCAGATTTACACTTTTGAAAAGTGTTGTTGGAGAAGACGCCTGAGAATGCCATTGGGCAGCCAAGGAATCAAACAAGTAGAACCCTGAACAAATCAGTTCTCGTACAAGGCACAAAAGACTAGGCTCAAATTTCATGACATGATAACAACGCCCCAATATTTGAACCACAAAGAAGAGGAGGTCGACCTATTTTGCTAAGCTCCGGAAAGCAAGGCAAGAAGCCATGGATGGAAACTCATCAAAGAGAGAAGCAACCTAGAACCAAGGAGGAATTTCCTGACAGTTAGAACAAATAATCAGTGGAATGGTTTGCCTTCAGAAGTTATGAGTGCTCCATCACTGGAGATATTTTTAAGAAGAGAGCAGACAACTGTCTGTCTGAAATGGTATAACCATTGGTTGCCCTCTGACACCACTGGATGACATCGCCAGGTGTCGCTGCTTTAGCAGAGTAAGGAAGATACTCAGAGATGGTTCACACCCTGGTCAGTGTCTCTTTGCACTTCTACCATTGGGCAGAAGGCATCAAAGTATAGCCAGCTGAACAACTAGGTTTAAAAATAGTTTCTATCCTTGGGCTGTCAGACTTTTAAATACAACCACAATCACTCTTTGCATGCGTGGAAACGTATGACTAGTTTTGTCTATTTCTTTCTCTTTTTGTTTCCGCTATAATTTTACACCAGTGAGGCTAAAACCAATTTCATTGTATTTATTTTGTACAATGACAACAAAGACTATACTATGCTGTATAAGGTCTCAGGCAGGAGCAGGAGGTTGGATTAGAAGACTTCCAAGGTCCCTTCCAACTCCTTTATCCTATTTCAGACACATGTGAAGACACAGGTTTCTAGAGAAGGCTCCAATTCTAATAAAAACAAAAGAGAAGAAAAGAATAACCAATAGCAAGGTGGATGGATTCCATAAGAATGCACTGCTAGAAGATTTGAAAGGCCAAGTGACGGTCACATTGTTTTGGGGAAAATCTATGTGATCGTTAATTATGACTTGATGGCACATACGTAATTACTTTCCACAACTACGCTGAGGAAGTTGGAAATAGCTCAACTACCTCAATTTGTCTCCATGATGTCATACCTGTGTGGCCTCATAGACTCTTAACTTCCATACATAACCAGAAGAACAGCAGCTGGAAAAGAACAGGAAGTGACTGCTTGCAGCCTCCTTTAGAACGGATGGAAGGACATAAAAATGAATGACTGGTTGGATCATTGAGGGAGATGGGTTTGGTTATCTAGGGAGGAGGTGACTCAGTCAGATATGTGTCCAAACAACGCTTCATTTTGCTCCATCCATCAAGGAATGCTCTGGGACGCATTTGTCATTCATATGAGTCAAAAGTAAGCTCACACAATGTTTCAGAGATAAAAAGAGAGCAACGCTTTAATTCTGTGATATATTGGTCGAAGACTCCATATCGGCCTTAGACATCTCACATCTTCCTCCTAATTTCTGCTAAACATTGATGGGTACGAAGGATACATTATGCTTCTGAGTTGTACTTAGGTTGGAGACAACTCCTTGGGAAATAAAATTAAAGATTTCCCAGGAACTTTAACAATAATGCTCCCCAAAAATATTTTTTGGGTGGAGAGAATCATCTAGAAACAAAACAGTATCTTCTTGAGTCTTATCATTCCACAGTGCTTTATAACACTCTCTAGGTGGTT
This sequence comes from Natrix natrix natrix, assembly GCA_029891615.1. Taxonomy (NCBI): domain Eukaryota; kingdom Metazoa; phylum Chordata; class Lepidosauria; order Squamata; family Natricidae; genus Natrix; species Natrix natrix. The sequence goes on from JAKRSK010007642.1 coordinate 179,910, forward strand.
TACAACATCAATATATTGCCCTGAACAATTTCATTTTACCGGTCTCAGAAGCATGGAAGGCTGAGTCAGTCTTCAGCTGGTGAGGATCGAACTAACTGTGGGCAGAGTTTACCTCAGGGGTGAAATCCAGCAGGTTCTGATTGGTTCTGGAGAACTGGTAGCGGAAATTTTGAGTAGTTCGGAGAACTGGCAAATGCCACCTCTGGCTGGCCCCAGAGTGGGGTGGGAATGGAGATTTTGCAGTATACTTCCCTTGCCACACCCACCAAGCCACACCACGCCCACCAAGCCACGCCCAGTAGTAAAAAAATTGAATTTCACCACTGCTTTGCCTGCAATACTGCATTCCGACCACTGTGCTACCATGGCTTTCTCTTTGACAGGGGTTGGCAAACTTAAAGCACTCAAAGAGGCATTTGAAATAATTTTCCACTGAAAAGAACACCGGGAGCCACAAAAACCTTCCTGTGCCTGACTATTTCCTGAGCAGCCACAGAACTAGCATGTGTAGTTGAATTAAACGTTCTGTTTTCTTCTGAAACTTTTCTTGGGGGTCAAAATCGCATGCCGGCGCGTGTCGCACACTTGACGGTGGTCACGCATATTTTGAGTGACAGGGAGTCACAGTAGAGGGATGAAAGAGCCACATGTGGCTCCAGAGCCATGGGTTGCTGACTCCTGGTCTAGGAAGTCATCTTACACCATAGTTGACTGTTCTGACCCCCCATCTTCGTACACCAAAAGCACTCCGAGACAAGGATTCTGCACGATGATTTATTAACACACAGCTAGACCTTGGCAGCAATCCACCACAGACTAGACCTTGGCAGCAATCTACCACAGACTAGACCTTGGCAGCAATCCACCACAGACTAGACCCGATAGCTTCTCCAGCTCTGGTAAATATGTTGATTCCTGCAAACAGCTTGCGGAAAGTCAGTCCTTAAATACAGTCTTGAGAGGAGCCTAATTCCAACCACCTGAGTTCAATTATCTCCTGTAACTGCGTAGCTGTTCTTTACATCTATTAGCCCTCTGTTGCCAGGCATCCAGGAACACCTCCCATGTCTCCTCCCCACTGCTCCAAGGCATGATTTCAGGAGCATACTCCCTTTGGCTTTCACCACTGCTCCGTGCTTCAGGCGCCTCCTGGTGGCCAACCAGCCTCTCTGATCCCTGCTCAGAGTCGGAACCCTGTGTGGGGTCCTCCACATCTTCCAGAGCCGACTCATAAGGCCCCTCACTGTCGGAGTCTGGTTGCAGCTCCAACGGCTCCTGCTGGCCCACAACAGTTGACCATTGGACTATCAGCCAAATAGCTCAATAGGAAGAATATCCACCCTGTCCTTTCTAGACCAATGGCCAGAGATTGAATTTGGGACTTTCTGGCCATTGGCTATAAGGATGGAAGTTGTAAGTCAGACCCACTTGGTCAATCAAGATTACTAACATCAACTCTTTCCCATTCTCCTGAGAGGTCAATGAAAATGAGAATATTTTGAAGTCTGGAACAGATTTTATGATTGGTATAAGACAAGGTGACAAGATCGGGACAAACTGTATATATTGTGATTGGACAGAAGGATAGATCATGCACTAAGCCGGCTAATAGTTAATGGCTGAGACTAATTGTGTATAATGTGAATGTATGGTCACTTCGACTCTGCGGTACTGCACTATTTTAAATGTAAAAATAATAAAAAATATATTTTAAAAAAATTCATTCATTTTTATTCCTCCCCACGATTACATGACCATAATTGATGACTGCTTGTCAGAAACCAGCATTTCCTGGAAAAGACCAACCCTTAACAAGCAATGGATTTGCTTAACAACCATGTTATTTGCTTTATGAGTGTGGCTTTCGCTTAATGACTGGCACGATAAAGGACACATGATGATCTGTTTTACAACCATCATAACTCACAACTATAATTGCCAGGCTCAATTATGGTCGCAAATTTGAGGACTATCTGTAATGTTATTTTAAAAGTGATTAAAGCCTTCATCCCTGCTCTGACTGTTTATGTAGGAGATAGTTCAGCATCTCTTCTTGCTGGAAATCAGTCACAAGGTTGGAGTTCTTAGGAAATGGATGACACCTCTTCCAGAACAGGATGTACTAAGCTGAAGATGTCACGATGAGCGTCCAAACATGTCAGGACTGTTTTAAAAGCTTAAATATTGTATTGTTGTTTATTTTTGGGATACATTCCACATAGCATCCTATCTCCTTGGAACAAGAGAGGGGAAAGTTCTAAGTTTAAAATTACTGAATCAAACTGGTCAACCTTTCCATCCTGCCCAGACATGGCAAACAGAGAGATAAGAAGAGGATCAGGATAATTGTTAGAACAATTAATCAAATGCTGTGGGGACATGCTTAAATGTTTAAATGCTATTTAAACATTTAAATAGGAGCCAGCCGTGTGCAGCAGCTGCCAAAAAAGCCAACACAGTTCTAGGTTGCATGAACAGAGGGACAGAATCAAGATCACATGATGTGTTAATGCCACTTTATAATGCCTTGGTAAGGCCACGCTTGGAATACTGCATCCAGTTTTGGTTGTCACGATGTAAAAAAGATGTGGAGACTCTAGAAAGAGTGCAGAGAAGAGCAACAAAGATGATTAGGGGACTGGAGGCTAAAACATATACAGTTGCAGAAACTGGGCATGGCTAGGTTAATGAAAAGAAGGACTAGGGGAGAGATGGTAGCAGTGTTCCAATATCTCAGGGGTTGCCACAAAGAAGAGGGAGTCAAACTATTCTCCAAGGCACCTGAGGGTAGAACAAGAAGCTATGGGTGGAAACTAATCAAGGGGAGAAGCAACTTAGAACTGAGGAGAAATTTCCTGACAGTTAGAACAAGCAGTGGAACAACTTGCCTTCAGAAGTTGTGAATGCTCTTAACACTGGAAGTTTTTAAGAAGATGTTGGACAACCATTTGTCTGAAGTGGTGTAGAGTTTCCTGACTAGGCAGGGGGTTGGAGTAGAAGACCTCCAAGGTACCTTCCAACTCTATTCTATTCTATTCTATTCCTGTCGGAGCAGGGGGTTAGACTAGAAGACCTCCAAGGTCTAGAGTTGTTGTTGTTAGTTTTGAAGTTGTGTCAGACCTATCGCAACCCCATGGACAATGTTCCTCCAGGCCTTCCTGTCTTCTACCATCTTCTGGAGTCCATTTAAGCTCAAGCCTATTGCTTTGGTGACTCCATCCAGCCACCTCATTCTCTGCTGTCCCATTCTTCTTTTGCCCTCAATCTTTCCCAGCATTAGGCTCTTCTCCAGGGAGTCCTTCCTTCTCATTAGGTGGCCAAAGTATTTGAGTTTCCTCTTCAGGATCTGGCCTTCAAGAGAGCAGTCAGGGTTGACCTCCTCTAGGACTGACCGGTTGGATCGCCTTGCAGTCCAAGGGACTCGCAGGAGTCTTCTCCAGCACCACAGTTCAAAGGCTTCCATTCTTTGGCGCTCAGCCTTTCTTATGGGCCAACTTTCACAGCCATACATTGCAAAGGTCTAGAGTAGACATACCAAATTCCTGCAACCGTTTTGCATGAGTTTTAGCCTCCAGTCCCTTGCTGAACCATTTCTGGACAGAGAGTAAAAGGAGCAATTCCTGGAGAAATTGAATAATGGACCAAGTTAGCTAGATATCTCCGCTTTACCTGTGAAATTCCATTGCTCAAGATTGCTCTGAAGAATGGATCTTTTTCCAGTTACATTTAGGGGTTTCAAAAGGGATTTATGTCTTCCCCCACCTCAATTACCTGTATGTTTTGCCATTTGAGTGTTTCATTCACCTCATTATTTCAGACTGCAGAGTTAACTCACAAGGAAGCCAAAGCATTTCTGGTACATCATTAAGAAATTGGCATGCAGAACTTGTCCAATTAAGCTCACCCTGAAATGTTTAGTGCATGAATAAACAAGCCCATAAATTTTTCTTTTTTCTGTGACAGCTTGATTCCTAAAACAATTGCTCTTCTTTTCCCAAATGCACCGGGGCAAAACAACACCACCAGGCATATGATTCATCCCAGTTACTCAGCCAGCCTGCATATGTCCCATGCTGGCATGATATGTCAATCATCTTGTATGCATCCACAGAGGCAAGACAATCCCCTCTGTACTTCGTGAGGTTCGGCTCAATTTGTCAAAGGGTGCTTATCTCACAATTAAGTCCACTACAGCAGGGGTCCCCAACATTTCAAACCTCAGGGAACACAAAATTCGTAATTTTAAATCTCCCGGACCACTAATATGATCTGCCTAATGACCGGCTGGGTGGGCGTGGCTACTGTATTTCCCCCAAAATACGACATGTCGTCATAATACAGCCATGCCACATTTTTCTGGTGGGCAAAAATATAAGCCCCCCCCCCCACATATAAGCCCCCTGGACAACCTCCCACCTCCGGCCAAGCAGAGCGCCGCTCACCAACCTAGCAGTATCCCGAAGGTGCCAAGCTGCGGGAACCTGGGGGAAGGCAAAGGTGATCGCGTTGCTTGGCGCCTTCGGGATACCGCTAGGTTGGTTAGCAGCACTGTGCCCAGCTGAAGAGGGGGGCTGCCAGGAGGGCGAATGGCTGTATTGCACTGTCACAGCAGCACAACACAACAGCCATAAAGCGACCACGCTCACAAACAGCCACCCGGCAAACCCCCTTTGCAGCTGGGCCCAGCGCCATTCACTGACCTAGGGGTATCGCCAAGCCACGTGAGCACCTGTTCGCCGCCGCCCGGCTCCCGCGGCTTGGTGCTTTCCGAACACCAGTGAATAGTGCTCTGCACGGCTGGAGAGGGGGGTTGTGCAAGCGGCTGTTCCGCTCTCACTCACCCGCCTCCTAGCCTCACGATGCATGGCCCAGCTCTCTTTACGGAGCCAGGGCACCTCCGCCGCCATCCCAGCCTGGCTTTTTCCGCGGTTTCCAACCCAAGTCTTTCAGCAGTGGCCACTATGGGCGCACACTCTATGGTTGTACGCTCTGCAGGCAACTGGCCCACAAAAATTTTACCGCCAGTTCGGTGGGCATGGCGTGGCTTGGTGGGCGTGGCAGGGGAAGGATACTGTAAAATCCCCATTTCCTCCCAATCAACTGAGACTCGGGAGGCAGAGAATAGATGGGGATGGGGCCAGTCAGAGGTGGTATTTACCGGTTCTCCAAACTACTCATAATTTCCGCTACTGTTCTCCAGAACTGATTACAACCTGCTGAATACCACCTCTGCACAAGTCCCTTCTAGTATGATATGATAGGATAGGATAGGATAGGATAGGATAGGATAGGATAGGATAGGATAGACCTTGAAGGTCTTCTAGTCCAACCCTCTGCTTAGGCAGGAAACCCTACACCACTACAGACAATCCAACATAACATGGTTATCCAACATCTTCTTAAAAACTTCCAGTGTTGCTTCCAGAAGCATTCACAACTTCTGGAGGCGAACTGTTCCACTGATTAATGTTCTAACTGTCAGGAAAAGAGAGGGCAGAGAGGGGAGGGGAGGTGGGAATTGAGTTGAAAGAGGAGAGAGGAAGGGAAGGGGGAAGAGAGAAGGGAAAGAATGGAACAGAAAGAGGGAAGAGAAAAGAGGAAATATTAAAGAAGAAAGGGAAAGAGTAAAGAGAAAAGGAAAGAGGAAAGAAAAAAAGGAAAGGACAGGAAAGGAAAGGGAAATGGAGGGAAGAGAGAGAAAAGGAGAGGAGAGGAACTTACATCGTTTCCAGTATTTCTTTTAATTTTGGCAAGTTTGAAAACATGTGCATTTCCCTGAATGGGGAATTCTTGTCAGTTGGTCTACATTTGTTAAAGTTAACAGTGTCCAGGTGTATGACGCACGTTACAAAATCATGCCAATCATATATCATGTGCATTCAATGCTGGGAGCTGAAGTCCACCTGTCTTCAAATTGCCAATTTTGAGAAACGCTGTTCTAGAGGTATGTGGACACAGCATGGATGTGCAGCTTCTATCACCTGGAGGACTGGACTGGGTTTTATCCAGTATATTGATGACCACACATGAAAGATCAGCCCAAACTAGCGTTGTGGCCTGCCAGTGGCCAGCGGAGCTGGTGGCAGATTCGAACAGTGAGGAGGTTGGGTTGGGGAGGAACCTGGGCCAGTCCTGGAGTCTGGGGAAGGCTCTATGATGGCTCTGTGTCGGAGGCAGAGATGGGGCCAGGGCCGTATGACAGTTATCAGCTGCCTTCGGAGTCAGACATCAGTGAGGCAGATAAACATCTGGAGCCTGTTCCCAGTGTGCACATGTGCAGAGTTGCTAGATGAAGGGAACAGCTAAGGAACATGGGTCGATTTAGGAGTAAGGCCACAGGTGGACGGTGAATGACCCCTCCCATAGGGAATAAAAGAGGAGCAAAAGGGGAGGGGTGTTTGCAGGAGACAATTAGTTCATTCATGCATTCTTGCCAAGTATTACAGCGTCTGAAAGATATCGCCTTGGCCACTCTCCCATCCTCTCCAAGGTCGGTAGTTGTGAACTATCTTGAAAGACTGTGGGCCGGGACTTTGCTGGAGAGGAATTCACTGTAAATTAAATAAATGAGTTTTATCGGGATGAGGACTCGGCTTCGTGATTCTGGGGAAGCCTAGGTCAAAAACAACTAGGAAGAAAGTTTACATTCGGGAGGGCGAAGAATAAAACGGATGCTTTGAGTCTACCAAAAAGCAATTCATCAGAGGAAATACTTGAAGTTAAACAGATATCAAAAATTTCCCTGTTTTTGCCTCCACAAATCTCCCCGAGTCTCCCAATCAGAAAAACATCTGGCCAGGTTTTTTTTTTGGCTTCCAAAATTCTGTTGGTCACAGGGCATTCTTTTTGTACCCCTGGGATGTGGGATTAACTCTTTTTTTTTCCAAGTACCAGTAGCTGAAGGGAACCCCCCCTGACAGTGTTCAAAGTATCAGGGCTACGATTCTGAAAGAACTGGAGGGTGGGGGGGAAGGCAAAAAAGCTGGTTGCATTAATAGAAAGATAGATGTTCTAGAACCGTTTTATAAAGCTTTAAAGACCACACTTGGAACACTGCATCCAGTTCTTGTCACTACAATTTAGAAAGGATGTTGAGACTCTTGAAAGAGGGCAGAAAACAGTCCCAAAGATGATTGGAGAGCTGGAAGCTAAAAACATATAAAGAGCATTTGCCAAAATAGGATGTGTCTGGTTCAATGAAAAAGGGAGGCATGACAGCAGTGTTCCAATATCTCAGGGGTTGCGACAAAGAAGAGGGAGGCAATCTATTCTCCAAAGCACCCGAAGGCAGGACAAGAAGCAATGAATGGAAACTAATCAAGGAGAGATCCAACCTAGAGCTAAGGAGAAATTAGCAGTTAGAGCAATCAACCTAACAGTGAGAACGATCAACCACTGAAACAGCTTGCCTTCTGATATTGTAGGTGCTCCAACACAGGCGGTTTTTAAAAAGAGACTGGACCATTTGTCTGAAATAATATAGGGTCTTCCTGCTCAAGCAGGAGGGGTGGACTAGAAGACCTCCAAGGTCCCTCCCAACTCCATTTTTCTATTTTCTATCAAAACAAGTGGAAGCTTCTTAAAGTCTGAAAGAGAGAGAGAGAAAGAGAGAAGCCAAATTGTTCTAGTTTCCTGTGACGATTTTAGTTCAGTACACCTCTGTGGTTTAATGCCAAATTAAAAAAAAAAGATGATGGATGAGCAAATTAAAGACCTCTCAGTTGTTTGGCATTGGGGGATATTTTCACGGAAGACTTTTTGGAGATGATACAGCTTCCTTTCCACAGCAGGTGGAAGACTGAAGAGATTTCCAGATTCACAAAAAAAAATGTAATGCACGCATTTCAGCTTTTTAAAATCGGCATCCATTGACGCAAAGTTGAACTATACAAAGAAGAGTTCGTTTCTCCATCACTTAGCAGTTTTAAATGGGTCAGATTTGTTTCGTTCTCAGCCATGCTGAAAATGTGTTTTCATACTTCGAGAAAGATCGGGAATGTATTGCATACAAAATGGAGGCTCAGGGTGGAGAATTTTGTTTTTAAAGTGTCTAACTAATGGATGGATCGAGGGGTGGGCTACTATGGATTTGTCCGGGTTCGGGAGAACCCGTAGCTAACATTATGGCTGGATCGGAGAACCTCCAAATCCTATCCTGCCTGCCCCGCCCCGCCCCTCCCCTCCCAGAAGTCTCCATGGGGCCCATTTTGGATGCAAAGTAAGTGCAAGGCTCACGCAGAGACTCAGGGACGGGGGAAACGGGCCTGTTTTCAGCCATTGGAGGGCCTCCGGAGCCCAGGGGAGACAGTTTTCGCCCTCCCAGAGGCTCGAGGAAAGCCTCCGGAGCCTGGGGAAGACGAAAATGCCCCCCTCCCCCCATGGTGCACGAAACCGACTAGGCCACACCCACTATGGCCACTCCCCCCCAGCAACCAGTCAGAGAACCCGTTACTGAAATTTTTGAAGCCCCCACCCTCTCCGGGTGGCTGATCAACTTAACAAGGAAAAACACATTATTGTGCCCCAATATCCGTTAAAATTGAGGTGGGTTTTTTTTTCCAGCTTTACAATTAAAATGCAATTCATTAACCAAGAGTCAATGTGTGAATTAATCATAACAGGAGCTGTATACTGAAATACAGGAAGTTTCCGCTTTGCAAATGCTTTCTAAGTGATCGCTATTCCTCTATGTTGCTTCATCTTTAAAAACGTAACATTCCTCCCTACCCCCATTAAAGGAAACTGTGAAGCAGCTTTCAGAAATGTACAGTACTTTTCATGGAAAGGGGAACATGATGATCCTATGAAGAAAATGTAAAAATGTCGTCATATGGACTTGTGAAAACAGGGATGGTGCCACCCAGAACTGGTTTCAAAACGAATGATTCTTCACCTGAAATGACTGCTAGACAATGAACTTTTTATTCCAGTGTTTCTGATGTCGCGGCTTCAACTCCCAGAATTCCGCAGCTCTGTTCTAAAGCGCCTCCATGGAAAAGACATCTCAAGGTACCTCAAGAAGCCCATTACAAGTATGAGAAGGGGATGGGCATCCATCTATATCAGCGGTTCTCAACCTGTGGGTCGGGACCCCTTTGGGGGTCGAACGACCCTTTCACAGGGGTCGCCTAAGACCATCGGAAAACACATATTTTCGATGGTCTTAGGAACTGAGACACCGCTCCTCTATGGTTGGGGGTCATCACAACAAGAGGAACTGTATTAAAGGGTCGCGGCATTGGGAAGGTTGAGAGCCACTGATCTATATCAACAGCAAATTACCAATAGAAGACAATATTTGTCGCTCAGGGTTGAACTGTCAGGCCCTTGGTGGTCTCTGAGCTTGTTCTTACAGACGTTTCGTTACCAAACTAATGAAACCGCATAGATGAAGTTACCTAGTTTGGTAATGAAATGTCTACAAAAACACACCCACGCTCAGAGAGCAGCAAAGTGTTTTGACCTAGGCTTCCCCAGCAGCACGAAGCCGAGTCCGAGTCCCGATAAACCTCTTTTATTTAATTTACAGTGAATTCCTCTCCAGCTAAGTCTTTCCTCTCCCACAGTCTTTCAAGATGGTTCACAACTACTGACCTTTATCAGGCCTGGAGAGTGGCCAGGCCGATATCTTTCAGGCGCTGCAATAATTGGCAAGAATGCAGGAATGAACTAATTGTCTCCTGAAAATTCCCCTCCCCTTTCGCTCCTCTTTTATTCAGGAAGGGAAGAGCCATTCATCGTCCACCTGTGGCCTTACTCCCAAGTCGGCCCCTGTTCTTTAGTTGTTCCCTTCGTCTGGCCACTCTGCACATGCGCACACTGGGAACAGGCTCCAGCTGTTTGTCTGCCTCACTGATCTCCAACTCTGAAGGCAGCTGATAACTGGCATACGGCCCTGGCCCCCTCTCTGCCTCCGACACAGAGCCCTCCCCAACCTCCTCACTGTCCGAATCTGCCACCAGCTCCGCTGGCCACTGGCAGGCCACAACACTAGTTTGGGCTGATCTTTCATGAGTGGTCATCAATATACTGGATAAAACCCAGAAAACATGTGAATCAATAGTAGAATCACACGGATTGGATGATTGGAAAGAATATGAATAGAGGTACTTTAAATGTTTAAATAATTGTTATTGGGAATAGAAGTGTACATTGAGACATTGGATAATGAAAGAATGAAGGGTGAAATTTCAACATAAATAGATGTGAGGAGCTAAATAAGGGAAATATGAATATTAAAACAGGTGAAAGATGGAATATAGAAAAGAAACGTCTGAATAATACAGTGACACCGGGAAAAAAGTTAAAATAGAGATAGAAATAAGAAGGGAATAATTGTGTGTGTGTGTGTGTGTGTTTGTACGTGTGTATATGTATATGTATATGTACACACACATACACACATATGTATTGTATCACAACGCCTGGTATGCCCAAATATGGGTGGGGGCATACTGCTTCCCTTTTCTGTCTTTCGGCTCACCCTCCGAGCCATCCAGGCAGAAAGCCGATTTTTTTTTAATGTTGCCTTTGTTACATTTGTGTAACAAAAAAATGGCTTTCTGCCTGGATGGCTCCTAGGGTGAGCCGAAAGACAGAAAAGGGAAGCAGTTTGCTCCCTCCCATATTTGGGCATACCAGGGGTTGTGACACAATACATACCTATTTCCCTGGCTCAGCTGATAAGGAGGAGAGCCTGTGGCTTAGTGGCTAATACAACTGCCTGATATGTAATACAGCCCAGGTTCAATTCCCAGTAAGGGTATGGCTAGCTGATGAGAGCTAAATAGCTTGAAACAGATCTATACTAGTCTCCCTTTATTTATTTATCAGCACAATTGCAGCACACGCGCGCACACACACACACATACTTTAAGATTTATGAAAGAACAAGAGGGAGGATTAGAAACTGAAGGGCAGTAGTATAAGCAGGGATGGGTTCTTATAACAGTCAGTACCGATTTGCTGCGTGCTCACATGCACAGCAGCCGCACTCACACACACGCACCAGTCACACTCGAATACTCACTAGCCATGCTTTGCTGGTGCATGTGCAGTTGACTGAAAATTGTTCTGCGCCTGGGCAGAAACATGCCCGCAATGGCATAAGAGATCAGGGAACCGGTTCGGGGACGTGGCCAGTCTGGGTCGCTGCCAGTTCTGCCAGGCCACAATTCTACTACTGGTTCAGCTGAACCCGGCACCGTAGAAGAGTAGTTCAAGAGGACCAGATTGTATCATTTTGATTTGCTTTTCTTAATCCCAGGTTTGGGTTTCAGCATCAGTTGGCTCCTTGCTTTTCATCGGGTTTCCTGGGATGGTTCCTCTATATGAGAAGCTGTGATGCCTCCCTCCCTCCCTTCTCATTCCCATCACCTTCCTTCCTTCCTTCTTTCTTTCCTTCTTTCCAATTCCCATCTCCTTCCTTCCTTCCTTCTCATTCCCATCATTTTCTTCCTTCCTTCCTTCTCATTCCCATCACTTTCCCTCCTTCCTTCCTTCCTTCCTTCCTTCCTTCCTTCTCATTCCCATCATTTTCTTCCTTCCTTCCTTCCTTCCTTCCTTCTCATTCCCATCACTTTCCCTCCTTCCTTCCTTCCTTCCTTCCTTCCTTCTCATTCCCATCGTTTTCTTCCTTCCTTCCTTCTCATTCCCATTACTTTCCCTCCTTCCTTCCTTCTCATTCCCATCACTTTCCCTCCTTCTTTCCTTCTCATTCCCATCACTTTCCCTCCTTCTTTCCTTCTCATTCCCATCACTTTCCTCCTTCTTTCCTTCTCATTCCCATCACTTTCCTTCTTTCCTTCTCATTCCCATCACTTTCCTTCTTTCCTTCTCATTCCCATCACTTTCCTTCCTTCTTTCTCATTCCCATCACTTTCCTTCCTTCCTTCCTTCCTTTTTGCAAGTTGGACATGTTCCAACCCTAAGCTGACCTTTCCATTATGGATGAAATGGAACAAGCTGGCCTGGATCTGGAGAACTTTTGCTAGCAAATGGATACAATTGCTCAGAGATTTCCTTCAGCCAAGAGTGATTAATGAATCAATTTTACGCACGCCGGAGAACTGCCCGCAGAGCATCGCTATGCCCTGAACTAACAGCCTTCCGCCTGCGGTAATTCCCTCTTTTCATTAGAGGTGGATTGTCTCCCCTGATGTTCCTTTAGCCATCTTCTTTGCCCTTTCTATTAGCACCAAGTCAATCGTCCGATTTGGGAGGCCACAATGTATAGCTGTAATTGGGGCCTTAGGTCCCATCATCTTACATACAGAACCTTCCTTTGGTGCTGAATAGGCCACGGCTGCCAGCCTTTGCCGGGGGGGGGGGGGACCACTGACCTTAAGACATTTTCTCAGCATTCAGGTTGCCGATTGTTCTGCCCAGACCAATTAATTCTCATGAACTGCAAAGAACTATGCGAACTCATGATCTTTCCCTACATCTATGGAAAAGATTTAAGGACAACAGTTCTAGAAGTTGTTTGTTTTGGCCCAAAGGCTGAGCTTCTCCGGGCCCCAGAGGGATTCACTGGGGGTGGCGATGTCTGTTTTGATTTCATCATGCAAGCCTTAGCTAGAAAGTACGGAGGATAATTGACACTTCAGTCCTTTGCTTGGTCAAAGATGGTCAGAGGGACCAAGAATCAATCAATCAATCTCTCTCTCTCTCTCTCTCTCTCTCTCTCTCTCTCTCTCTCTCTCTCTCTCTGTGTGTGTGTGTGTGTGTGTGTGTGTGTGTAATAGAAAAATCCATTTCAGATTTCCCTTCATTCTCCAACCTGGGACCCTACAGAGGTCTTGGATTGCAGCTCCTGCAATCAACTAAAGAAGCAAGTTGTGGTCTAACACAACTGAAGAGCTCTTGTTGGCAAGAGCAGGAGCACACAAACATCTGGTCTTCGGGGCCTGGAACAGCCAAGAATGTAAACAGTGGGGGCTAAAGCCCAAAAGATCTAGTGAGCAAGAGAATCTGAAGGATCATTGCAATAGGCCAATTGAGGCTAAACACGTTCTCCGTGATTTAAATACAGCAGATGCTGGTTGGTGTCCTTTGTTTTAGCGGTTAAATTAGGATAACAAAACAAACCAGAACTCAGTTCTGCTGAGAATTTCCCCTGTTGTAAGTATTCAACACTAAAGAGAGTTGTTACCAGTGCTAATATAGTAAATGAGCCCTCCCAACATAGAAAGGCTACAAGGAATTATGAGATCCTACAGAATTTCTGGTACTCTAAACCATAATATATCCTGCAGAATCACTGTGTCCATGTGTTAGGCCCAACCAGATTAATCATGATTTATTGAATGAATTAAAATAGGTTGGGTTCACGCCACAGGTGGGATTCACTTACCTTCCCTGTTGTTGTTGTTGTTGTTAGTTGCGAAGTCGTGTCTAACCCATCACAACCCCATGGACAATGTTCTTCCAGGGCTTCCTGTCCTCTACCATCCCCCAGAGTCCATTTAAGCTCAAGCCTACTGCTTTGGTGACTCCATCCAGCCACTTCCTTCTCTGCCATCCCCTTCTTCTTTTGCCCTCCGTCTTTCCCAGCATTAGGCTCTTCTCTAGTGAGTCCTTCCTTCTCATTAGGTGGCCAAAGTATTTGAGTTTCATCTTCAAGATCTGGCCTTCTAAAGAGCCGTTAGGGTTGATCTCCTCTAGGACTGACCAGTTGGATCGCCTTGCAGTCCAAGGGACTCGCAGGAGTCTTCTCCAGCACTATCCCTTCCCTACCGGTTTGCAAATGTGAGTGCACTCTCACGTGCGCCGTGTCTGTGCATGTGCAGTGCTCGCGCATTACGTCAGGGTGGGTTGGCAGAGCCTCCTGCAGCCGCCGCTACCGGTTCGCCCGAACCAGAGAGAACCGGTTGAATATCACCTCTGGTTCACACAACATGCCAAGCCATCAACTGTGGCTTATCAATGTGAAGCCAAAATCAAACAAAATTATGGATTAACATGCTACGTGGATCAAGTCGCCGAACACCAATCAGCTTCATGCAAAGATCCATGGATTGACATTCCATAGAAACTGTGGGTGACTTCATACTCAAATGCAAATAAGATCTAATGCATGCAATATCTGATTCCCATCATTGTACCATATCATGATATATATGACATGATTTTTTTATTGCCAATTCAAGCGCGCTCCTATGTGCCCTCCCCTGACACTTCTGTGCATGCACAGAAGCATCTGAGTGGATGGGCAAAGCCTCCCGCCGCTACTACTACCGGTTCACCCGATCCGGGCCAAACAGGGAGCAACCCACCTCTGCCCCCACCCCAGCCCCCATGGATGTGCCTGCAAAATAATTTTGAGTGAATTCAGCCTGGGAATGTTGGGTAAAACCTGCGACATGTTCTCCTAATTCCTTCTCTCCGTCACCGAGTCAATGGGCTGCCAAGGATTGAGAGTTTCGTTATATCATATTCCTGGAGATGATCTACAGGTAGTCCTTGACTTACAACAGCTCGTTTAGTGACCGTTCAAATTTAGAACAGCACTGAAAAGAAGTGACTTATGGCTGTTTTTACACTTACGACTGCCGTAGCGTCCCTATGGTCATGTGATCAAAATGTGACACTTGGCACCAAGTTTATATTGATGACAATTGCAATGAAAGGTCCCTTTTGGTGACCTTCTGACAAACAAGGTCCATAGGGAAGCCAGGTTCACTGAACAACTGTGTCACTGACCTAACAACGACAGGGATTCATTTAGCGACTGGGGCAAGAAAGGTCGTAAAATGCAGCAAAATGCACTTAATCAATGTCTCACTTAGCAATAGCATTTAGATTTATATACCGCTTTACCGTGCTTTTAAAGCCCTCTCTAAGCGATTTACAGACACCCCCTGTTATGTTCGGGCAACGAGAGAACAGACTCCGGACACGTAGTGACTTAACAGCTCTTTATTAGTAGTAGTAGTGATCCAGCTTGCTCTGTGGTCGGAGGGTTCCCCTTTTATAGGGATCGGGTACGCCTCTCGACCAATCAGAACGATACCTGTTTCCCGCCGTAGCGGCGGACCAGAGAGGAGACTTGCTGCGATATATGCTAATATCTAACACCCCTCCCCTCTTAGACGGAGAATTCCGGTTAGTTACATAGTCCTTTAGATAAGTGGGTGTTTGCCTTAAACAGGTGGAACGCCGCAGTTCTGGTTGCTCTGGAGTGGTTGCAGGATCGGTTGCTTTTTCCGCTTCGCGTTCGGGGGTCTGCAGGCTTTCGTTGCGTAGGCGTTGTTCGGTTTCGCCTTCGACCTCTTGTTCTATCCTGGGCTCGCAGGTGTCGTGATTCTCTGTGTTGGGGCTCTCGGATGGCTGACTTTGTGCTGGCAGATAGTTTTCGTCTTCAGCCCGTAGGTCTGAATGTGCCAGGCGACCCCGTAGTTGATCGATGTGCCTTTTCCAATTTCGTCCATCTTCAAGCTCTAGCAAATATGATCGTGGACCCGTGATGCCAATGACCCTTGCCGGCATCCACAATGTTCCCCCTGCATAGTTGTGGGCGTATACTGAATCCCCTATGCTAAAATTCCGAATTTTGCTTGTAGAGTCTGGGGGCGATGTGGCAGAGTAATTTGGGTGAAGACGGTCCAGGTGAGACCGTAGACGGCGGCCCATGAGTAGTTCAGCGGGGCTCCTACCCGTCGTTGCGCTGGGGGTAATATGCTGAATTAGGAGGTAATGGTCAATGCGTGTTTGCCAATCACCTGGACCCATCCTAGCGAGGGCCTCTTTTGCGGATCGCACCATTCTCTCCGCCTGTCCGTTTGATGCCGGATGGAATGGCGCGACGAGGGCATGCCGAATTCCCTGACCTGCTAAGTACGTTTCAAATTGCATGGCCGTGAACTGGGGCCCATTATCGGAGACCAGGAGGTCGGGCAGGCCATGAGTGGCGAAAAGTCGCCGTAGAACCCTAATGACTGCCTCTGCCGTGGTTGAAGTCATTAGGACTACTTCTAGCCATTTGGAGTATGCATCCACAACTATAAGGAAAGTCTGACCTTGGACTGGCCCTGCGAAATCGATGTGTATTCGCGACCAGGGTGCTTTAGGCTTCTCCCATTCTGTGGCGGGCGCTTCCGGGGTGCTGGTCTCGATTCCTGGCATGGATCACAAGTGGCCACCCATTCCTCTATTTCTTTGTCCATGTTGGGCCACCAAACGTAACTTCTTGCTAACGCCTTCATTCTAACGATCCCCGGATGCCCCACATGTAACGCTTCTAATACATTTTTACGTAACACATAAGGAATAACAACTCAATCCCCCCACAATAAACAACCTTGCAACACTGAAAGCTCATCTCGTTTTCCCCAAAATAGCTTGAATTCCGGGCCCACGTTTCCTTTCGGCCACCCCCTCCAAACCCAGGTTTGAACTTCCTTTATTATGTTGTCCCTAGCAGAGAATCTGGCAACGTCGCAGGAAGAAACCAGTCCTGAGTCCAAACAGTCAATTAACAATACCGGTACCTCGGGAGTGGGGTCTGGCAAGAGATCCGGAAGTGGGCAACGGCTGAGTGCGTCTGCATGTCCTAGAGTGGAGCCCGGTCGATGAATTAGCTTGTATGAGTACGCGGCCAGGAAAACAGTCCACCTGGTCATGCGTGGAGAAAGGGAGACTGGTGTGGGGCGGTTTCCCGCCAAAAGTCCCAACAGCGGTTTATGATCTGTGATCAGTTCAAAATCGCGGCTGTAGAGGTATTCGTGGAAACGTTTTACTCCAGCTACAGCAGCTAACGCTTCTCTGTCCATCTGGCTGTAATTCCTCTCGGCCGATGAAAGAGTCCTGGAGTAGAAAGCGATGGGTGCTTCGTTCCCGTTTGGCATTCTGTGGCTAAGGACTGCGCCGACTCCGAATGGGGATGCGTCGCAGGTCAATACCAGCGGTAGTGTCTGGCTGTATTGCACTAGCAGCGAGTCGGTGGTGAGCAGGCGCTTTACTGCGGCAAAAGCTGCTGCTTCGGATCGTCCCCATCTCCATGTTGCGTTCCTCTGGAGTAGTCGATGTAATGGCTCAGCAACGGTCGCCTTCTGCCTCAGAAAAACGCTGTAGAAGTTAAGTAGTCCGAGGAAGGCCTGCAACTCGGTCTGATTTCGTGGTGTGGGGGCGTCCTGGATCGCCTTAATTTTCTTTGAAGTGGGGTGTATTCCCTGACCATCGATTCTATATCCCAGGAATTCTACGCTAGGCACGTTAATTTGGCACTTCTCCTTTTTGAGGCGGAGGCCCTTTTCTCTGATTCTGGCCAAAACAGTTCTGACTCTTTTTAATAGTTGCTCCTCGTTTGCAGCGGACACCAAGATGTCGTCGAAATAGGGGACGACTCCCGGTATCCCTTGCAAAAGCCGTTCTATGACGCTCTGGAACAGACCTGGAGCAATACTCACACCGAATTGTAGCCGGTTGCATTTGAATGCTCCTCTGTGCGTCACTATAGTTTGGGCCTCCGCTGTGGCGCTATCCACGGGCAACTGCTGGTAAGCTTGTGCCATGTCTAATTTAGCAAATATCTTTCCTGGCCCCAACGAGTGCAATAAGTGTTGTACCACTGGCACAGGATATGCGCTTTGTTGTAGCGCGACATTAATTGTGCATTTATAGTCCGCGCAGATGCGGACTGACCTGTCTGGTTTAACTGGGGTCACAATGGGAGTTTCCCAGCGCGCGTGATCCACCGGCTCAAGGATTCCTTGCTCTACTAACTTATCGATCTCTTTATCTATTTTTGGGCGGAGTGCAAAAGGCACTCATCTTGGTTTAAGTCGGATTGGCGCCACTTTGGGGTCTAAATTGAATGAGATTGGTTTACCCACATACTTACCAAGACCGGGGCTGAACACATCCTCAAACTCCTTAAAAATCTGTTCAGCGCTGCTGTTCTCCACTGCGTTGATCCCGGTGACTTCTAACCCCAAGGCTTCAAACCAATCTAGTCCTAGAAGGTTCTGTAACGGAGCGCTGGCGATGGTCACGGGCAGCTGGGCTACGATGTCTTTGAAGCGAATTTGGAACGTGCCTTGGCCCACGATGGGGACTCGGTTCCCCTGGTAGTCTCGTAGCAGGATGTCTGGTGCGCGTAGTTGGCTCTTCTTGAGGCTAGGAATAGCCTTTTTCATGGAGGCCCATGAAATGATCGTCAAGGACGATCCTGTGTCAACTTCCAGCTCGCAAGGAGAGCCCTCCAAGAGGACTGTAACTTTCAGCTTTTTAGGCCGCTTGGTGCGGACCTGACTTATTGTGGTGAGATAGGTTCGCAATTCCTCTGTCTGGGTCAACTCTATCTCAGCATCAGTATCCTGACAATACTCTCGTTGAGCGTCTTGGTAGAACGCTCTCTCAGCTCTTTGTGTGTAATCTCTCTGGGAATACGCCCTTTCAGCTCTTTGGGGATTTTCTCTCTGGGTAAACACTTGTGGATTTCTCTCTGGGCGCCCTTTTTGATTTCGCCAAGCCCCTGGGTTGGGCTTCTGTTGGCGGTACATTGGAGGCTGCCGTGAGGAGGCAGGGACTTCGCTCCGGCACACTCGTGCGATGTGCCCAAGTTTGTTGCAGTGTGAACAAACAACGTTCCTGAACCGACAGGTAGACCGGGGGTGATTTCCTCCGCAGCTTGCGCAGGGCAGCAAACGGAATCCGGGTCTCCCCCCAGGCCTCATGTGACTGCTCCGCATCAGGTGACTGTCCTCGAACTCGGGATCCTCGTAGTCTGGATCGGTGTCCTCGTAGTGGACTCTGGTGTGTCTGGGTGCTGGCTGGCTTACATTGAACCCGCGTTGTATTGTTTCCGACGATCTTTCCGCTGACTCGGATGCCCTTGCTTCATTTAGTGCTATTTGGAGGGTTAAATTAGGATTGGCCAATAGTCTTTTTTGTAGCGAAATGTCCTTTAACCCACACACAAGTCTTGCCAGGATTTGCTCGTCCAGATCCCTGAACTCGCAATGAGTCGCTGCTTTACGTAGAGCTGCAACATATTGGTTGATTGATTCTCCCGCCTTCTGGTTCCGCTTGTTGAATTCCTGGCGGCAAACGTGGCGGGAAGGTTTTGGCGCGTAATGAGTCTGTAGAGTCTGTTGCAACGCCGTCCATGATACCGCTTGTATCGGAGTAGGCTCGGAGAGGTCTCTGGCCGTGTTGAAAACTTCTCGCCCACAGTAGCTGAGGAAGATATTCTTCTTTCGGGAATCGGTTATCCCCGTGTATTCGTTCGCTTCGAGAAAACACTCGAAACGAATCATGTATGCCTCCCATTGGTCGTTCATCGGGTCGAACGGAGCGGGGGGAGTGTGCATCGCCATCTTCTCTTCGTTGAATTTGCCGCGCTGCGGTGTCCTGAGATGGCTGCCGGAATTTCTGCCGAATTCCTGGGCTGGATCGAATCCTGGGATTCTGAAGTAGCTTTCTTCGTCCTATCTGTCTCTCGATCCCACCTTCGTCGCCAATGTTATGTTCGGGCAACGAGAGAACAGACTCCGGACACGTAGTAACTTAACAGCTCTTTATTAGTAGTAGTAGTGATCCAGCTTGCTCTGTGGTCGGAGGGTTCTCCTTTTATAGGGATCGGGTACGCCTCTCGACCAATCAGAACGATACCTGTTTCCCGCCGTAGCGGCGGACCAGAGAGGAGACTTGCTGCGATATATGCTAATATCTAACACCCCCAATTGGGCTCAATTGTGGACGTAAGTCGAGGACTACCTGTATATCTGTGGGCAAGACAGGAGAAAGCAACCATGGCTAGCTATGACTGAATCAATCACAGAATGGAGGATATTCACCAAAGATTTCCTCCCTCTTTCACATCCATCCTTCCCAAGGGAATTGCCACTTTATTGATAGATGATAGATAGATAGATGATAGATAGATAGATGATAGATAGATAGATAGATAGATAGATAGATAGATAGATAGATAGATAGATAGATAGATGATAGATAGATAATTTTTTCATTTTCATAACATATAGCCACATGCATACTATTACATAACCAACATCGTATTATATTATTAACTGTTTACATCAATTCACCTTACCATCAGCTCCCAAAATCAATTATTGGCTCTTCTGCTCTCCATCCATCATATTTGTACCTTATCCATCACTTTCTTCTTCCTCTCTCCTCCCCCTCCCTACCTCCTTTCTTCCCTCAGTCATCCTTCTCTTCTCTACTTCCCCTTCCTCTCTCCTTCTCCTCTCTCCCCTTTCCACTCCTTCCTTCCACTTCTCCTCTACTTCACACTTTTCATCTCATTTACTTGGTGTATTTCAGCCTCTGAGCGAGCTCCATTTTATGTTGATGGTATTTATAATTCCTTTTCAATATACATATTTAATTTTAACATATATCTTCTTCTTTCTTTTTTTTTAAAGAGAAAAAAAAGAAATACATATATAGTAATTGTATTTTTAACACACACACCCCAGCCTATTTTGGGGCGAGGTGTAGACCTGGCTACAATTCCCAGCTATTCTCATCATTATATTTATATAATTGTACATGGGAATTGCCACTTTTTTGTCCACATCTGAAGCTACCTAGTTTGTTTGTTTGTTTGTTTGTTTGTTTGTTTTAAAAAATGGTTCCAAGATTTTGAAACTGTGAATTTATTATGCAGCTTTTAAAGCCACAACTTTAAAGGAAATGCGTCTTGCTGACTCACGTTAAGCAATCAATGTTAAGCATTAAGACTTAACCACAGAAGTGACATATGTCAGGTAACTGAAATGGAGGTCTGGATAACTGTTGCAATTTCTCTGTAATTTTAGGTGGCTTTTTTAAATAAAAAAATCTAGAATTGACAGGCAAATGCATTTAAGGGTAGGAGGTGCTGGTTTGGATGGCTCTCTAGTTGAATGCAGCTTTTTAGTCTCAATGATGTGAACCGTTTTTATATTCAATCTCACACTTTGTGGGTTGTGTTTTGCATATTTAGAGGGATGCAGCATGTTTACCCATTCCTTAATTTTCTATTTAAAAAAAAATACAGTGCAGCACATTTTGTTTTCCCAAACTCCCCAAACTAAACATTTTCATAAATGGTAATATTCAGGAATGCCTGCCTAATTGTCCCCATATATTTTTGAGTTCTGAATTAGCTCCCATCCTTACACAACAGAGTCTCGTAATCATATTTTGTTTCCAGACTTCATGTTTTTAGTCTGCACAAACACAAGCACGCACTTTCCTTGCCAAGGGAATCCTCATGGTGGGTCATAAAAAACACAACAACTGTGACTGTGTGATTGGACTGAGGGGTCCTTGGTGCTCTCTGAGTGTGGTTGTTTTCTTGCAGACCTTTCATTACCCAACTAGGTAACAGCCTCAGTGCTGTGCTGATGATCAGAGAGGATGTTTCCATGTGAGCAGCAGACGAGGGGTAGTGGGCCACAGCCCAGGGGTTGCCTTATCCTATTGAGCACCTGTATACTGCACAAGTCGAAAAAGAGGGCTGTGAAAATATTTATCCTGGACATAAATTGTTTCAACTCCTAACCACGCTATAGGGCACTGCACATCAGAATAACTAGACACAAGGACAGGTTTTTCCTGAACGCCATCACTCTGCTAAACAAATAATTCCTTCAACACTGCCAAGCTATTTACTAAGTCCGCATTACTATTACTATTAATCTTCTCATCGTTCCTATCATCCATCTCCTCCCACTTATGACTGTATGATTGTAACTTTGTTGCTTGTATCCTTACGATTTCTATTGTTTCCTAGAATGATTTGATTGCTCCTTTGTACCCTACGGCTATCATTAAGTGTTGTCTCTTATGATTCATGATGAATGTATCTTTTCTTTTATGTACACTGAGCATCTGCACCAAAGACAAATTCCTTGTGTGTACAATCACACTTGGCCAATAAAGAATTCTACTCTACTCTACTCTACTCTACTCTACTCTACTCTACTCTATTCTAAGGTTCTATGTCCTTTCCATATTTCCTATGAAAATGACTTTTTTCACATTCCTTTTAGTCTCTGCACATCATTGGATGGAAAGACAAGGAGGAAATGTAAAACTACTGCAAATGATTTGCTTTCTAATGTCAGAAAAATCAAATATAGGAGTTCTCCCTGTTGAATCAAAGGATTGTGTGAACAGAGCAGACACACAGAGCAAATTCTTGGAACAATCTTCAAGCAGAAATAATGGAAGCATTTCCTTCCTAGTCATGATTTATAAACATAGGGTTAGCAATATTGGCTTAACAGTTGCACTAAATTCCTTTAATTCCAAAATGTTTCCAGATTCTAAATCAAGACAGCAAAACATGTCCAAACAATTTTTTATCATAATTTCTACACCTCCATCTTTGCAATAAATATTTGCATCATTTTGCAATGGAATGTTGATATATATATATATTCTAGGTATTGGATATGTGTGTGTGTGTGTGTGTGTGTGTATTTGTGTTACAACCCTGGTATTCCTAAATATGGGAGGAAGCTCACTACTCCCTCATTAAACATTAAAAATAAAATTATGGTTTTCTGCCTGCATGGTCTTCTGTGATGAGCCGAAGGACAGAAAGAGGGAGTAGTGAGTAGTGAGCTTCTCCCATATTTAGGAATACCAGGGTTGTAACACAAATACATACCTATTTCCCTGGCTCAACTGATAAGGAGGAGAGCCTGTGGCTTAGTGGCTAAGACTCCTGTCTAAGATATAATACAGCCCAGGTTCAAATCCCAGTAAGGGTATGGCTAGCTGATGAGAACTAATTAGCTCGAAATAGATCTATACTAGTCTCCCTTTATTTATTTATCAGTACAAATACAACACAAATATATATATATGTATGTATGTATGTATGTATGTTTGTATGTATGTGTGTTACAACCCCTGGTATGCCCAATTACATCTGCCTGATAACCAATACAGCCCTGGTTCGAATCCCAGTAAGGGTATGGCTAGCTGATGAGAGCTAAATAGCTTGAAATGGATCCATACTACTCTCCCTTTATTTATTTATCAGCACAAATACAACACACACACACACACACACACACACATATATATATTGTATTTGTACTGATAAATAAATAAAGGGAGACTAGTATAGATCTATTTCGAGCTAATTAGCTCTCATCAGCTAGCCATACCCTTACTGGGATTTGAAAATGAGAGAGTAGTGACCTTCCTCCCATATTTAGGCATACCAGGGGTTGTAACACAAATACATACATACATACATACATACATACATACATACATACATACATATACATACACACACACACACACACACACACACACACACACACACACACACAATACCTAGAATACTTTCTTTAAAATGAAGGAATAATAATTGTAACTGAACAAATGATGTACAATGATAATAATATATCTATGCATATTTGATGGATAATTTGGGATTTTATATACAACTGAAAGTGGTGATTATGGAAAGGGTGCACAAAAGCCTGTAACCAAACGACACGCTATATGTAATTGGTGAAGGTTTTATGTTTTATGTTCTGTTTGTCTTTGTTTAAAAATAAAAACTTTTACAAAAAAAACCCATCTGCATCATTCATCTCTGTAGTCTTCTAATTTTTCCCCAAACCAAGCAGAAATCCTCTAATGACGCTGTTTCTCAACCTTAGTAACTTTAAGATATGTGGACTTCAACTCCCAGAATTCCCCAGCCAGCAAAGCTGGATTCTGGGAGTTGAAGTCCACTTGTCTTAAAGGTGCTAAGATTGAGAAGCAAGGCATCTAACACCAGCCACTGGTAGGTACAATATAAGAGAAACAGAGGATTTTTGAACCAAGAAGAAAACTACAGCAATACATCTGCAATAACAAGGGATTTTATTTTACTTTTAGACAACAGTGAATGGGTTCAAACCAGGGATGAGATGCTACCGGTTTGGACCGAACCAGTCGTAAAAAAAATGTTTTTAAAAAGTTTTTTAAAAGTTCCGATGATCAGCTGTGCAACAATAAGCTCTGCCACGCAATCATTGGAACATTTTCTTTTTACTTTTTAAAGCATTTTTTTTTACCACCGGTTCTAAAAAATGCTTTTAAAAGTTTTTTTTTTAAAGTTCCGACAAACACACAGCACAGCCGATTGTCACACAGCTCACAAATTATCTACCGAACCGGTAGCTGCTCCTCCACACAATATTATGCTCAGAGCTGGGTTTCACATAATTTTACCACCGGTTTGCCCTGCACCGAAAATGTGAGTGCATCCACTCACTTCGCTCGTACCCCTTCCGTGCATGCGCGTGGTCTCCCGTGCATGCACTTTGTTTGCGCATGGCTTGCATGCCTGCGCACGGCTTAGAAAACGTGGCTAAATAGGATGGCATAGTGCCGGGGCAGGTGAGTGAGCCCATCCAGCGTTGGCACAACTGATTTGCCTGAACCAGTCCGAACCGGCTGAATACCACCACTGATTATGCTTTACACCAGTGTTTACCAGGATAATGGCTGGATTCACATTTCATACACAATCATACTGACCAAGAGGAATCTGTGAAGTTTCCAAAAGATGACCTAATTAATTTACGAGCCTCGAGATAAAGTTAAAAAAAACATTCATTTATTAGGATCAACTTCTTGGCATAATCTTTGGTGGAGCCAAAACTGGCTTCCACTTAATTGTGTTTGCACTTTACCCCTCCATCTCCTCCCTTCTGCCATGCATCATAAATCATATTCACGAACTAGATTGTAGAAATATGAGATCCGACTCTGGCTGAAGGTATGCATGGAATCCTCCCTCGAAGGCCAACCTGATAATAGTCATGGCAAAGCTTTACAAGTTGACACAAACGTTCCTGAAATTTTATTTGGGGATTTTAGAATTTTTATTTATTTATCTGGGTTCTTGTTGGGGTTTCAGATCTGGGATATTCATTTTAAATTTCTCTAATCAATACAGCCCAAAATTAGGTGCAATTAAAGTCATGCAACAGCCTGTCCTGTTCATAGAATCTCAGAGAACTGGACTACATCACTTCCAGCTGAGCATATCTGTAGTGTTATGGAGTATATTTATTTTCCAATTAAAAAAAAAAAGAACAGCTCAAATATTTTAAAGCAGTGCAATCTAGCGTCTGTGGAGATTCTCAGTCATCCAGGTCATGGTTGTCCCAAAGATGCTTCTCCAAAAGGCAACTGGACTTCATGTTTTTTCTTGAAGACGTTTCACTTCTCATCCAAGAAGCTTCTTTGGTTCAGAACTGAATAGTCAGAAGCAAATAGTCTTCAAGGAAAAAGAAAGTCCAGTTGCCTTTTGAAAAAGCACCTTTGGGGACAATCATTTTTTGGGTGTTATCATAAAAGAGGCCTTGACCTGGGACACTCACTTTGCAGCACGGGTCAAAAGGGCCCAACAGAGATGATACTACCTGAGATTTCTCAGGAAACAACAACTGAATGAAAAACTGCTGGTGACCTTCTACCGCTGCACCATGGATAGTATTTTAACTTACTGCACCTGTGTATGGTTTGCCAATTGCCCAGTGGCACATAAGACAGCACTCCAGAGGGTTAACATCATTGCCCAGAGGATCATAGGTTGTTCTCTCCCCTCTTTGGAAGAGCTTTATAGCTCCCGCTGCCTTAAGAAAGTTCAAAACATTCTTAAAGATCCATCTCATCCTGGGCACCCTTTTTTTGAACTATTACCATCTGGCAGACGGTACAGGATAATAAAAACAAGGACAAATAGGCTGAAAAACAGCTTCTAACCCACAGCAGTAACTATATTGAATTCTACTGTATAGTGAAATATTATTGCAGTATCAGGGTTTTCAATTCAATTGTATGGAATGTGAAGGATGTGTGTTTGCATTTTATTTGTATAGTTTTCTTTTGTGTGATGTACACAGAAGTTGGCATTGTCAGGCCTGCAAGCCATCTTTTCTTTTGGAACTCAGGCCTGCCACACTTTCTCTTATTCTACTATGCATTTTCTATTGTGGGAAAATGGGAGGGGGGATTATACGGAGTTGGATGCTATGTAGCCATAACAGAATTACTTCTAGAAATCCAAGGTCATCCTTTGTCTCTGCACCTCTGCACCTCTGCACCTGACCGGAACTGGATGGGTGGAACTGCCAGAATGGCAGTGGGAGATTGGACCATGGGATGGACTAGTTGGTGTAGGGGCAAGATCGTGAACTTTCAACTGGGTAGGGAAAACCGGGAAGCTTTCAGATTCAGGTTTTCCCAGATGTACGAACATGGCTCTCTTAATAAATTGCAACTTTGAGCAATACTTTGCCTCAGACTCTGATTTACTTTTGGATGTTATTTGGCACCCTGACAGGCATTTAATTTCATTGTACAAGGTGCAATGACAATAAACTAAACTAACAACATTATGATTGAGAATCTCCGTAGACAGTGAGCTGATAGAAGTACCAAGACTGAAGCCATAAGAAATACTAACGGTGGAAACTAGACTGGGGACACAGTCTAATATAATGGAAGAAGATTAACTGGTTTGGGGGTGGGGAGGGGGTTGTTTGTTAAAATTTGGTACGTGGGCTTCTCAATTAGGTGAAGCAATCTAGCCTTTATTTTGTGTTTGTGCTTTAAAAGGCGATCTTTTTCAAGTCTAGTTTGATTCCTAAGATTATTATTTATCCAAAACTGCTTACACCACTCAGGTCAATTTACAATTCTCTACACTTTTCCGCAGCAACAGCCTACCTACACCTAGAGAATAGATGCCATCAGTGCAGTGGTGGGATTCAAAAAATTTTACTACCAGTTCTGCGGGCGTGGCTTGGTGGGCGTGGCGTTAATTGGTGGCTGTGGATTAGTGGATGTGGCAGGGGAAGGTTACTGCAAAATCCCCATTTTCTTCCGATCAGCTGGGAATCGGGAGGCAGAGAATAGATGGGAGCAGGACCAGTCAGAAGTTGTATTTACCGGTTCTCCGAACTACTCAAAATTTCCACTACCGGCTCTCCAGAATTGGTCAGAACCTGCTGAATATCCCCTCTGCATCAGAGGTATGTGGTACCTTCCCTACTGACCTTTAGGAAGCTGTTGAAATGTGGTCTCTCCGAACATAGTTTGGGATGGTAGAAATGCGGAGCTGTGTGTTAGCCTATAAGGATGCTCACCGTATGAATAGGAAATGCCTGATGGATAGGATACTGCCCTATTGTGACATCACCACTTTATCAATTTTGGCTCAAATGTGGTAGATAGTCAAAGATGCTGTAATTTTATTGATCTGGTTTTAAGTGATATATATTGTTTGTAGCATACACCACTGCTGTATGTAGCGTAAACACGTAGAATTGTAATGGCAGGGAAGGGAAGGGGAGGGAAGGGGAGGGGAGGAGGAAGGGGGAAAGAGGGAAGGAATGGGAAAGGAAGGGGAGAGGGGAAAGTGTAAGGGGAAAGGGGCGAAAGGAAGGGTCGGAGGGAGGGAGGGAGGGAGGAAGGAAGGAAGGAAGGAAGGGAGGAGAGAGAGAACAAGAAGGGAGAGAGGAAAGAAGGAAGGAGAGAACAAGAAAGAAGGAAGGAACAAAGGAAGGAGAGAACAAGGAGGGAGGGATGGAGGGAGGAAGAAAGGAAGGAAAGAACAAGGAGGAAGGAAGGAACAAAGGAAGGAAGGAAGGAAGGAAGGAAGGAAGGAAGGAAGGAAGGAAGGAAGGAAGGAGAGAACGGGGAGGGAGGGAGGGAGGGACAAAGGAAGGAAGGGAGAGAGGGAGGAAGGAAGGAGAAAACAAGGAGGGAAGGAGGGAGAAAATACGAATCAAACAATAAAACCAATCCATTAAACAATCCTACCATCCATTAACACCCATATACCCTGTATAATAAATCCTTTCCCAGCTTTGGGAAAGGTCAAAATGTTAAGGAGATAGGGAAACTGAGAGAAGGTGGTACTCTAAAGCATAGGAGAAGTAAAAAAGAAGGCTTTGGTTGGGTCCCCAACTCCTACAACCTCATAGGGTGAGAGTCTGGATATCCTCTCCCCAGATAGATCAAGATGGGCCAAAAAAAAAAAAAACCCTTCAGGTATCTGAAAGGAGTTTTCTTTGGATTGACTTAGAAGCAAACTGATAGCCAACTCAGCAACCAAAGCATTGGTCTTAGACTACCAGACCTGCTCTCTCCAGTTAAGGTAATGTAAGGCCAGGGCATAGTTGTTATTATTATGTTATTTAGACCACACTTATAAATTGCCAATTATTTCTGCATTTTATGAAATGCAGTGTTTCCCAGAGATATAAATGGATCCGCTCCAGCTTCACTTGCAACACTGAGAACCTGAGAAAACCCACTTTTTTTCTCATTGCATCAAAGAACATCTGTTTCTTCTCTTGTACAAAAACAAAAAAAATAATCCCAGCATGTGTGATTAACGGAGGATGTGCCACCAGCCGGGCAATCAAGAATGGAGATAGTGTTTATTCTAGAAGAGGTTATACAGGGATTGGAAGCTATGGCCCTTTCAGTTTTCCACCATGGCTGATGGGCAGAGAAGATGGGAGTTCAATACATCAGTTCTTCATCTCTGCTTTATATAACTGAATGGGACTGCAGGGACCTTATAGGCTGGAGACACAACATATTATATAGATGCAAGCTTTCCGATCAAGGAACAATAAAGATTTAATCTCCAGAGGACCTGGTATTTTGATGTTTGTTTATTTATTTCCTTCTTTTTTAAAAAAAAGTGTGCTGCCCACCTTGCTGTGATCTGTAGCTTGATATAACTGAACTGACCTATTTTAAGGTAAAGGTTCCTCTCGCACATATATGCTAGTCATTCCCAACTCTAGGGGGCGGTGCTGATCTCCGTTTCAAAGCCAAAGAGCCAGTGCTGTCCGAAGACGTCTCTGTGGTATGACTAAACGCCGAAGGTGCACGGAACGCTGTTACCGTCCCTATTTTTCTACTTTCATTTTTTGCGTGCTTTCAAACTCCTAGATTGGCAGAAGCTAGGATGAGTAACGGGAGCTCACTCCGTTACACGGCACTAGGGATTCAAACCACCAAACTGCTGACCTTTCTGATTGACAAGCTCAGCATCTTAGTCCCTGAGCCACTGTGTCCCCTCGACCTGTTTAATAGAGTGGCAAAAAATTAAACAAATTAAACAAACGGTTCATATAGCACACTACACCAACTATCAAACACTCACCAAAGTTAAACTTTAACTTAGCGTCTCCTCTGGTCTCATTAAGGTGTTATGTAAGCACAGCCAGACTATATCCAATTATTAGCTGCCAAAACACCCCACTCCCCAAAGCAGAACAGCACTTTAAAGAGGGCAAAGTTGAATGAAGTTCTCATACTTGGGTAGATAAAGATTTTAGGGCTATAAATCTGGATAGCCGTAAGGAGATACCATCATATTCTATCTCTTTGCTTCCGTCTAGTGTTATCTGGATTCCTGTCGACCAGATCTGGAAGCCCTACCAAATGGGGAAAGGGGGGGAGGAGATGGTAGGGGAGGGAGAGGGGAGAAGGGAAGGGGAAAGAGGAAGGGGAGGGGAGAAGGGGTGGAGACTCAGGGGAAAGGAGTGAGGAGAGGAGAAAGGAGGGGAGGGAAGAGGGAGGAGGGAAAGGAAAAAGCCAGGGGTGGAATTCTACTAGTTCGGACCAGTTCGGGTGAACTGGTAGCGCTGATGATCAGCTGGGAGCTAACTGGTTTGCTCCAACGATCAGCTGGGCCCGCCCACCCACCCTTGCGTTTTGCTGACCTATATCCTCTGTGCTGAGTCATGCGGCAGAGCGGATTCCCGCACCTCAGCTATTTTCCTCCCCAGCAGCAATGCGGAAGGTAGGTTTTCTCAAAACTGCGCAGCGAAGCGCGCGATCCCCAAACCAGTTGTTAAACCGGTAGGATTCCACCACTGGAAACAGGAGAAGGGAAGGGAAGGGAGGGGAGGGAGAGGGGAAGAAGAGAAGGGGAAAGGAGAAGGGAAAGGGTGAGGAGAGGAGAGGAGAAGGTGAGGGAGGGGAGGGGAGGGGAGCGGAGAAGAAAAGAGAGGGGAGGGTATGAGAGAATAATAGCAATAGCACTTAGACTTATATACCGCTTCACTGTGCTTTACAGCCCTCTCTAAGCGATTTACAGAGTCGGCATCTTGCCCCCAACAATCTGGGTCCTCATTTAATGTGACGCATATCATTATAGTGGTGACTTTTATGTCTCCTCTATTTCATCTGCTTTCCTGCCTTGATGGGCAACAGACTTCTGGGCTCTCCCTTACAGCAGGTTGCTTTTGAATGACATTTGCCTTTCGAAGACGATGCCCTCCGACGACTGTTTAAATAGAGGCCAGCTGTCCCTCAACGTGGGCATTTGGTCTCTCCGCTCGGCAGGCCCTTCGGGGGCCGCTCCGCTCATTTCAATATGTGCCACGGGATGAAAAAGCCATTTCATTTTTTGTTCATTTGGTGGAAGAGCTTTCCTCATTTTCATATCAGAACTGGTGTTATGTCGGGAGACAGAGGGTAATGTTTCCTCAAATTGACAGAAACACTAGTCAAGAAATCAAGCTCAAAACCCTTTTCTGTTTGTTTGTTTGTTTGTTTGTTTAAATAAAAGAGACAGCAAGATAGGCCCTTCACTGCAATGAGTAGAAAGTCCACTGAGGCAGTCTTTCTCGACCTTGGCAGCTTGAAGATGGGTGGATGTCAATTCCCAGAATTCCCCAGCACAGCTGCGCTGGGGAATTCTGGGAGATGAAGTCCACCCATCTTCAAGTTGTCAAGGCTGAGAAAGACTGCGTTAAGCAATCCTTCTAATACAGACATTCTGAACAATTAAAAAGCAAATTCTCTAGCAGTGATGGCTAACCCTTTTCTCCTCGCGTGCCAAAATTGTGTGCCCGTGCCCACAAAACCCCGCCCCCTGTGCATGCGTGCATGACACACACACAAACACACACACCGGCATGGCCTACTTGGCTTCCTGCACCACAGCAGAGGGGGCATTTCCGGCCTCCCCATGCTCTGGAAGCTTTGCTCGAGCCTCCGGGATGGCGAAAACAGCCTTCTCCAGGCTCTGGAGGCTTTCCCTGAAGACTCCTCGCACCAGAAATGGAGAGCAGGGGGCATACCACACCCCCCCCCCATGGTCCCCTCATCTCTCCACACATGCTCGCACGATCCCCACGCATGCATTTGCATCTCCTGCATACACGTCTCCTGCATGCGTGGCAGAGACCTGAAAATCAGCATGCGTGCTAGAACTGAGCTGGGTGACGCAGAGTGCATGCCTGCAGAGTGGGCTGCACACAAACAGTGGCACGTGTGCCATAGGTTTGCCATCAGGGTTCTATAGGATCCAGAGGGTTAAAAACAGGCAAGACAAATTCAACCAGCAAACTACTGACATTTTGGATCAGGTCAATTTTTTTTAAAAGGTAGTTTGTTTCTGGAAGGCGCATAGAGATAAACCCCATTAAGAGCAGAAGTGTCCACTTAAAGCATAGGTGTCCAACCTTGGGAACTTTAAGACCTGAGGACTTCAACTCCCAGAATTCCCCAGCCAGCATGGGAGTTGAAGTCCACAAGTCTTAAAGTTCCCAAGTTTGGACACCCCTGACTTAAAGCATAGGTATCCAACCTTGGCAACTTTGAGACCTGAGGACTTCAACTGCCAGAATTTCCCAGATAGCCATTTCCTTCTTTTTTCCCCCCCAATAACAGTCCTAGAAGCAAACCATGAGTTTACTTAATCACCACAACAAAAAAAGGTAAAATTGGCTTGATCATGGGACTGGCCCACTTTACGACTGTTATGGTTATAACTCAAGGACGAGCTGTGCTATTTGGGCTGAAAAGTAACACAGGTGTTCTGACCGAGGCTTCCCAAGAGTATGAAGCAAACTTCTTGTCCCGACAAAACCCCTTTTATTAATTTACTGTGAATTCTTCTTATTCACATCCAGCAAAGTCTTTCAAGGGAGGATTTATAGTCACAGACCTTATCTGGCTTGGAGACCTGACAGGCCGATATCTGCAAAACTTGGCAAGGAGTCTCAGAGAGTCACAAACCAATTAAGCGAACTAATTGTCTCCTGCAAACTCCACTCCCCTTTCACTCCTCTTTTATTTCCTCTAGGAGGGCCATTCATCGTCCACCTGTGGCCTTACTCCCAAGTCGACCCCTGTTCTTTAGCTGTTCCCTTCGTCTGGCAACTCTGCGTATGCGCACACTGGAAACAGGCTCCAGCTGTTCATCTGCCTCACTGATGTCTGACTCTGAAGGCAGCTGATAACTGTCAGACAGCTCTGGCCCCATCTCTGCCTCCGACACAGAGCTCTCCTCAGAGCCTTCCCCAGACTCCAGGACTGGCCCATGTTCCTCCCCAACCTCCTCAATTCTGAATCTGCTGCCAGCTCTGCAGGCCACTGGCGGGCCACAACAATAGGCATGCATTAAGCAATTGGTTAATTAATTAGTTAATTAATCTACCACAGTGGTCTACTAAGACTATATCAATACATTTTAGAATTAGGGAATGAACCAGCCTCATAATATTAACTAGCATGCAGCAAACCAAGGCAGCTGCAGAAAAACAACCTCAACTTTAACAGCATGAAGTATAAAATTCTAGACCAGCCCCAAGTTTTGAAAGCAGATAGGAATTTAAGTATTTTAAAGTGGTTTTTGAAGAATAACCAAGCAGGAAATCAATTACGGCACCTCTCCTATATAATCATTTCTGATCTGCTATGTTTCCGGCAATTTTAACAATCCAAGCCTTCCATTGGCTTTCCCCAGCCATTAACCTGTTTTTAGCATAGAACTACTGTGAATCACTTCCAAATAATTGATGAAAAGAGGTAACACATATATGAGCAAACAAGCTACTATTCCAGGAAAGGAACTGCGAAACCACAGTTAATGACAACAACAGATTAGGTTTGCATGATATGCTAAGTCATAAACCGTCATTTACAAACTATGGTGGCTGGGACTGGACGGGCTAATCCAAAATTAAACAATAGAATAGGGTTATCAAGATCAGAGAAAAGAGGTTGCCTCCCCAAAAAATGAAATCTTCAGTCATAGTAATTTTGTGACCAGCTCAAACACATTAATTGCTGCCTTGAATGCTTCCCGCGTCGCTTGCAAGGAACAGTTGACTGCTTGAAGGTGAGTTGAGAGAGGACAGTAGCCGTCACTGTATTTTCAGAGGGTTGCAGGAGGCTGTTGAAACCGAAAATGGAGCTCGGGAACCTTTTTTCCGCTGGCAAAGCACTTGGGCCGCCATAGGAACCCCCAACAGGAATGACATTCAGCTGGCCACGCCCACACTGGCCACGCCCACCCCAGCCTCCCAAGGTCAAACGAACCCTGATGTGGCCCTCAATGAAATCAAATTTGATACCCCTGGTTTAGAAAGACATATTGCCCTTCTTCCATTCAAACCAAAGGCAGAGCAAAAAAAAAATGTGAGTTTGTGCTTCGGTCTCCTTAGTCCTAGTCTATTGTCTCAGGGACAACACTGCCCTGCCTCTCCATTAATTTGTACCTTTCGTGCTTGTCCCCAAACTGGAAATCATCTGAGCATCAAAAACTTAACTGGAATTCATTTGAGCATTAAAAAAAAAATCGCCTCACTTGAGCATCAAAAAATCACTTGAGCATCAAATTACTTGTCCACAAACTGGAACTCGTTGAAACATCAAAAGCTCAGAATGTTGCACCACAGCTTGCAATTTTTAAAAGCCGCAACAATACATACGTGCTGTGAAATGTACACAAATTCACACGTGTTATTTTAGGGGACAGCAAGGTCAAACAGAAAGTGTGCTCTGCTTGCAGATAAGCAAAGTGGTTCCTGGAGTAACAGAGATATTGGGAACAGATTATTCCAAGATGTGAGGATTCAAGAGTGTACCTGATTTCATGAGACTGCATTTCCCCTGAAAGTTCAGGTGTGCAATTTTTGGGTGCTCCAAAACTCATCACACTTATCAAAGAATAACTCTGCAACTAGTTCACAGGTAATTCTTGCTTACCAGCCATTTGAAGTTACAACACCGCTGAAAAAAGTAACTTCACAGGCCAAAATTATACACATTTTGCAATGTTCCTCAGTCTCAGGATCGTCATTACAGTCAGTAGATATTGTCCTGTGCCTGACTAGTGATTTTTGTTGGTTTTTTTAACTTTTGCACAGCAGTTTGATTGGAGAGAAAGGGATTTCAGGAGAATAAATTACCATATGTGGTGGAAGTGCGCCTCTGCGAAAATATATTGGGGAAAAAATAAAAGATTGGCTGGAGGAGATCACCACACACCAAACTGAACTAAAACCAGAATTATTTCTGTTAGGAATTATAAAAGGAAATCATGGAAAAAATATTAGATACTTAATTCTACACATAATCACAGCAGCAAGAATTACATTCACACAAAACTGGAAAAATAATTACACACCAACAGAAGAATATGTAATTTTTAAAAATTGGAATGTGCAGAGATGGATAGGCTCAAGAAAGAATTAAAAGAGAAAGAAGAATCTGAATATTACTCCATATGGGATTTATGGTATAATTGGCTAGAGGAAAGGGAGATGGAATTGGAAAGCAAAAAAGAAAGGAAGAAAGATCAACAAATTTAAAAACAACTACAAAACCGGAAAATGAGATAGAAATACAAAATAGACTGTAGGAAATAAATAGTAGGAAATAGATACAAAAGGAGTCAAATGTAATAAAAGTTGTTATACATAGAATATATAGAATGAAGAAAAAAGATGTATGAAATAATATAAATGCATAAATGTAATATAAATGTAACAAAGCCAACATAAAAAATATGGTTTTCTGCCTGGATGGTCTCCTGGAGTGAGCTGAAAGACAGAAAAGGGAAGCAGTGTGTTCCCTCCCAAAGACGTCCTCGAACTCCTTAAAGATGGCATCAGCGCCGTCGTCTTTCAAGGCGTTGATACCGGTCACCTCTAGGCCCAAGGCTTGGAACCAATCTAGCCTTAGGAGGCTCTGCAGGTTGCCACTGACCACTGTCACTGGGAGTTTTCCACTGAACTGCTTGAACTTCACCTGGAAGGTACCTTGGCCCACGATGGGAACCCAGTTTCCCTGGTAACTGCGTAGGCGGATGTCAGGGGTGTGAAGATGCTGCTTCTTTAGGCTAGGGATAGCCTGCTTTAGGGTAGACCATGGCATGATGGTCAGTGATGACCTGGTGTCGATCTCCATCTCACATGGAGAGTCCTCGATGAGGACTGTGACCTTCAGCTTTTTTGGCCGCCTGGTACAGACTTGGCTGATTGACGTATGGTAGGTGACTCTATTGTTGCCCTCTGAGCACCATGGTGGCGTCTGCCAGGCCCCTTGGCTGGGCCTCTGTTGGCGGTTTGGTGTGCTTCTAGGCTGCCAGGCAGTGGCAGGGAATTCGCTTCAGCACACCTTGGCGATGTGCCGCTTTTGCTCGCAGCGCTGGCAGGTTGCATCGCGGAAACGGCAAGCCGATCTGGCATGGTCTCCTCCGCAGCTAGCGCAAGGCGGGAGACGTGATTTGAATTTGTGCGCCAGCTGGGCACGGCTACTGCACATGCGGCAGCTGTCATCTTCTTAGCCTTCTGAGCTCTGGGGCTCTGCAGCCTCGCAATGTACGTGTGTACTCTTTCGCGCGTCTTGTGGAGCGCTTTGGCACTGCAGAGACTCAGTAGATTTGACGGCTGATTCGGACACCCTGGCTTCATCCAAAGTGATCTGTAGAGTGAGGTTAGATTTAGCGAGTAACCTCCTCTGTAGGTTAATGTCCCATACGCCGCAAATTATGCGGTCCAGAATCAGCGCGTCCAGGTCTCGGAATTTGCAGTACACTGCAGCCTTGCGGAGCGCCGCAACATACTCGTTATTCAACTCCCCCTCTTTCTGGTTTCTGATGTTAAACTCATGCCAGCGAATGTGCTTGGATGACTTGGGCGCATAGTGGGTCCTCAGCGTCTGCTGAAGCACGGAGCAGGTGACTGATTGTAGCGGTGTTGGCTCAGAGAGGTCTTTTGCCATCTCAAACACTTCCCGGCCACAGTACCCAAGGAACATGTTCTTCTTGCGGCTTTCATAAAGGCCCATGAGGTTGTTTGCCTCGAGGAAGCAGTCAAATCATAGCATGTATGAGTCCCAGTGCTTGGTGACTGGATCATACGGAGTCGGTGGGGCGTACATGGCCATTTTGAGTTCAGAGGGCCTTTTGAGTTTGCCGCTCAAAAATGGCTGCTCAAAGCCGCGCTGAGCCCCGTGCTGGATGTACTTGCTGGATTGCTATGCCCTTTTCGGTTCATCTAGTTGCCTTCCAATCCCATCCTCATCACCAGTGTTAGATTGGGTAATGGATAGGCACACACAGGCTTAACGGTAACAACAGCTCTTTATTAAGTACAACAAGTGAGAACAACCCAGAAGGTTGAGTCTGACAGCCGCCCTTTTACAGGGAGCTGTCAGACCCTTCGACCAATAGGATTAAACCTCTGTTCCCACCGAAACAGAGGACCTTGATGGAAACCACTGTAGTTACAACAAGTATCTAACAACTTTTAAGGCCCTGCCTATATGGTTGTGAATGATTTTCTTTGGATTATTTCTCTTTTCCTTTCTCTACCTACAGAGGTGGTATTCAGCAGGTTCTGACCAGTTCTGGAGAACCGGTAGTGGAAATTTTGAGTAGTTCGGAGAACTGCTAAATACCACCTCTGGCTGGCCCTGCCTCCATCTATTCTCTGCCTCCCGAGTCCCAGCTGATCGGGAGGGAATGGGGATTTTGCAGTGTCATTCGCCTGCCACACCCATCACACCACACCCACCAAGCCACACCCACAGAACCGGTAGTAAAAAAGTTTGAACCCCACCACTGTCTACCTACTTTTAGAAACACAAGGTAGGTCAGTTGGAGGTGTGTATATTGTCTTTATTATTGTATTTCAACACAGAGCTATGGTGGCACAGTGGTCAGAGTGCAGTACTGCAGGCTACTTCTGCTGACTGCCGTCTGATTGCACTTTGGCACTTCAAATCTCACCAGGTTGACTCAGCCTTTCATCCTTCCGAGGTGGGTAAAATGAGGACCCAAATTATTGGGGACAATATGCCCCCAATAGAGGAAGTGCTATTTCTATTCAGTTTTGGGGTATGTGAAGCCATGGGTGTTATTTAACATCTACATAAACTTGCTCATCCCTCAATTCAGATTGAGGCACCACAGTACCATCTGGTATACATTATTAACTTGGGCCAAGCTGGTGAGGCCACGGAAATCTTGAACCCGTGTCTAGAGTTTATGGAGATTTATATGGGACCAAACAAGGCCAGATGAAACCCTACAAAAATGAAGTTGCTAGTGGTTAGTTGAATAACAGAATAACAGAATTGGAAAGGACTTTGGAGGTCTCCTATTACAACCCCCTACTCAAGTAAGGGACCTTATACCATTTCAGACAAATGGTTGTCCAGTCTTTTCTTTAAAACTCCCAGTGTTGGAGCATTCACAACTTCTGGAGGCAAGTAGTAGATGTTCTAACCGTCAGGAAATTCCTCCTTAGTTCTAGGTTGGTTCCCTCTTTGATTTGTTTGATATTGTAGGAAGTTAAAACCCATCCCTCTCCTACAAAAATGAAATATCCTAGGAAATATTGAAAAGGCAGAATATTTCCCTGGATGTGAAACGGGAGAAACATGTTTTTAAAAGACAGAGTAGCTCCCTGCAGCTTCCTGCCCACCCTCTTTGTCAATGGGCCATTAAGATGCCCAAGCCAGTCCCTTTACATAATAGAGTTCTCCCCTTCAGCTCCAGGGTGATGGGATTAAGGCATGATTAGCTTTTACCCAACTCCCCACAAGGCATCTGAGAACTCAACCAAACCTGGATTCAAAACACAGCCTAGAGAGTTGCCCCTGCATGGCCCCATGGGAGTCTGACAACCAATCAGAATACATTGCTTACACAGGAACAGGAAACAGAGAGGTGGGGCTGAACAGATTATAAAAAGCCCAGCAAGCCCCTTCTCTCTCTTCTTCTTCTTCACCCAACGTTGAAGCATGTGATCCCCCTTTTCTGTTCAGGACTCAAGCCACGTGGTCCTGTCCACCATTAAACCATCTTTCCAAGCAGCCTCCAGGTCTCCAGTGTCTTTTTCCCCACTTGGAGCCAAACCCAGAAGGACATTTCTTTCAACAATATAAAGCACTGTGAAGTGGTATGAAGTCTCAAGTGCCATTGCTATTGCTTTTCATTATCAATCACTTTAACTTGCCCTTGTATGGACAGGAACATGGCGATCAGAGGTGGGTTGCTAATTTTTTTGCTACCGATTCAGGTGCACTCGCGCTCGCATGCACACATGATGCTTTTGCGCATGTGCAGAAGAAGTGTCTGGGCGGAGCCTTCCACCACCGCTACTCCGGGCCGAACCGGTAGCAAAACCCCCCCCTTCTGATGAAGATACCATGCCTAGGCAAACAAACAGGCAAGAGAGTTTGGAGGGCGGGGGGACCAATGGGTTTTGAAAAAAATAAAAGACAAGACTAGAAAAACAAGACGAGGGTACTAATTAAGGCTAAACTCCACATTGCCCTCAGTAAAAAGTCTCTAATGAAGGTGAGCTTTGCAAAAACTAATAATTTATGGCTGTTCTTTATTGCTAGGGGCTGATTCACAAATTTACATGCCACACTACTTAATTTGCTTGATGACTGGCACCCTGCGTGTGAAATGAATCAAGCCTGCGGGAAAGCGATGTGCAAAATAATACTCTGGTTCTTTCCAGGACATTATATCCATGAAAGCCCATTCATAAATATAACTTATAACTAGGGTGGCTTGACGGTAAGGCTGGACTTACCAGGGCAATGTCCCAAGGATCCCATTTTACAACGGTGGGCCGCTGGAGGTTCGAAGGGGTTCGGGAGAACCTCTAGCTAAGATTCTATGCAGAGAACCCCCAAATCCCACTCCTGGCTGGCCTCGCCCATCCTGCCCCTCCCCTCCCAGGAATCCCCACGCAGCCCATTGTGGATGCAGGTAAGTGCAGGGTGTGTGCTGATTCTCGGAAGGGTGAAAAACTGGCCTACTGGAAGTTCGTGAAGTTCGTTTCTGGCCTCCAGAGGGCCTCCAGAGCCGGGGATGGTCATTTTTGTCCTTCCAGAGACTTGAGGAATGTCTCTAGAACACGGAGAGGGCAAATATTCCCCCCTCACCATGGTGCAGGAAGCTGACTAGGCCACACCCACCATGGCCACGCCCACCCAGTAAGTGGATAGAGAACCCCTTGCTAAAATTTTTGAAGCCCATCCCTGACCCCTTAGCTCACTGGGCCACAAAATGCAGCATTATCTCTTGAAACAGATGCTTAGCAAGATTTCTCTTCAGTTCTTTCTCCTCCTAGGGCAGTATTTCTCAACCTTGGTTACCTGAAGATGCGTGGACTTCAACTCCCAGAATCCCCCAGTGAGCTGGGGAATTCTGGGAGTTGAAGTCCACGCATTTTCAGGTGGGCCAAGGTTGAGAAGCACTGTCCTAGGGCCTTTGAGAGAAACAAAGAGGCTGACTAGACTACTTCCTTCATCAGAGGTAAAGGTAAAAAAGAGATGCCTCCGGATGCTGAGGTTCGCTCATTCCTTATCCAAACCCAGAAGTTGCTCTGGGATAGTTTTCTTCCTCTGCAAGCAGAGAGACAGGAAGTCCTCAATTTACGACCACTGAGCCTAGAATTACAACCATAATTCGAGCAGCTCAGCATGTGATCCAGCCAGAGGTGAGCTTCAAAAATTGCAACAACGGGTTCGCTGCCCCGTTGCTGGGTGGGCGTGGCTATGGTGGGGGTGGCCTAGTCAGGCTCCTGCACTACAGCGGGGAGGGGTTCATCCTCCCCAGGCTCCGGAGTCTCCCTTCAAGCCTCCAAGAGGGCGGAAATTGCTCCCCTTGGGCTCCGGAGGCGGGAAACAGGCGTGTTTCCAGACTTCCGGAACCTCCACTAAATCCGTTTTCCCCGCTCCCCAAGCCTCTGCGTGGGCTTTGCACTTACCTGGTATGGTGAACAGGCTGCGTGGTAACTCCTGAGAGGGGCAGGGTGGGGTAAGGTGGGGGTGGGATGAGAGAGGCAGGGCGGGGTGGGTGGGGGCAGGAAGGAGTGGGATTTGGGAGTTCACCCAAACCCGTGTGAACTCCGAGCAGCCCACCCCTGAATCCAGCCCAATGTTATGACCTTTTTTTGCAGTGGTTATACAGGTAGTCCTCAACTTATGGCCACAATTGAGCCCAAGATTTATGTTGCTAAGTGAGACATACAGGAAGTCCTCAATTTATGAACGTTGAGCCCATAATTACAATCATAATCCGAGCAGGTCACCCTGTGATCCAGCCCAATGTTATGACCTTTTTTTTTTGCAGTGGTTATACAGGTAGTCCTCAACTTATGGCCACAATTGAGCCCAAGATTTATGTTGCTAAGTGAGATATTTGTTTAAGTGAGTTTTGCCCCATTTTACAATTTTTCTTGCCACAGTTGTTAAGCCAATCGCTGCAGTTGTTAAAATTAGTAACGTGGTTATTAAGTGAATTTGGCTTCCCCACTGACTTTGCTTGTCAGAAGGTCGCAAAGGGGGACCGCTTGACACCGCAACCGTCATAAATATGAGTCTGTGGCCAAGCATATGAATGGAAATCACGTGACCATCGGGATGCTGCAATGGTCATAACTGAAAAATGATCATCAGTAGCTTTTTCAGTGCTGTTGTAAACTCACTTAGTGAACGTCTCACTTAACAACAGAAATTTTGGACTCAGTTGTGGTCGTTAAGTCAAGGACCACCTGTAAACATTCCCCATCAGATTTTTTTCTTATGTAGGAAGTTAATATCCACCCCTCTCTTAGAAAAATGAAATATTTTAGGAAATATTAAAAAGGCAGACTATTATATTTCCCTGGATGAGAAAAGCAGAAACATGTTTTAAAGACAAAGCAGCTCCCTGCAGCTTCCTGCCCCCCCCACCACCACCTTCGTCAATGGGCCATTAAGGCCTGAGCCAGTCTATTCTACATAACAAAGATCTGCCTCCTTCAGGCAGAGCCATAATAGGAATCCCAAAGCCCTTTCATTACATCACCACACAGCAACAGCTCAACCAAGCTTGGGACTCAAAAGACAAAATGCCTACAAAGTTAGCTAAGACCAAGTTACCCCTGCCCTAGTGGTGAAATTCATTTTTTAAAAATTACTGGTTCTGTGGGCGTGGCTTGGTGGGCGTGGTGTAACTTGGTGGGCAAGGCTTGGTGGGTGTGGCAGGGGAAGGATACTGCAAAATCTCCATTCCCACCCCACTCTGGGGCCAGCTAGAGGTAGCATTTGACGGTTCTCCAAACTACTCAAAATCTCCACTATCGGTTCTACAAACTATGCAAAATTTCCGCTTCCGGTTCTCCGAACCACTCAAAACTTCCACTACCGCTTCTCTGAACAATTCAAAATTTCCACTACCTCTTCTCCGAACTACTCAAAATTTCCTCTACGGATTCTCCAGAACCTGTCAGAACATGCTGGATTTCACCCCTGTCCTATCCCCTTGGAGTCTGACCACCAATCAGAGTGCATAAAGATGTGGAGACTCTAGAAAGAGTGCAGAGAAGAGCAACAAAGATGATTAGGGGACTGGAGACTAAAACACAGGAAGAACGGTTGCAGGAACTGGGTATGTTTAGCTTAAGAGAAAGAAGGACTAGGGGAGACATGATAGCAGTGTTCCAATATCTCAGGGGTTGCCACAAAGAAAAGGGAGTCAAACTATTCTCCAAGGCACCTGAGGGTAGAATAAGAAGCAATGGGTGGAAACTAATCAAGGAGAGAAGCAACTTAGAATCGAGGAGAAATTTCCTGACAGTTAGAACAATTAATCAGTGGAACAGCTTGCCTCCAGAAGTTGTGAATGCCCCAACACTGGAAGTCTTTAAGAAGATGTTGGATAGCCATCTGTCTGAAACGGTATAGGGTTTCCTGCCTAGGCAGGGAGTTGGACTAGAAGACCTCCAAGGTTCCTTCCAACTCTACTATTGTATTGTATTGCATTTCTTGCACCAGAAGCTCTGGGATGGAACCCAGAGAGGGCATAAAACCAGGGCACTCTCAGCATCTCTTCCCTTTTCGCCCAGGAGCTCCAACTCATGTGATCCTGTCTACCATTAAACCATCTTTCCAAGCAGCCTCCATGTTTCCAATGTCTTTCTCCCCACTTGGAACTGAATC
This sequence comes from Natrix natrix natrix, assembly GCA_029891615.1. Classification (NCBI taxonomy): domain Eukaryota; kingdom Metazoa; phylum Chordata; class Lepidosauria; order Squamata; family Natricidae; genus Natrix; species Natrix natrix. Next base: position 222,159 of record JAKRSK010007642.1, read on the forward strand.
CATATGGACATTTCTTCCTCCAACACTCAGAATTAGCAGCTGGAGAGAACAGCAGGAATGAGAAACTAATGAGAAGAATCATAAAGGAACGTAAAGGGGCCGATTTGACTTTGACTTCTCGTGTGTTGCTATTTTCTTTTTATTATCCTCTTTAATTAAGGGAGCCGCTGTCTGTATGAGGGCTCTATTAATTCCCTACTGCTGATATCCTCCGAAGCAATGTAAGATAAAGATCTGAATGCAGATATAAGAAAGCGGGAGGACAGAGGGAAAATATTAATTTCTTGATCAAGCCGAGGGCAAGAAGGTGCGCCCTGCAAAGCTTCACTAAGCCCACTTATTGGAGGTTTGTGCAGAACTGTATCCATGCTCGTGTGAGATAGAATATTTCATTCAGTTTACACTTTGCAACTTACACACGGCCATCCCTCTATGGAGGAAGCTGAGCAAGCCAAATTTCTAGAAAGTCAGCAGTCTCTTAATGTTCAGTTAATGTCTCGTATTGCAAATCCCAGCAGATTCAACCCTGTTCTGTTAGTTGCCACTTCATTTATAGCTTTGCTACTGGTGTCCCATGTCACCCCCCCCAAAAAAAAATTAAATCTTGGGCCCCTTTATACAAAGCAGAATTAGTTAGGTAGGGCTCTTCGATCTGAAAAATTCCAGACAAACAGTAGATGGCAGCTAAGAATTAGCACAGTTGTATCTCTTTGCTGCCAACTAGACAAGACAAGACTAGACTAGACTAGACTAGAACAGAATAGAATAGAATGGAATAGAATAGAACAGAATAACAGAGTTGGAAGGGACCTTGGAGGTCTTCTAGTCCAACCCCCTGCTTAGGCAGGAAACCCTATACCCATGATAGCAAACCTGTGGCACGCGTACCAGAGGTGGCACGCAGAGCCCTCTCTTTGGACATGTCCACCCTTACCAGCTGCTTTTCTGATTTCCAGTATGCGTGCCGGAGCCCTGGAAACCCAAAGATCAGCTGGCCGGTACACACATGCACATTGGCCAGCTGGTCTTTGAATTTCCCGGGCTCCAGTGCACATTCTGGGCATTCCGATTTGGGCATTCGGTGCTGAAAAGATTCGCCATCACTTCCCTATACCATTTCAGACAAATGGTTATTAAAGACTTCCAGTGTTGGGGCATTCACAACTTCTGGAGGCAAGCTGTTCCACTGATTAATTGTTCTCACTGTCAGGAAGTTTCTCCTCAGTTCTAAGTTGCTTCTCTCCTTGATTAGTTTCCACCCACTGCTTCTTGTTCTACCCTCAGGTGCTTTGGAGAATAGCTTGACTCCCACTTCTTTGTGGCAGCCCCTGAAATATTGGATATTGGTTCTGCAGATGGTTCCAATCCAGAAGATATGAGTTGCTTAATCATAGATCAGGATTTTTCCACATTGAAATGGGTGGCTTTCACCCAATCTGCGAAGTCAAAAATCAAACAAAATGCTCTTAGCGAGATGCGGCCCGGGGATCTTGAATTTGACACCCCTGACATAATGGGAATAACCCACCACCATTAGAGTAGCAAAAGACACCAGGTTCACCACATTGCACAATCCCCCTGCAGCATTCCAGAACCTGTATAAAAATCCTTGCACTCATCAAGCTAGTTTTGTCAGCTGTCCCAGAACTGCCTGCTGTGGTTGGTTGTGCTCATCAATAAACAGAGTTTATTCTTCAGCGTTTATAACTTCTTTCCAATCAGCCTCCATTCTATTTCCACAGCTGTCAAGCACGCCTCCTTCAGCAACCAAGAAAGAAACCACAAAACTCCATTTGTAGAATTAAGAGTACTTTTACTGGTTATGAAAAAATAGCAGCGAAGTAAAGCAAGGTCCGAGGAAGAAACACGCAAAATCATACATATCAAACATTTGCCCAACCCCCTCCCCCCAACAACCCCCATCCCATTGCCCAACCTGCAAATCCCTTAGGTGTCATCTGGGTGAATCTCCAAGAAGCATCATCAGGTTGGTATGCAGGATGGTTGGCCTTGACCAACTCCAAACATCGGCCATAGGCATGCGCAGAATATGGGGAGAACAAACTACCTTTCTATCACTCCTGTATCAATTATTCCCATCCCAAATACCATGCCCTCCCCCTGTTTCCATGGCAGCTGAAAGCAAGTAGCAAAGCAGAGGCTGACAAGCGCCTTTCTCCCAGTTTGGAACTGGGCTGGATTTTTCTTCCAACACTCCCATATTGATGATATGGGAATTTCTGAATTTCCATATCTGAATTATTTACCGTATTTTCGGAGTATAAGACACACCTTTTCCCCCCTAAAAGAGGGTGACAATTTGGGTGTGTCTTATACACTGAATGTAGCACCACCCACCCACCAGCCCCAACCCTTTGGTCTCTGCCTCCCAGCAATTTACCTCTTTGCAAGCAAACAGGGGCTTGCGGAGGCTTCAATAAGCTATAGCAAACCCTGAAGCCTCAAACAGCTGATGATCGGAAGAAATTGAAAGTGAAACACTGTTTGCTCCACGAGGCAGATTTTTTTTTCTTGTGCTAATCAGGCTGTTCGCTGCAAGGAGGTAAGTCAACAACTATGAATGCCTATAGAATGTTAAAATTATTAGACTTATTTTTTAAAGACTGCTTTATTATTGTTCTAGACAACTTAACAAAATGAAGAAGCTTTTTAAAATAAATGCTTGATCTGAAGAGGCCCCGTGCTATTGTTTTAAAAAGTGCTATTCTTTTAAATAGCAGAGAATAACTATACTTCCAGAAAGCACGTCAATTTTAACAACATCTGTACAAGTATAGTCTGAAATATAATACCACAAACAGTGTATAGTATATTGTCTGTACTGTTTGTTGCAAGGAGGCAAATTGATGAGAGGCAGATATTTTTCCCTTGTTTTCCTTCCCAAAATCTAGGTGCATTTTATATTTCGGAGCATCTTATACTCCGAAAAATAGGGTAAATAAAGCAAAATGTTTGCTTCTATAAAAAATAAAAATTAAAGAGACCACTGCTGTGAAATCTGACATATAACGTCTTAGAAATTTCTTGAAACAGCACCTTGAAAATAAAGGAGCCGGCAACATAAAGTATCATGCAAATCTGTGAATACTCTACAATTCAAAGCTTCCCAATTTCTAGTTAACACGAGAATAATTACAAACAGTACAATTTAAATATCCTGATGCTGGATGATTTTGAAACATGATTTTCTTCTTTTTGAAGCAGTGGTATTTACACAGAACCGGTAAACCAATACCAGTAAATATTACTCAGGGTAAAGGACATTTGACTTGTGCCTTACTTGCAATCCCAGAACATCTGGAGCATCACTTCAACACCATCGGCATTGACAAAATCACTATCAGTCAATTGCAAAGGGCTGCTTTACTTGAAATAGCTTACATGTCATGACAATGCCTTTAATACCACCAAAGAGCAACATCTGCCTATCTTTGGGAAGGACTCAGGAGTTGGATAAAAATGCCAAATCTAATCTCAACATCTGGATGACTGTGCAATGAGCCATAATATCCCCTGAATTATTATCAGTCCAGGAATAGCTATTATACAATATAACATATATTACACTATACCAAGATGATTAGGGGACTGGAGGCTAAAACACATGAAGAACAACTGCAGGAACTGGGTATGTCTAGTTTAATGAAAAGAAGGACTAGGGGAGACATGATAGTAGCCTTCCAATATCTCAGGGGTTGCCACAAAGAAGAGGGAACTATTCTCCAAAGCACCCGAGGGCAGGACAAGAAGCAATGGGTGGAAATGAATCAAGGAGAGAAGCAACTTAAAACTAAGGAGAAATTTCCTGATGGTGAGAACAATTAATCAGTGGAACAGCTTGCCTCCAGAAATTGTGAACGCTCCAACACTGGAAGTTTTTAAGAAGATGTTGGATAACCATTTGTCTGAAGTGATGTGGGCTTTCCTGCCTAAGCAGGGGGTTGGACTAGAAGACCTCCAAGGTCCCTTCCAACTATGTTATTCTATTCTACACTCTACTGCAAAAGAATATATGATCCCAGCCAGCGTGTGGCTATGATACATGCACAGGTAAGTTTTAAAACATTTAAAAGTGTGTAAAACAGTTACATTCTTCTTCATTTTGTGGTGCCCAAGCTGTATCAATCTGTTTCCTTCTGTTTTGACTCACCAAGCAGGCTACAGAAAATTAAATGAAATTAAAAGAAATTATATTGAAATAATGGAACTCGAGCCCTGGGGGAAAATGGATCACTGGTGATTTCAGAGCCAAAATGTGATTACATTGTACGTGATCAGTTTACCTATTTCCTCCCCCCACCCTCTCATGCTGTAAAAGGGTGTTTGAGGCTTAGAACGTTAGCATCCACCACAACTCCTAGAAGAACGAAATATTTTAGGAAATATTAAAAAGGCAGAATATTTCCCTAAAGGGAGAAATGGAGAAACAATGTTCTTGGAGATGGGTAGCAAGAGAAATTTTGGGCTCAATTGTACGTATGTTGAGGACTACCTTTTTCTCCCCTCCCAACCAGTGGTGGGATTCAACCAGTGTAACTACCGGTTCGCTGAGAATGCGCATCGCACGCAGTACATGAGAAGACTTACCTTCTACCTCAGCCCCTGTGAGTAAAGCAGCTTTGCCAAGCCTATCAGCTAGGCTTCTGAAAAGGGATATAGGTGAGTATAGTGTCCACCTGATCGTGGGATTCAGCCGGTTCAGACCAGTTCAGTGAACCGGTAGCTCCAATCATCAGCTGATGATTGGAGCTACCGGTTCACCAAACTGGTTCAAACCGGCTGAATCCCACTCCTGATCCCAACAACAGAAACCTTGTGAAGCAAATTGATTTCAATGAGAATCCTCACTAATTTTCCATGTGTGAAGGTGGATGGGTACACTTGACTTTGGTTAGTTTAAAATAGAGAAAGGAGGGTGGCAAGGTTGCCCTTAAAGTGCTCCATGGCTTAGGCCCAGGGTACCTGCAAGACCACCTACTGCCACCAGTAGCCTCCCACCGTCCAGTACGATCCCACAGAGTTGGCCTCCTCAGGGTGCCGTCGGCCAGACAGTGTCGGCTGGTGACCCCCAGGGGGAGAGCCTTCTCTGTGGGAGTGCCTTCCCTCTGGAATGAGCTGCCCCCGGAGCTTCGCATAATCCCCGACCTCCGGTCCTTCCGACGGGCCCTAAAAAGTTGGCTTTTCCAGCAAGCCGGCCTGCCCTGTTAATTTTAAACTTATTTTAAATGTATTTTAAATTCGGTTTGTTTTTTGGATATGGATTTAATTTTTTTTTAAACTTTTGGGATGTATGTTTTTTAATGTTGTACGCCGCCCTGAGTCCTTTTGGAGAAAGGCGGCATAGAAATCCAAACAAACAAACAAACAAACAAGCATTCTCTCCCCCTTTCTCATTTAACTTCCTTCACCCTCTCCGCCCCACAAAGGACTCAAGGCTGTTTAGCCATCTCACTCCTTTCTTCAACTATAACGCCCTACCTGTTAATGACTGCTTGTACTTCATACTGCAATAACACATAGGGGCTATCAATAGATACAAACTCAATGTAATCCGTTCTAATCTTGATTGCAGGAAAAACGATTTCAGCAATAGAGTAGTAAATGTCTGGAACAGTCTACCTGATCCTATTGTCAGTTCCTCTAACTCCCATACCTTTCACCTTAAGCTGTCTACCGTGGACCTTATGGGTCCCTAAGGTGGGGGGTGCATAAGCACACCAGCGTGCCTACCTTCCCTGTCCTACATTTATATGTACTCTTTTTATGAGTTTATGGCTATGTTTTGATTTTTTATATCCGTTTATTTGTGCCCTACTTGTTTCCTTGTACTTGTTGACAAATAAATAAATAAAATACATAAATAAAATAAAAAAACTCAGCACCACATTCCACCATAAGCATAGCTTGCATTCACCTGGCTACTAAATCAGTCGATTTTCTTGATGTGTACAGTCTAGTGAACCACAAATGAAACAAGCTTCCCTGACGCCTTTGGAGCATTCAAAACGACCCTCCGAGCACTTCCAGTTTGCTTGGAGGATCATTTTGAGCGCTCCGAAGGCTTCAGGGACCGTCTGGAAGCTTCCCTGAAGCCTTCGGAACGCTTAAAACGACCCTCCAAGCAAACCGGAAGTGACGGGAGCACCTGTAGTGCGCACATGCTCACTGGGGGGGTCGCACATTGCATTATGGGTGCGGCACGCCCGCACACCAACCCCTGCGCTCCCCCCACTTATGGCATGCGAGCCAAAAAAGGTTCGCCATCGCTGGGCTAGACCCACCAGATAGATAGATACATGCAAGCAAGACTAACACTAATAAAAATGCAGCCACATGGCTAACCCAAATTAAGAACGAAATTGTACAGAAATTATGTCTGAATTCACCCAATATACAGAAGAGTTTAAACCCAAAATAACAAAACACATTTTCTACTCTACTCTACTCTACACACTTAGCCAATAAAGAATTCTATTCTATTCTATTCCTTATTCTATTCTACTCTACTCTACTCCACATGCAAGAACCAAAATCTAGGTAGAAAGCGGTTTTAAGTGTGGTAATTCACAACAAGGCTAATTTTGCCTGTTTCAGGATCCCCTACACTTATTGTCAAGCCAAAGAACAAGATGCATCTGTCAGAAATAGCTTTAAGATAATGCATAGCCTGACCCCCCCCTCCTGCACCACTTGTACACACAAAGATCTAGAGAGCATGCTGCTTAAGATAAACTAGGTAATCAAATATAATTTTTGATAAGGGATGGGGGAAAAAACCCCAGACATTCTAGATATAAACTTGTGCTTGTTGCAAGTGGATCACACACAAGAACCTTGAGGCAAGATTAACAGCTGGGAATCGCAGGCTTCGTGAGCTAGAGAAATCATATACCTCTCTGACATTAGATTTGGTTTAAAAAAATTAAGTTAGACTGTCTTTCAAAAGGAAGGACAAGCAAAACTCATCAAGTACTATAGGCAGGTGGTGATTAAGGGCCATTCATTACTAAATTACTGATGCTGTTCACGAATGATGTCATTCCTGTTTTTATGTTCTTCCATGAAGCTGTGAACCTGTCCTGTCCTACAAGGTATTACTAGCAGATGGAAGGACAGGACACCGCCCTTATATGACTTCATATTGTTTTCTGCAGCATGAAAACAAGGCCACAAAAATAAAAGAGATCTAAGAGGAGAGGAGAGGAGAGGAGAGGAGAGGAGAGGAGAGGAAAGGAAAGGAAAGGAAAGGAAAGGAAAGGAAAGGAAAGGAAAGGAAAGGAAAGGAAAGGAAAGGAAAGGAAGGGCAGGGAAGGCAAGGCAAGGCAAGGCAAGGCAAGGCAAGGCAAGGCAAGGCAAGGCAAGGCAAGGCAAGGCGTGAGTGAGATGGTAGAATCTTTTAATTTCAGTAGCCCATCTGTTACCGTTGGGTTACCTGTTTTGATTCTGTGCTGTAAATGATGACAAATATGTGGCTTGCAAATTCTAAATCGTTATGCCTGTTGAGTTAATGGACGATGGAAACTAATCAAGAAGAGAAACAACCTAGAAATAAGGAGAAATTTCACATCAGTGAGGACAATTAACCAGTGGAACAGCTTGACCTTCAGAAGTTGTGGGTGGCTCCATCACTGGAGGCTTTTAAGAAGAGGCTGGACAGCCACTTGTCTGGAATGGAAGAGGGTCTCCTGCTGGAGCAAAGGGTTGGACTAGAAGACCTCCAAGGTCTCTTCCAACTCTGTTATTCTGAGTGAGCAACAGGTAGGCCCGTTGCTTATTAGATCTTTCTCTTATTAGAGAAGGGAAGGGAAGGGAAGGGAAGGGAAGGGAAGAGAAGTCTGGAAGTAAAGCTCAACTCCTGGGGCTACATCTTTGCAAGCTTACTTGGCCGCGTAACTAAGGCTCCAAGATCTGGTCCGCAGATATTCAAATAGTCACTAAAGGATCTACAAGACTTAATGGGGGGTGGCGTGGAGTGTCTGATTGTTGCCATCTTGTGGTTATTTCGATTTTTGCAACCATGTCGGGTCTTAATGAAAGAGGGACACCTGTTAGGTGTGTAAAACCAGGTCTATACCAGGGGTGGGATCTGGCTGCTGCTACTACCAGTTTGCTCAGGGATATGCTGCGCGCATGCATGCACAATACTAAAAAATTGCTTCTGTGCATGTGCAGAAGCAGAAAACCAAGACGGCAGTGCCATAGGCGCCACCGAGAGAACCAGTTTGGGGGTGTGGCAGGGCGCATTTCTTAAGAGGTCACTAAGGGAGCGTGCATAAGGGCACCAGCATGCCTACCGTCCCTCTCATACTGTCCCATTTATATGTACTCTTTTTATGTGTTCATAGCTACATTTTGCTTCTTTTATCCATTTATTTGTGCCATTTTTTTCATGCGTTCTTCCTACTTGTTTCCTTGTACTTGTTGACAAATTTAAATAAATAAATAAATAAAGCTGGCAGCAATCCACCCCATCTAATAGTAAATAACAATAAGATGTTACAAAAATGTAAAATGTAAAAAAATCTCCAGAATGATAACTATATAATGTATACATAGTAGTATATATAAATGTAAAAAAAAAAAAAAAAACCCTGTGGATATAAACAGGTATGGAGTTGTTGCAAAACTGAAGCTGTGATGTAAAAGGAAGAAAACTGTATAATTTTAAAAAAAAATTCTTTTAAAGAGAGAGACTATTCAACCTTCAATTCAAGCCCAGCACTCTAACCAATATGAAATTGTTAAATTGAGACAGGATCATCTTCCCATTATTCCCTTGGCTGGGCTCATACATTTGGCTAAGCCCAAAGCAAACCCACCATATTTCAGCTGGGCCTGGTAAAGGAATCATCTGGGAGCTGTAAAACTCCAGTGACAGGACAACACCATCAGGCTGCAGTGAATTCATCTGTCAAATCCCCAGGAGGAGATTAGATAACTGGTCTCACTAATATTTCATTACCTGCCCATTTCTAGTATTCCCTCTTGCCTGGGTTGAAAACTTGTGGAGAAGCACAATTCGGAATTGTTGCTATTATTATATATTTTTATTATATATATATATATATTTGAAACAAAGTTTTTTTAAAAAAATTTTGTTACGTAATTTAACTTCTTTTATAAACCAAACGTTGCCTGGCTTTTCCCCCCTTTACATCTTCTCTTATGCATAGTTCATTTTACATCATATTTCCATTTCAAATTTCAGCCGTCTTATTTTCTTTCCATATTTACCAATTTAATTTCTTCTTAATCTATAAGCAATATCATTATTTGCCCCCTCCAAGTTAATCAAATTTAACATTTCATTTCCAACGATTATTCTGTTTTACTATCAATAATATATATATATATATATATATATATATATATATATATATATAT
>JAKRSK010007644.1:0-15151 GCA_029891615.1 Natrix natrix natrix
TTTTTTTCTGGAGAGTGGAGGGAGGGGTCACTGAAGGGTTAACACAGCCTGATTGGTCCATTTGACTGAGAGAAAACTTCTTAGCCTTCGGCTTCTCCCGTTGGCTCCCAGTTTCCGCGATGTCACGGTCAGCGTCTGCATGATGTAAGAAGACAAGGGAAAGCCGCCCAGGCCCCCCCGATCCTCCCCCTCCCGGACCCTGTCTTATCTAACTAGGGCGGGAAAGTGACCCCACCCTCCACTCTCCAGAAAAAAACGTTCAGGTAAGACCAACGTTCTTTTTCCAGTAGAGTGGAGGGAGGTGTCACTGAAGGGACATACCCACGCTACGTCCCAGGGAGGGAAGACTGGGTCCCAGGGGGAGGATCGACCGCCACCCTCTGGAGAACCCTCCGCCCAAATGACGCCTCAGCCAAGGCGTAAGTATCCAGGCGGTAGTGTCTTATGAAGGGGGTAGGAGAGGCCCAGGTGGCCGCTCAGCATATGTCCTCGAATGGCGCCCTTGTGGCCCAGGCCGCGGAGGAGGCTGCACTGCGAGTGGAGTGAGCTGTAATCCCCGAAGGGGGGGATTTCCCCGAGGCTCCGTAAGCCTCAACTATGGCCAACCTGATCCACCTCCCAATAGTTGAAGACGAAACCTTTTTGCCTAGTGAACTCGGATGAAACGAGACAAATAACGCCTCGGTCCTACGAATGCCCTCCGTCCGTTTCAGATAGATACGGAGGGCCCTGCGCACATCCAACTGATGCCAAGCCTGTTCTCTCTCCCTTGTTGGATGGGGCAAAAGTTTGGTAGGACAATCTCCTGGGCCCTATGAAACAGAGAGTTAACCTTCGGGATGAACGAAGGATCCAAACGCAGTACCACCCTGTCCTGGTGAATCATACAAAGGTCGCTGCGAACCGAAAGGGCCCCCAACTCAGATATACGTCTGGCTGATGTAATGGCCACTAAGAACACTACCTTAAGCGAGAGGAGATGCATGTGTACCGACCTGAGCGGTTCAAATGGAGAGCTTGTCAGTGCCTTCAGGACGAGGGTAAGATCCCAGGTAGGGAACCTATGAACTGGGGGCGGACGGATGTTAGCCGCCCCTTTGAGAAACCGCTTTATCAATGGGGAGTGGGAGAGGGTAGAAGATCCCTCCCCTCCTAAGATGGTGGACAGGGCCGCTACCTGCCGCCGGAGCGTATTATGGGACAACCCGTCCTCCAGCCCTTTTTGGAGGAACTCTAAAACGTCCGGAACCGTGGCCCTAGTGGGATCCACCCCCCTTGGGCTACACCACTTTGCAAAGGCCGCCCAGGTGGCGTTATAGATTCTAATTGTGGACGGCCGTCTAGATGCCTCCAAGGTAGCTATGACCCCTGATGACAACTTCCTCCCCTTCAGCAATCCCCTTTCAAGAGCCACGCGGTCAGATGCAGCCACTGCGGCTCTGGGTGAAGTAAGACCCCTTGACACAGTACGACCTCCTCTGGTGGAATCCTCCAGGGGTCCGCGACCAAGAGCTGGACGAGGTCTGCGAACCATGGTCTCCTCGGCCAGTAAGGGGCTAATAGAATGACGCAAGCCCTCTCTGTGACTACCTTCCAAATGGTTCTGGGAATGAGGGGAAGGGGGGGGAAGGCATAAAGAAGATCCGGAGGCCACCGGGTTCTGAGGGCATCCGCTCCTTCTGCCGCTGGATTCTGGAATCGGGCGAAAAATCTTGGTAGTTGTGCGTTGCCGGGAGAGGCAAACAGGTCCACAAGGGGGGTGCCGAATCTGAGGCAGATCTTCCGAAACAACTCTGGGGCCAGCTGCCACTCGCCGTTGTCCAGAGTTGCCCGACTCAACCAGTCCGCCTGGTGGTTGGACTCCCCCGATATGCTCCGCCGTAATCGAGGCCAAGTGTCTCTCTGCCCACAGGCCCAATGTCTGTGCCTCCCGCCACAGGGCACGGGAGTGAGTCCCCCCTTGACGGTTGACATGAGCTTTCGTCGCTACATTGTCCGTGAGCAGGAGGATGTGTCGCCCCTGCAGATGACGATGAAAGGTCCGGAGGGCCAGTCTTGCAGCCTTGAGCTCGAGCCAATTGATATTGTGGCTGAGGTCTGAGGCAGTCCAGCGTCCTTGGGCCATGTCGGACCCCATCACGGCCCCCCAGCCGAATAAGCTCGCGTCCGTCGTGACTGTAACTCTCTCTGGCTCCCAAATTGAAGCCCCCTGTCGCAGTGCCGGGGACATCCACCACCTGAGAGAGAGTCTCACCTCTGGCGTTAGGTGAAGCGGTCGCAGAGAGTTGCTCAACATCCTCTTCTGGGCCGGTATCAAGGCCCACTGGAGGGGACGCAGGTGTAGGCGAGCCCAGGGAACTATCCCTATACAGGACACCATCTTCCCCAGGAGTCGGGATAAGGTCAGGGTGGAAACGGACCTTTTTGTCCTGATGGATGTGATCAACTGTCTCAGACTGGTCAGACGGTCTGGGGATAGGCGAACCTTCCCTGACTCGGAATCGATTACTGTCCCTAGATGCAGAATCTGTCTGGAGGGGGACAGGTGGCTCTTGGGGAAATTTACTGAGAAACCTAATGCCTGGAGCCATTGGATGGTTAGCTGGAGGTCTGCCCTGGCTCTGGGAAGGGACCCTGCCTGGACCAGGACGTCATCCAAGTAGCACTGGAGCCTCACCGGAATGGATCTCAGGTAAGCCGCCAGTGCCGCCAGGACCTTGGTGAACATCCGAGGGGCCGAGGCCAGGCCGAATGGAAGGGCCCGGTACTGATAGTGTCGGCCCTTGTGGGAGAATCGCAGGAATTGACGGTGAGCCTGGAGAATGGGGATGTGAAGATAGGCCTCCGTCAAATCTACCGAGGCCATGTAATCCCCCCTCCGAATGCCCTGCAAGATTGACTTCAGGGAGGCCATCTTGAAGTGCCTGTAGACTAGATACTGATTCAGGCGCTTCAGGTCGAGGATTGCTCTCCAACCCCCCAAGGTCTTCGGGACTACAAAGAGATTTGAATAGTAGCCCCGTCCCCTCTCCGGCTCCGGAACGACCTCCACCGCTCTGATTTCCAGAAGATGGGAGACGGCGAGGTCCATGAGACGACGGTGTTCCGGATCCCGGGATGGGGGAAACACCTTGAAGCGTCTCGGGGGATAGGAGAGGAACTCTAACCTTAGGCCGTGGCGAATGGTCGCTCGGACCCACCCGTCTGATGTGATCTGGTCCCACTTGTCCGCGTACAGCGCCAGGCAGCCGCCTATGGGATGACTCGGATTTGAGTCATTTCCCTCTGCGGAAGGGGCGGCCGCCCCCCCCCCCCCCCCCCCGCGAAAGGGCTGCTTGGATTGGGGCTGGTACCTGGAGCGTTCCTGAAAGTTCTGCCTGCTGTATTGCCTGTCCTGTCTGTACTGCTGGAAACGGGGCTCCTGGCCCCTGTCATAACTCCTAAAGGAAGGCCTGCGATACGGGTGACTGCGTGTTTCGGACTTCTTGGTGGAGGTAGGCATCACCTTTTTCTTGTCTTTATTCTCCACCAAAATTGGGTCTAGAGCAGACCCAAACAGATTGGGACCCGTAAAGGGAGCGGCTATTAAATCCCATTTGGCTTTATTATCGATCTGCCAATTTCTAAGCCAAAGGAGCCGGCGCGAGGCCAAAGAGGTAGCTAAGGTGCTGGAGCCGAATCGCATGGCATCCAGGGTCGCATCGGCCGAATACTGGCACGCCGCCATAATTTTAGTCAAATCCTGATGGATGCGATCATCCTGAATCGGGATACGATCCTGGAGTTGGCGGAGCCACATCACTGTCGTGCGATTAAAATACGAGGCGGCGGCGGCCGCCCGCATTGCCCATGCGGAAGCCTTGTAATTTTTCCGCAAGGTGAGCTCCGCCCTCTTATCTTCCGGCTTAAGCTTATCTGCCGCCTCCCCCCGAGACCACCGGGAAAGATGAGACCAGGGCAGCTATAGGTTGATCTATGGCCGGTAGTTGGATGGCCTGTAGAAAGGCCTTCTCCATGTTATAAGCCCGCCTGTCATTGCTGCCCGGAGGGGGAAAATTTGAAGGCCGGGCCCACTGACTGGTGGCCACCTCCAAGAACAGAGGGGGAGCAGGGATCTCCTCTTTATTGGTGGCCGTGTTTGAGAACATCACCATATCCGGATCTCTGGGTGGGGGCTCCGTGGGGTCCCCCGTGCCCACCTTGGTGGTTCTCCTAGCTTTTTTCAGTAGGGGCTTAAACATGGCCTGGATGAATAGGTTGGAGGAGGTGGGCTGTTCAGTGGCCGCATCCTCTTCCTCAGAAAAACCCCAGTCGTCTTGGCGACGAGCTTCCTCCCTAGAGGAGACCTTGCTCATGAGAGAAGGTGAGGAAGCCCTAGATCTGGCTCTGCTGAACGGAGTAATCCTATTATGACGGGAGGGTCTATCTCTTTGAGCTATTCCCCTAGAAATGGCTGCAGAAATTAAATGTTTTAGATTTTCAGGAAGATGTTCTAGATCCTCCTCATCATATTCGGAGTCATAGTCACGTGAGATCGAGCCCCTGTGAGACCTCCTACCCCTGGAGGGGCCAGCAGAGGGGCCCTCTAATGGGTCATTTCTATCAAATTCCCTTGTCCCAGAGGAAGTTGGAGGTGGAGGTGAAACCCCCCGCCCTTCACTCCTAACCGATCTAGAGGAAGAGGAAGAGGGAGAAGAAGGGCTGAACCCCCTGTTAACAGAGGGGGAATGACAAGGGGCCTCAGGTCTGGGGGATCTAGATCTAGGCCTGGGATCCCTGGCCTTCTTCTTCTCTGCCCTCTCAATGGCTTTTTCAATCGCTCTGGAACGCCTAAGCTCGTCCCTTTGTAGAGCCCTAGAGAGTCGATCCTCAGCAGACGGCCTAGAAACTCGAGGCCTGGCTGGGGCCGTGGGGCCTGACTTCTCTTCTTGAGCCTGGGTGGTCGCGGTTTGAGGGACCTCGGATCGCGCTGCCATCGCCCCACTCACGTGCTCAGATGAAAGGAGTTGTGCTGATCTTGAGTCGTTGCAGCCTCTAAGCCCGGCGCTGGTGGGAAACGCTCAGCTTGGGCCTCTGTATGTCGGTGGCTGCTCAGTAAGGCCCGTGAATCAGGGCCCGCCACGTGTCCAAAATGGCCGCCGGCTGAATTTTATGGCTGCTTACTCTTCAGGCGGCCGCTAAAATGGCGAGCGTGCCGTCGCTTGCCTCCCCAGCCGTTCCGACGGCTTTGCCGACCCAAGAAAGGAGATCGCAGCCCGGGGGCGATCTTCCGCCGGTCTTCACGCCCGGCAAGAGCCGCTAGCGCTCCGGTTTTGCGCTCGCGCCGCCGCCGAGAGCACCGCCGACCCGGGAAAGGCGGCGCGGCCGAGTTACGGGGCTTGCCGGTCTTCACGCGTGGCAAAAAGGCCGCCGGCGCTGCGGCTTGAGGAAATGGGTCGTCGGGGGAGAAACTGTGAGCTGTAAGCCCTCCGGCACGCCCGAGGCACCAGGAATCAGCCGGGGGAAGGGAAAGCCCGGCAGGGAGGAAGAGGGATGAGAAGGAGTTCGCTCCACGTGGCTCTCCCTGCCTATTTAGGACAGCGATAGATCATCCTGTTGGGCACAGCTCCAATTCTATGCTATTAATTTCTTTTTAATTTTGAAATATCCAATTGACCAAATAATTCTCAATTTTAGTACTCACAATCACTGGGAACCAAATAATAAGTCTTTGGACCTTCTTGACTGAGAGGAAACTGGGAGCCAACGGGAGAAGCCGAAGGCTAAGAAGTTTTCTCTCAGTCAAATGGACCAATCAGGCTGTGTTAACCCTTCAGTGACACCTCCCTCCACTCTACTGGAAAATGTTAAAATTATTAGACTTATTTTTTAAAGACTGCTTTATTATTATTCTATACGACAAAATGAAGAAGCTTTTTAAAATAAATGCTTGATCTGAAGAGGGCCCGTGCTATTGTTTTAAAAAGGGCTATTCTTTTAAATAGCAGAGAATAACTATACTTCCAGAAAGCACGTCAATTTTAACAAACTCTGCACAAGTATAGTCTGAAATTTAATACCACAAACAGTGTACAGTATATTGTCTGTACTGTTTGTTGCAAGGAGGCAAATTGATGAGAGGCAGATATTTTTCCCTTGTTTTCCTTCCCAAAATCTAGGTGCATCTTATATTTCGGAGCATCTTATACTCCGAAAAATAGGGTAAATAAAGCAAAATGTTTGCTTCTATAAAAAATAAAAATTAAAGAGACCACTGCTGTGAAATCTGACATATAACTTCTTAGAAATTTCTTGAAACAGCACCTTGAAAATAAAGGAGTCGGCAATATAAAATATCATGCAAATCTGTGAATACTCTACAATTCAAAGCTTCCCAATTTCTAGTTAACACGAGAATAATTACAAACAGTAAAATTTAAATATCCTGATGCTGGATGATTTTGAAACATGATTTTCTTCTTTTTGAAGCAGTGGTATTTACACAGAACCAGTAAACCAATACCAGTAAATATTACTCAGGGTAAAGGACATTTGACTTGTGCCTTGCTTGCAATCCCAGAACATCTGGAGCATCACTTCAACACCATCGGCATTGACAAAATCACTATCAGTCAATTGCAAAGGGCTGCTTTACTTGAAATAGCTTACATGTCATGACAATGCCTTTAATACCACCAAAGAGCAACATCTGCCTATCTTTGGGAAGGACTCAGGAGTTGGATAAAAATGCCAAATCTGATCTCAACATCTGGCTGACTGTGCAATGAGCCATAATATCCCCTGAATCATTATCAGTCCAGGAATAGCTATTATACAATATAACATATATTACACTAGACAAAGATGATTAGGGGACTGGAGGCTAAAACACATGAAGAACAACTGCAGGAACTGGGTATGTCTAGTTTAATGAAAAGAAGGACTAGGGGAGACATGGTAGCAGTGTTCCAATATCTCAGGGGTTGCCACAAAGAAGAGGGAGTCAAGCTATTCTCCAAAGCACCTGAGGGCAGGACAAGAAGCAATGGGTGGAAACTAATCAAGGAGAGAAGCAACTTAGAACTAAGGAGAAATTTCCTGATGGTGAGAACAATTAATCAGTGGAACAGCTTGCCTCCAGAAATTGTGAACGCTCCAACACTGGAAGTTTTTAAGAAGATGTTGGATAACCATTTGTCTGAAGTGATGTAGGGTTTCCTGCCTAGGCAGGGGGTTGGACTAGAAGACCTCCAAGGTCCCTTCCAACTATGTTATTCTATTCTACACTCTACTGCAAAAGAATATGTGATCCCAGCCAGCGTGTGGCTATGATACATGCACAGATAAGTTTTAAAACATTTAAAAGTGTGTAAAACAGTTACATTCTTCTTCATTTTGTGGTGCCCAAGCTGTATCAATCTGTTTCCTTCTGTTTTGACTCACCAAGCAGGCTACAGAAAATTAAATGAAATTAAAAGAAATTATATTGAAATAATGGAACTCGAGCCCTGGGGGGAAATGGATCACTGGTGATTTCAGAGCCAAAATGTGATTACATTGTACGTGATCAGTTTACCTATTTCCTCCCCCCACCCTCTCATGCTGTAAAAGGGTGTTTGAGGCTTAGAACGTTAGCATCCACCACAACTCCTAGAAGAATGAAATATTTTAGGAAATATTAAAAAGGCAGAATATTTCCCTAAAGGGAGAAATGGAGAAACAATGCGCTTGGAGATGGATAGCAACAGAAATTTTGGGCTCAATTGTACGTATGTTGAGGACTACCTTTTTCTCCCCTCCCAACCAGTGGTGGGATTCAACCAGTGTAACTACCGGTTCGCTGAGAATGCGCATCGCACGCAGTACATGAGAAGACTTACCTTCTACCTCAGCCCCTGTGAGTAAAGCAGCTTTGCCAAGCCTATCAGCTAGGCTGCTGAAAAGGGGTATAGGTGAGTATAGTGTCCACCTGATCGTGGGATTCAGCCGGTTCAGACCAGTTCAGTGAACCGGTAGCTCCAATCATCAGCTGATGATTGGAGCTACCGGTTCGCCAAACTGGTTCAAACCAGCTGAATCCCACTCCTGATCCCAACAACAGAAACCTTGTGAAGCAAATTGATTTC
Source organism: Natrix natrix natrix (assembly GCA_029891615.1). Lineage (NCBI taxonomy): Eukaryota > Metazoa > Chordata > Lepidosauria > Squamata > Natricidae > Natrix > Natrix natrix. The sequence goes on from JAKRSK010007644.1 coordinate 8,106, forward strand.
AATGAGAATCCTCACTAATTTTCCATGGGTGAAGGTGGATGGGTACATTTGACTTTGGTTAGTTTAAAATAGAGAAAGGAGGGTGACAAGGTTGCCCTTAAAGCGCTCCATGGCTTAGGCCCAGGGTACCTGCAAGACCACCTACTGCCACCAGTAGCCTCCCACCGTCCAGTACGATCCCACGGAGTTGGCCTCCTCAGGGTGCCGTCGGCCAGACAGTGTCGGCTGGTGACCCTCAGGGGGAGAGCCTTCTCTGTGGGAGCGCCTTCCCTCTGGAATGAGCTGCCCCCGGAGCTTCGCATAATCCCCGACCTCCGGTCCTTCCGACGCACCCTAAAAAGTTGGCTTTTCCAGCAAGCCGGCCCGGCCTGTTAATTTTTAACTTATTTTAAATGTATTGTCTTTTAAATTCGGTTTGTTTTTTTGGATATGGATTTAATTTTTTTAAAAACTTTTGGGATGTATGTTTTTTAATGTTGTACGCCGCCCTGAGTCCTTTTGGAGAAGGGTGGCATAGAAATCCAAACAAACAAACAAACAAACAAACAAGCATTCTCTCCCCCTTTCTCATTTAACTTCCTTCACCCTCTCCGCCCCACAAAGGACTCAAGGCTGTTTAGCCATCTCACTCCTTTCTTCAACTATAACGCCCTACAGGTACCTGTTAATGACTGCTTGTACTTCATACTGCAATAACACATAGGGGCTATCAATAGATACAAACTCAATGTAATCCGTTCTAATCTTGATTGCAGGAAAAACAATTTCAGCAATAGAGTAGTAAATGTCTGGAACAGTCTACCTGATCCTATTGTCAGTTCCTCTAACCCCCATACCTTTTACCTTAAGCTGTCTACCGTGGACCTTACGCATTTCTTAAGAAGTCCCTAAGGGGACAGGCATAAGCGCACCAGCGTGCCTACCTTCCCTCTCCTACATTTATATGTACTCTTTTTATGAGTTTATGGCTATGTTTTGCTTTTTTATATCCATTTATTTGTGCCCTACTTGTTTCCTTGTACTTGTTGACAAATAAATAAATATAAATAAATAAATAAATAAAAAAACTCAGCACCACATTCCATCACAGCATAGCTTTCATTAACCTGGCTACTAAATCAGTCGATTTTCTTGATGTGTACAGTCTAGTGAACCACAAATGAAACAAAATGGCTAGACCAGTGATGGCGAACCTATGGCACACGTGCCACAGGTGGCACGCGGAGCCATTTGTCAGGGCACGCAAGGCACTGCCCTGTCAGCTGGCCAGAACGCATGCGCGTGTTGGCCAGCTGAATTCACCCTTTTTAAAAGCCATTTTTCGCCCTCCCCAGGCTCCAGAGGCTTTATAGGAGCCAGGGGAGGGCGAAAAGAGCCTCCCCGCCCTCCCCCCACCCCGGAGGCTTCATGAGCTTCCCTGACACCTTTGGAGCGTTCAAAACGACCCTCCGAGCACTTCCAGTTCCAGGGAAGCTTCTAGACGGTCCCTGAAGCCTTCCGAACACTTAAAACCACCCTCCGAGCAAACCGGAAGTGACGGGAGCGCCTGTAGTGCGCGCATGCTCACTGGGGGGGGGGGTTGCACACTGCATTATGGGTGCAGCACGCCCGCACACGACCCCCCCTGCGCTCCCCCCACTTATGGCATGCGAGCCAAAAACGGTTTGCCATCTCTGGGCTAGACCCACCAGGTAGATACATACATGTAAACAAGACTAACACTAATAAATATGCAGCCACATAGCTAACCCAAATTAAGAACAAAATTGTACAGAAATTATGTCTGAATTCACCCAATATGCAGAAGAGTTTAAACCCAAAATAACAAAACACATTTTCTACTCTACTCTACTGTACACACTTAGCCAATAAAGAATTCTATTCTATTCCTTATTCTATTCTACTCTGCTCTACACTACTCTACTCCACATGCAAGAACCAAAATCTAGGTAGAAAGCGGTTTTAAGTGTGGCAATTCACAACAAAGCTAATTTTGCCTGTTTCAGGATCCCCTACACTTATTGTCAAACCAAAGAACAAGATGCATCTGTCAGAAATAGGTTTAAGATAATGCATAGCCCGACACCCCCCCTCCTGCACCACTTGTACACACAAAGACCTAGAGAGCATGCTGCTTAAGATAAACTAGGTAATCAAATATAATTTTTGATAAGGGATGGGGGGAAAAAACCCCAGACATTCTAGATATAAACTTGTTGTGCTTGTTGCAAGTGGCGCATACACAAGAACCTTGAGGCAAGATTAACAGCTGGAAATTGCAGGCTTTGTGAGCTGGAGAAATCATATACCTCTCTGACATTAGATTTGGTTAAAAAAAATTAAGTTAGACTGTCTTCCAAAAGGAAGGACAAGCAAAACGCATCAAGTACTATAGGCAAGTGGTGATTAAGGGCCATTCATTACTAAAATACTGATGCTGTTCACGAATGATGTCATTCCTGTTTTTATGTTCTTCCATGAAGCTGTGAACCTGGCTTGTCCTACAAGGTACTACTAGCAGATGGAAGGACGGGACACCGCCCTTATATGACTTCATATTGTTTTCTGCAGCATGAAAACAAGGCCACAAAAATAAAAGAGATCTAAAAGGAGAGGAGAGGAAAGGAAAGGAAAGGAAAGGGAAGGGAAGGGAAGGGAAGGGAAGGGAAGGGCAGAGCAAGGCAAGGCAAGGTGTGGGTGAGATGGTAGAATCTTTTAATTTCAGTAGCCCTTCTGTTACCGTTGGGTTACCTGTTTTGATTCTGTGCTGTAAATGATGACAAATATGTGGCTTGCAAATTCTAAATAGTTACGCCTGTTGAGTTAATGGATGATGGAAACTAATCAAGAAGAGAAACAACTTAGAACTAAGGAGAAATTTCACGTCAGTGAGGACAATTAACCAGTGGAACAGCTTGGCCTTCAGAAGTTGTGGGTGGATCCACCACTGGAGGCTTTTAAGAAGAGACTGGACAGCCACTTGTCTGGAATGGTAGAGGGTCTCCTGCTCGAGCAAAGGGTTGGACTAGAAGACCTCCAAGGTCTCTTCCAACTCTGTTACTCTGAGTGAGCAACAGGTAGGCCAGTTGCTTGTTAGATCTTTCTCTTGTTGAGAAGAGAAGAGAAGAGAAGAGAAGAGAAGAGAAGAGAAGAGAAGAGAAGAGAAGTCTGGAAGTAAAGCTCAACTCCTGGGGCTACATCTTTGCAAGCTTACTTAGCTGCGTAACTAAGGCTCCAAGATCTGGTCCGCAGATATTCAAATAGTCACTAAAGGATCTACAAGACTTAATGGGGGTGGGGTGGAGTGTCTGATTGTTGCCATCTTGTGGTTATTTCAATTTTTGCAACCATGTCGGGTCTTAGGTGTGTAAAACCAGGTCTATACCAGGGGTGGGATCTGGTTGCTGCTACTACCAGTTTGCTCAGGGACGTGCTGCGCGCATGCATGCACGGTACTAAAAATTGCTTCTGTGCATGTGCAGAAGCAGAAAACCAAGATGGCAGTCCCAAAGGCGCCATCAAGAGAACCAGTTTGGGGGTGTGGCAGGGCGCATTTCTTAAGAGGTCACTAAGGGAGCGTGCATAAGTGCACCAGCATGCCTACCGTTCCTGTCCTACTGTCCCATTTATATGTACTCTTTTTATGTGTTTAAAGCTATGTTTTGCTTCTTTTATCCATTTATTTGTGCCATTTTTTTCATGCGTTCTTCCTGCTTGTTTCCTTGTACTTGTTGACAAATTTAAATAAATAAATAAATAAAGCTGGCAGCAATCCACCCCTATCTAATAGTAAATAACAATAAGATGTTACAAAAAATGTAAAAAAATATCCAGAATGATAACTATATAATGTATACATAGTAGTATATACAACTGTAAAAAAAAAAAAAACTGTGGATATAAACCAGTATAGAGTTGTTGCAAAACTGAAGCTGTGATGTAAAAGGAAGAAAACTGTATAATTTTTTTAAAAAAATTCTTTTAAAGAGAGAGACTATTCAAGCTTCAATTCAAGCCCAGCGCTCTAACCAATATGAAATTGTTAAATTGAGACAGGAACGTCTTCCCATTATTCCCTTGGCTGGGCTCATACATTCGGCTAAGCCCAAAGCAAACCCACCATATTTCAGCTGGGCCTGGTAAAGGAATCCAGCTGTTCATCTGGGAGATGTAAAACTCCAGTGACAGGACAACACCATCAGGCTGCAGTGAATTCATCTGTCAAATCCCCAGGAGAAGATTAGATAACTGGTCTCACTAATATTTCATTACCTGCCCATTTCTAGTATTCCCTCTTGCCTGGGTTGAAAACTTGTGGAGAAGCACAATTCGGAATTGTTGCTATTATTATATTTTTTATTATATATATATATTTTGAAACAAAGTTTTTTTAAAATTTTTTGTTACGTAATTTAACTTCTTTTATAAACCAAACGTTGCCTGGGTTTTCCCCCCTTTACATCTTCTCTTATGCATAGTTCATTTTACATCGTATTTCCATTTCAAATTTCAGCCGTCTTATTTTCTTTCCATATTTACCAATTTAATTTCTTCTTAATCTATAAACAATATCATTATTTGCCCCCTCCAAGTTAATCAAATTTAACATTTCATTTCCAACGATTATTCTGTTTTACTATCGATAATATATATATATATTGGTGCTGATTGGTGCAGGTTGTGTGTGCATTGTTGTTTTGTATTTTAACGGCTTGGGTGGTGGGTGGTGTTCGTTTGTTGGCTAGGGCTGGTTTCCAGATGTTTGGTAGGCGGGAGGTATCATCACGTTTGTTCATGCTGTGGGGGTGTTTCTCTATTTCGATGGCTTCCATGATTATTCTCTTGTGGAGGTGTTCTGTTTTGGAGATTAACCTGGCTCCTTCAAAGTTGATTTCGTGTCCTGTTGCTTTAAGGTGCTGGAAAAGGGAAGAAGTTTTTTCTTTTTTTCTTACTGCATTTTTGTGTTCTGTGATGCGTGCATTTATTCTTCTGTTTGTTTGTCCTATGTATATTGCTGGGCAGATTTTGCATGGTATTTCGTAGACTCCTTGGTTTTCTAGCTGGATTTTGTCTTTGGGGTTTCTTAAGATGTTGGCTATTTTTTGGTCAGTGGTGAAGGCTGTCCTGATATTGTGCTTGTGGAGAATTTTGCTGATTTTATCTGTGGTGCCTTTGATGTAAGGGAGGAGGGCGATGCCATTTTCCTGTTCTGTATCTTGGTTTTTTGGGGGAGTCTCCTTTTGGATTAGGTTGGTGATTGTTTTTCTTTGGAATCCATTGGAGATTAATACATTTGTGAGTTTGTGTAATTCAGTTTTCAGGTGGTCTTTGTCGGCTAGGCGTTTGGTTCTGGAGATGAGGGTCTTGGCTACAGAGTTGATCTGTGCAGGGTGGTGATGGGATTGTGCATTTAAGTAGCGGTTGGTGTGTGTTTTTTTCTGGTAGATGGTGTGTCCTAGGGAGCCATTGGGTTTTTTGTAGATTAGGACATCCAGAAAGGGAAGTTGGTTGTTTGCTTCTATTTCCATGGTGAATTGTATTTTGGGGTGTAGGTTGTTGAGATGTGTGAGGAAGTTGTCCAAGAAAAACTGGAAAAAACTTCTTCCCTTTTCCAGCACCTTAAAGCTACAGGACACGAAATCAACTTTGAAGGAGCCAGGTTAATCTCCAAAACAGAACACCTCCACAAGAGAATAATCATGGAAGCCATCGAAATAGAGAAACACCCCCACAGCATGAACAAACGTGATGATACCTCCCGCCTACCAAACATCTGGAAACCAGCCCTAGCCAACAAACGAACACCACCCACCACCCAAGCCGTTAAAATACAAAACAACAATGCACACACAACCTGCACCAATCAGCACCAATCTACCAATCATGATACAACCACACAACCAATCATTCCACTTACTGAAACAAAGCCACCACCCCATCCCCTCCCACCAAGACTTACAGAAAGACGGCAGCTCCGTTCCCATTTTAAGCCCACAGCTTGAAGATGGCAGGTGTGATCCTGCCGAAACGTTGCAAAGACAATCTCAACCTTACACGGGAAAAGACCCGAATACAACAAATCTAACAAATTCTAATCTAACTGGGATTAGAACCCAGGCTGTATATATCTTAGGCAGGAGTCTTAACCACTAAGCCACGGGTTCTCTTCCTTATCTTAGGTGGTTAAGACTCCTGCCTAAGATATATACAGCCTGGGTTCTAATCCCAGTAAGGGTATGGCTAGCTGATGAGAGCTAATTAGCTCGAAATAGATCTATCCTAGTCTCCCTCTATTTATTTATCAGTACAAATACAACACAAATATAAAAGGCAACATTAAAAATAAAAAATATGGTTTTCTGCCTGCATGGTCTTCTGTGATGAAGCCGAGGGACAGAAAGAGGGAGTGTGACCTTCCTCCCATATTTAGGCATACCAGGGGTTGTAACACAAATATATACTTATTTCCCTGGCTCAACTGATAAGGAAGAGAACCCGTGGCTTAGTGGTTAAGACTCCTGCCTAAGATATATACAGCCTGGGTTCTAATCCCAGTAAGGGTATGGCTAGCTGATGATAGCTAATTAGCTCGAAATAGATCTATCCTAGTCTCCCTCTATTTATTTATCAGTACAAATACAACACAAATATAAAAGGCAACATTAAAAATAAAAAATATGGTTTTCTGCCTGCATGGTCTTCTGTGATGAAGCCGAGGGACAGAAAGAGGGAGTGTGACCTTCCTCCCATATTTAGGCATACCAGGGGTTGTAACACAAATATATACTTATTTCCCTGGCTGAACTGATAAGGAAGAGAACCCGTGGCTTAGTGGTTAAGACTCCTGCCTAAGATATATACAGCCTGGGTTCTAATCCCAGTAAGGGTATGGCTAGCTGATGAGAGCGAATTAGCTCGAAATAGATCTATCCTAGTCTCCCTCTATTTATTTATCAGTACAAATACAACATATATATATATATAGATAGATAGATAGATAGATAGATAGATATAGATATATAGATATAGATATAGATATAGATATA